>JAYESA010000007.1:178566071-178868571 GCA_036927795.1 Iris macrosiphon | reverse complement strand
CATCTATTATACATTTTGTGAACATAAAATGCCAATGGAGGCCATAACTATAAATCATTTAAGAGATCCTGCTTAAGGTGTTTGAAAAAAAAAGATTGAATCTTTTGAATATGAAGTGATTTTATATTCTGTACTTAGATTTAGTGGTTTCACTGCCTGTAAATCACAAATAAGGTCATCTAGTTGGGCTGAAGTGGTTATTTCAGCTAAACAGTCTATGATAAAAGTAGGATATATCTTTGATACAGTACAATAACATGAAAGGTCATAATGCAAAAGTAGACTCGGCAATTATCTTAACTATTATGTCTGAGCTGATAAAAAGGATGAATGAGTACTGTTGCATGGAGTGATTAGCATTATGAACATGCCACATGAACCTTACTAGTAGGAAAAGCCGAAAAGGTTGTGTAAGGCTATGATAGAAGTTGGGTCAAGGCTCATACTTCATGGATGATCAGCTCAGTTTCATTCATCGGGACTGTGTGCAACTGCTGCCAAACTTTTGTTTAAAGTCTTCCAATTAGGATTTGTTCATTCTAATTCAAGATCCTTGGAACCCTAATTAGTGTGGACTGATGCGCTGATCCTTACGCACTTTGCCCACAGAAAGAGAGTTGGAAACTCTAAATCCTCGAAAGGTTAGAAGACAATGAAAGAAAGACCCAAATACTGGAGGAAAATGAGAGATTTCTAACCTGGATGGACAACCTTGGAGTAGCATCCTTGTCACGACTCACACCCGGAGATTTGGGTACGAGTACGTGGGCACGCCTAGCCTACGCCGCAACATCGGTAGTAGAACGCTGTCTAGACTTCAAGATCAATACTAATATGCAATAAGTACTCAATCACAACTAAAGGAAGATACGAATGAGGAAAAAAATAAATCTAAATATAACATCTCAAAAGTTATCCAAGTTACAAGCTATGATCCAAATCATTTATACAACCAATAAGTTCCGGAGATAAATCCGGTCAACCATCTAATGGAAAGAAACCAATGAAAGGTATTGAACTAGGAAGTACTAAATCTAACTACCCCAGAGAAGTCCAAGGTGCAGGAGCGGTCTCAACTATATCCTCGTCCAGAAGTCCGAGAGTGCATGGAAAAGCATTCCTAATATTCAGTCAGGAGCGGATCAAGTACTATTACAACCATGAAAATATAAAATGCATGTATAAATTCTATCATGAAGGAACTGTACAAGTAAAGAACTCATGTAAAGGGACAATTTGTGACAAGTAGAGTATGGAACTATAAACATGGAACTAGCAACAATGTAAGCAGGTAATAAGATGAACCGGCAACAGTGTAAGCAGGTAATAAATAAACTGGCAACAGTGTAAGCAGGTAATAAATGAACTGACAACAAACAACCAATAACTAGAATATGAATATCAGGAGTTGACAAACTGGTAATACCGTGTGACCTAGAATACATGGTTCGATATATGGGGGCTAGGCTGAATCCAACACGGCGTACGTGAGGTGTACGACTGCTATCTATCGAATCGAATAAGAAAAATGGGGTTTACCACATGTCTACTTAGTGTATTCTCCCATCCGACTCTCATAAATTATGGAAGACCAGTAATCACAAACATGGAACATGAGTCAAAAATCACAAATAGATAGTCACTATTCTCAAAGAACGGATAATCATGAACCATGATACGGATAAACACATGTCGCGAATACGGATAGTCCTGAATCACAACACGAAGACTCGACGAATTATGACACGATAACTCACATCACAACTCGGGTTCACGTATCAAAACTCGGATGATCACGATGTCACAACACATATTTAACTCAATCATGAACCAAGATAACCCATCCATGTGCACCATATCATAGTGTCAAGACAATTAGTAAGAAGGAATAATATCATTTATCATGTAAAGGTAAATTTATAATTGTAAAGTACTTGCCTGTCGTCTGGAGCCGGTGGTCAGAATCCGTGACAAGGTTCCTTGTAGGAAGATTTCCTAATCCTTTGCTTGCACTTCCTCAAGGGTTTATGATTGAGTTGGATAGTAGAATGGTGTGGAAAAGGAGTATATGGTGTGTTTATATAGGGAAAGAGGGGGGAATGGTTGGAGGTCATGTGAGGGGTTGATTTCATGAGAGAGAGGGAGGAGGGAGGGGTGTGGGGAGTGGTGTCATGTAAGGAAGGAATTAGGTTAGGGCATGTGGGGGTGGAGAGGTGTAAGAAGATGAATGGATGGGGGCATGTGAAGGTTGGTGGCTTGGGTGATGTCATGAGGTGAGGTCATAGGAAAATGTGTAGAGAAGATGATGTCATGGATGATGTTATATAGAAAAGTGTGTAGAATCGTGATGAAGGCGATAATTTCATCGTGATGTAGGTGATGATGCCATTGTCTAAATTAAACTCTTAATTAATCCCTTAATTAGAGGTTTTATTTATTAATTATACTTAGCACCATACTAATTTATTTTTGGAAAAAATAGGGGTTACAATTCTACCTCCCTTAGAAAAATTGTTCTCGAAATTTAAGGAAAGAACTAGTATATGAAGGAAATATACAAGCAAGAGGTTACGTTACCTTCCTCACGGTAGCAGGATCAATGAATCCTTTATAACATGAAGAATAACGAAAGCATGAAAATTAGGGATAATCAGAAAAATAAGATTAACTTAATAGTTTAGGAAGAGTTTAACATACATCCTTTCAGGATGCAAACTAGAACTTATAACAGTCTCTATCCTAATTCTAGGAGAAATGACAGGAATTACCACAACAGTTTCAACCTTCTAGGGTTCTAACTTATTTACTAGAGAATGGCAGGAAGGAACGATCGGTGTTGCATGACAAGAACATGGTTCTTGGCAACGAGTACTGATACCAAAGGGTCAAGCTCTAGAACAAAGAATTTCACGTTTTTAAAATAGTGATGAAGATGAATCCCGTCATCTGGATTTGGAAAGTGCAGATTTGGAAGAACGAAAATCTATTTGTATAGTTTATAACTCTAGCTAATCCTATCATATGAAAACATGCTACCCTAGTGCAACTTCTCTCCAATATTGTCCAGATAACAACTAGTCTACACTAACTATGACACTAGCATCTATCAGGATTACTAAAATATGTATGAAATAATACCTGCATTTATCTAGATAGTCAAGAGGATCTACTGCTGGTAATCTCCCACTACTGGCTGAGTCGGCCTCGGAATGGTTGGTGGAGCAGTGAGACCGTCTCGTACTCGATGCTCTGCGGATCCACAAAAGAGACATTGACCCAACCTCCTTCTACAATTCTCCCAAATATGTCCTGGCCCTCGACAATAGGTACACACTTCACTATCCCGTTCTCTCTCTCCTGCTGCTGGTAAGGTTGCTGAACTGGTACTAAGATGGAAGGAGGCTATTGCAGCTGAAACTGCTGAACTAGAGCTCCCTGGGAAAGATGCTGCTGATGATATAGGGAAGCACCCTGCTGAATATAGGGACGCTTCGCTGGTACCAAACTGCTACCATCACTACCTCTAAGAGAATCTCGACCCCTCTTCAGGTTACGGCCCAAGTCTACCTCAATTCTCTGTGCTGCCGATACCATCTCCGCAAATGTCGTGGCCTCTGAAGAAATGAAGACTCTAATCTCCTAGGCCAAGCATTGTCTAAATCTACGAGCTCTATCCTCGGGGTTTCTAACTATATAATCTGCAAATCTACTAAGCCTTCCGAACTCTGCAGTATACTCGTCCACTGATAAGTTGCTCTGCTCTAAGTTCTGGAATTGCCTCTCCAGAATCTCCTTCGCCACTACGGGAAAGAACTTTTTCTTGAAAAGATCCCTAAACATCTCCCAAGTGAGATCTGTTACTGCAAGCTTGGGTTCATTTCTGAACCAAGTCCTAGCAATGTCATGTAGGTAAAGTCTTACCGCCTCAATCTTCAGACCATCAGGTAGCTGAGAGACACGAAGAAGTCTCTTAATATCCTCAAGTCACTCATCCGCATATAAGATACCCTCGGTACCACATAAATCGCGGGGCTTCATCTTCACAAAATCCAAGATACTCGCTACCTTTGGCTGTGGAGTCTGCTGTGCCGTAACCAAATCTAAAGCTGTCTGAGCCACCATTTGGGCATTCTCCAAACCCTCTCTCAATACTGTAGTCTGCTCCTTTTGAGCTCATTCTGGACCCTCTGCATCTCAGCCTGAACTCTCTGCGTATCTAGGAATCCTTGAAGCACCTCTAGGAGCCGCACACTATCTAGGAAAGCTACCTCAGGAACTGATGAAGGTGAAGCCCTATCGGGAACTGCACTAGGAGAACTAGAGATATCTCTATCCTGAGCTGGCTGAGGTGATGAGAAGGAATGGTCTCTGTCGTCTTCGGATCTGCTGATCCTTCCTCTAACGCCTCAGAATGGCTTGACGACGGTAACTATGCATAGTCTTCGGATCTGCTGATCCTTCTCCCACCTGACTCTCTCTCATAAGATCATGGAAGACTAGTAATCACATACATGGAACATGAGTCAAAAACCACAAATAGATAGTCACTACTCTTAAAGAACGGATAATCATGAACCATGATACAGATAAACACATGTCGCGAATACGGATAGTCTCGAATCACAACACGGAGACTCAACGAATCATGATACGATAACTCACATCACAACTCGGGTTCACGTATCAAACTCGGATGATCACGATGTCACAACACATATTTAACTCAATCATGAACCAAGATAATCCATGCATGTGCACAATATCATAGTGTCAAGACAATTAATAAGAAGTAATAATAGCATTTATCATGTAAAGGTAAATTTATAATTGTTAAGTACTTGCCTGTCGTCTGGAGCCGGTGGTCAGAATCTGTGACAAGGTTCCTTGTAGGAAGATTTCCTAATCCTTTGCTTGCACTTCCTCAAGGGTTTATGATTGAGTTGGATAGTAGAATGGTGTGGAAAAGGAGTATAGTGTGTGTTTATATGGGAAAGGAGAGGGGAAGAGTTGGAGGTCATGTGGGAGGGGTTGATTTCATGAGAGGGGGAGGAGGGAGGGGTGTGGGGAGTGGTGTCATGTAAGGAAGGAATTAGGTGAGGGCATGTGGGGGTGGTGAGGTGTAAGAAGATGAATGGATGGGGGCATGTGAAGGGTGGTGGCTTGGGTGATGTCATAGGCGAGGTGAGGTCATAGGGATGGTGAGGTCATGAGTGAGGTCGTAGGGAAGATGAGGTCATGGGTGAGGTCATAGAAAAATGTGTAGAGAAGATGATGTCATGAATGATGTTATATAGAGAAGTGTGTAGAATCGTGATGAAGGCGATGTCATCGTGATTTAGGTGATGATGTCATTGTCTAAATTAAACTTTTAATTAATCCCTTAATTAGAGGTTTTATTTATTAATTATACTTAGCACCATACTAATTTATTTTTGAGAAAAATAGGGGTTACAATCCTCGTCCTAAAATTTTCTGTTGATCAGTTCCTCTCATCATCTTCTCTCATTCCGGTGGGGTGGGGTTTGACAAAGGGACAATTTTCATGCTTAGGCAGCTATCGACCAGGTGCTTCTTGCCAAAAGACCTTGAAGTAGAAAGACAATCTGGCAGTCAAAGACCTATGCTATCTTTTTCCTTCTTCTGATGAAAGCAGGAACTCCTATGTTGGTCACTCAGTTTAGCACCTTCAACCGAGTAGTGACCCTCCATAACTGCGACGGAGAGTGGGGAGTGGAAAGATTCGATGAAGCCATGAAAGTTGACAACAATTTCTATCTGGAGCTCAAGTTAAGCAAAGGAGCAAAGTTGAAACATATTTCTGTGTCAGGCAAATCAAAATGAAAAAAAGAAAGAAAATGTTTAGACTTATTTTCTGTTGTTGATCACTGGATTCAGAAAAAATAGAATTACAAAGAATATGTTTGATATACAAATGTTCAATCTGACTATTAAATTGTTGTTGATATAGTTATAGAAGCAGCCAAGTTGGTTAGTTGATCTCTTAATCATTTAAGGTTGCATAAAAACTGTAATGAAGTGACCAATTTGACACTGCAGAGGGTACCATGGTGTATCACTAGATAGTAAATTGGACATCTGTTTAATAAGAGCATTAAGAAAGCCACTAGTGATAATGAAACACGTTTGTCTCCTCATGCTAGTTACAATAAAAGGACGAGGAAAACTGTTTTGTCCATTGTCAACTGTAATATCAGCTCTACTGATTTTTGGAGCCAGTTTATTCTTGAATTTTTGGAGACTTTATTCTCAGTTTTAATATATGAAGTTTAGATGAGCAGCTTCCATACGTGTGATTCTGCTACCCTTTTGCACATATTCTCCTGAAATGTAACATATGCAATATATCACTAGGAAAATAAAAGTGAATGATCTTAGTGTTAATAAAGAACGATGTGAGTGATAGTCACCTGTACCGTAATGAAGGTCATTCCTGGACTGGTAAGGTAACAACTGCAAGAAGATGGGGGGAGTGTTTGTTGCATCTTTATTTCTCACTCATCTTCTGTTCTTTGCAACATTTTCTCATAACAAAATTCTTATAAGATATACCTGCATATCCATAATCTGCAGTGAAGTTGAAATTAGTAATTGCATTTCTATGATGCTTGTGATGGAATTATTTTTTTCATTTGCTTGACTTTTGTGAAGAAACTATTCATCATATGTTGTACTGTACACAGTTGATATCACATCTTGGCTTAATTATATTATTCAAGTATTCTTTTTCACAGTACCACTTTTGCACTTCTTTTTAATGAATAATCACTAATCGTTTGTTTGCATGACTTTATTTAATAGGTTTTCTCCTGAGAAGTTATGGTATATTGACCAAATGCTCAAGGTGCTATCTGAGGTAGGCAATGGACAGTTGCTTTAGATCTCATTTTATATGGAAACAGCAAGAAAAATCTTGTTTTTTAATTTTTATCGTTATAATATATAATGAGCATTAAATGTTCAAATGTTCTTAATTTAAGGTTTATCTTATTTGTCGTACAAGATGACATGTATTGCTCTTGCTATTGTATTGTATTTGTCATATCCTTGCAATTTTGCAAAGTATATATCTTCTTGGTTTTATGCCCAAAGCAATGAAATTCTTTTGATATTGTGACCATTATGATTTGACACTATAACTGGTAGATGTAGTTTCAGTTAGCAATATTCAGAAGAATTAGAAAGCTTATGGAAGTCTGTTATCATCAATGAATTGGATAGGCTTTCAGAAGTTCGTGTCATGGTATTCAAAGGCAAATTGGCTAGTGGTAGATAAGGAATACTGTTTCAGTTATCAATGAATTTAAAATTGTTACTTTATGCTATACTAACAAGTAGGAATGCTTCTTTACAGATGTGTCAAATGCTTTTGCTGGATATGCATATTTATACACATCTAAAATCACTTACCAGTTCCCTATTTAATTTGACTTATCATGCATGGTTTGTGTATTAAGCACTGATGTTTTCCAAACACTTTTAGTATCTCTATACATCAAATGTCTGTTTGTTATGCAGTTCTACACCTTTAAGAATCACTTACAAGTTTCCTCTTTAATTTCCTTCAAATGTATAATTTGTTGTGCATGGTTTTGTGATGGCCCAGAATTTGGCCACTACCGCCAATAACGCTTAGGCTATCACGATGGTATCATTTGCATTAGTCAAGCTCAGTCACTTAATAGATCAATTAATAATATCCACAATTTACATGTCAAACTATTACAAACTGTAGTATCCATAATTAGAATTCAACCAAACTCCCAACAACTAGTCTCTTGATTTAGAGGAAAATCCCCTCTATACAATGTTCATCCCTAGATGTAAAGTAATTAAGCCAAATTCTAAGAAAACGGTAATATCAAAAGAATCCAAATTAACCAACCGATTAGTTTTGTCAACTAGGACTGAAACTTTCTACACACCTCGGCTCTCATTGATATGTAAAATATTGGAATCAACATGGTCAGACAATCTGATAGATGAACTCACATACTATCGCTGCAATTTTACAATATATATATATATATATATATATATATATATATATATATATATATATATATGGAAAGAAAACTTTCTCAAAACTCAATATATTAACCATGAATTGTAAGAAGTTGAAACACATAATTACCTTCATATCGATAATCATTTAGGAAGAGAGGCATAATTATGAAACCACAGAATATGACAGTGGTGATTTGTAGAGTGGAATACAATTCTATGCTCCCTGCTTCTTATAAAGCCTGAATGAGCTCTTTCTATCCCTGTGCTAGTATCTAAGCGCAACTAACAAGGTCATTGTGCACTAAGTTAGCATCATTCATGGGTAACTTCACATTTTCACTCTATCCTCCTCTGTCTATGCTAATCACAAGACGAAAAGTGATCTGCAGTACTATGCAGTCCGAATCATGATAGAGATCAACCATACATTCATTAGATGGAAAAGCAACATGATACCGAACAATATAAAAAATTGTATCAACTAATATTTTAGAGGATATAAATCTAAGAATTTATGAACTTGTTCAGGAGAAATAAGAGTAAAAGAACAATTAATCAACAATGGTAATATATAGTAACAAGAAAAGGAATACTGAATTCAACTCTAGAAAGATCCTGCAAAATGGTGTTAAGGTTGGCATGTAGGTTCGTTCTCTTACAATCTGTCACATTGTTGATGACAATATACAATTCTTCAACACCCTTGTTGAAATCTTTACTAAATCTATCAAATATGTCATGGTTTCAACCTAGGTTTGCAGTATGTTTATAAGACCGGTTTCAGAACCTTCTATGAGTCTCAGTATCGACAGTTTTGACTGATTAATATCGAGTTTTGGAGTTCTTGGTTTCGGAAGCCAAAAATAGTAAAAAATATTTTAAAATCCAGAAAGTATTTGATACATTTATGCATAATCTTATGTCTTATTTATTTTGCCCTTTGTTTTTAAATGGGTAATACTCAACTTTGATTAATTATTCATCCACAATAGATATTTTTATTTATTGGCTTCCTTTTAGACAAAAGTAACCCCACAATAAATAATTTTGAAAGCAATAGTAATAAGACTATGAACATTTTGAATTTATAGTAAACAACATTGACAAATAGTAATGGTTACGTTGAATTTTATTGACACACATGTTGATCTTCGACATGATCGAATTATTGTGTCAACATTATTTTTTGCATACTTCTCTCATTTTCTTAATTTTTCTTTGTTGAATTGGTTGCGAAAGAGAGCAACAATCTTGATATCAGCTGAAATCTGTGAGGATGAGTACCAGATCAGGCATTCTAAAACCTATAAGTAGTGGTATCAGTCGATACTGTGAGCCTTGGTTTCAGCGATCTTGAAATAGACAATCTAATATCCAATCGTGCTGCAATTTACCCAAGTCCTAAATCCTGATCTTAATTTTCTAGCAGTAATCTTCTCAGCAAACTAATTTAAGAGATTTTTAATTAGGAATAATCTGTACCTTTTTATTTGACGATATCGTTGAGTTGTCTCTGTGTCCGATAGCATCAAACAGGGACCTCTGAGTTTCATGTCACAAAAAGTTGGGTTTTTCGTTTAAGCCTTAAAGGATAATTAGAACTCAATTATATTTTTTTAGATTAAAACTAATAGGATCAAGGTTTTTGAGAAAACTATAAAAATAAGATGAATATGGGCAAACATATTATTTGTTAGGTTTGCTTTCTAAGGTTTTGATTGCTAGATTTTTGCAATAAACATGATAAGAATTTAGAAAAATAATCAGCATTGATAGGTTGAGAGGGTTTTGGTTTGTTTCGAAGATGGAAAGAATGAGGATTCTTGTTAGGGAAGCCCGACTACCATGCTTAGAGTTTTTAGATGTTCAAATTCAGATTTCAGAAAGAAATCAATGAAAGGAACACCATTAAAGTACTGACTATGGTGATGGTTATAGGGTGTCTTGGTAGGTTTTTGAAAGAGAAACAATGAAGAGTTTGTAAGAAAGGCTAGTTATCTGTAGATGCTTGGAGGTGCTGGATGGTTGGATTTGAAGAGAATAATGGAGGATAGTTGAAGAAACCATCTATTTATAGGCTCCTTACTAACCCTAATAGGATTATGATTAGTTTTGGGCTGTTATTGGGCTATATTTGAGCCGTAATTGGACTCAAGTTAAATTCTATGTCAACTTGTAATAGGTTTGTTTGAGCCAATATCTAATATATAATTATGCTACATAAGAAATTCAATCCTAAAAGGATTTGGATTCTTTCACACTCAAAAGGATATGTCCTAACGTAACTTGAATCTCAAAAGATAACAAAAAAGAGTCCTTTTGTATCTCAAATCGTATATCATAAAATATTGCCTAAATCTGAAGAAAGTTTCGAGTTTCTACTATATCTGCAATTTCGGAAGTTATATTGACAGAGTTTCAAGAAGTGTTCAACATAGAAATTATATTCCTAGTTGTTAGTTTTCCAAATTGAGGTGGAGGCCAAAATGGAGCTATATCATAGCGGAGATATTGCTGATTTACTATGCAGTGCAGATCCAGACCTAACTAAATTTGACTCCAAAATCTTCTAAATCAAAATATATATTCTTCCAAGTATAGAACCATTTATATAAATAAAATTCCAGTAAAAAGGTAACACTGAATGATAATGTTTAACGAAGTAATGATAGAAATCTAATTCTAATACTTGCTAAACAGATCAATTGAAATTCTAATCCTAAAAGGATTCCTAACAAATCTTGACATTGAGCTTATCCCACATAAAAGTAATTCCGTGTTACTATTCTACTTACTATTCTATTGTCAATGTGATTTCTAACTAACTAGAAAGTTCACAAAACAAACTACAGGCCTGTAGGCTATATCTAATAGGATATTAGTTTAAGAGCCATCTATGAGTTCCTCTTTTTCTTTTTTCTTTTTTCTTTTTTCTTTTTTCTTTTTTCTTTTTTCTTTTTTCTTTTTTCTTTTCTTTTTGTGTTTGTTATACATTTACATCATACTGGTCTTGAATGTTTTTTTTCTCTCTCTTTGTTTTCAAAAGGTAAGTATTATAGTAGTTAAAGGAAGTTCGCATGAGAATATTCCGTCTCTACCACTGTTTTATCATTACAAGGATACTTTTCTAAAGATAGCTCTATTCTTCAATATTGCCCCTGAAATCTACTTCTATTCTCCACTTTTTTGTGACAGGTCTTCATACGCCAGTCTCTTTATTCTCTGTTGTAGCCATTGGTGCCTGATCTCCTCTTTGTTAAAGATTCTTCTATTCCTTTCTTGCCAAACATTCCATATTGTTGCATTTAAAATGTGTCCGAGTAATATATATTTTACTCCTCTCTTGTTGCTTATGTCCCTGATCTCTCTTATTGTACTCCTTCGCTCCTGATTCTTAGAAAGTCATGCTCTGAATTCTGCTCATATGGTCTTGAATCTAGCAATACTTTAAAGGATAGGATAATAAATGAGTGTATCCATGGGAAGTTAAAGGAGGAGCTAATTGAGGACATGATAGAGACAAAATTGACTTAGGTGGTTTGGATATGTGCAACTTACACCGGTAGATGCTCCCTTAAGGAGCAATAATATAGTAGTTAAATGGAGCCTCTAGGACTAGATGTAGGTCTAGAAGAACATGGTTTGAAGTCTTAAAAAAGGATATGGATTTTGTTAGCCTTACAGAGGATATGGCCCTTAACAGAGCCAAATGGAAGAAGAGGATTCAAACAGCCGACCCCAAAAATTTGGGATAAAGGCTTTGTTGTTGTTGTTGTTGTTGTAACAACAAAGTCTTCTTCCCAAAATTTTAGGGTCAACTATTTGAATCCTTTTCTTCCATTCAGCTCTCTAAGGGTCATGTCCTCTACAACATCAAGAAAAACCATATCACATTCCCATAAAGTTCATAAGAAAATCTTTGCTTGTTTGTTGTCATGTCTCTCTTTAGAGCTCCTCATCCCTTTCACAAGGTTTGTGCAAGGAAAAGTTATGCTAATAATGATGTTAAGGATGCATGGATATGATCAGCATGAACCAAGCTATCTACACTCCTACAGGCCACGTGAAATGTGCTTTCAGCTTAGAGGACTTATGCACATGTATATATTTTCTTAAAGCCACTTCTTTTGGTAATTACTGATTATGCTTCAGCTTGTACACTTTTCTAGTCTTACCATTCAGTCTGTAAGGTTTTGACAAATGGCTTTAAATCTTGTGAAACCCATTTGTTTTAGATCGAGTAGATAAAAAACCAGACTATGATGGCCTTTTTAACTGTTTACGCTCGTTCCATGGCCAAAGTTTTTACATCCCCCTAGTAACCGTACAAATCAACCAAACTAATTTAACCCTAGTAAAATTGTTTGGAGGGGGAGGGAGGCTGAACTTGATGCTAATGCTCATATTGCCATGCTGTTGGCCCATTACTTCTGACTGAGATCTCCACTTATTATTCACTAAATTGTGAATGCTTGGAATGGAGGGATTATTTTATGAGTCATTAAGTTTTTCCATCTGGACTCATTATACTATTAATTAAGTCTTAAGGGCATTTAAGTTGACATCTCTATTACTTGCGTACTGTCCCTTCCATTATCTATTTCCTTAATGCTCCAATTGTCATACTCTGTTACTACTTACTTAGATATCCTATTTCTATTCGTCAAATTATGATTGCTAGGATGGAGGGATTATAATTGAAAGTCATTTTGTTTTTTTTATATCTGAACTCGTTATACTTACAAGTCTTAAGTGCATTTTAAGTTGACATTTCTATTCATTACTTAATGCTTCTTCCATTATGGTTTCTATTTGCGTAGGTCAAGCATTGGAAATATAATGACATTTTGTTTATATTCTTCTTGGAAGATGTAGATTTGCCTATTTATAAATCTAGAACTAAAATCCACATATGCACTTTTCAAGTATCTCTAAATCCATTCTCTATAGAAAGACATCATAATAGCTATTTGAAAAAAGGACTTTGCATAATATTGTGTAGATTAAAGGTCAGCGCTTAGCTTTTCCAATCTTTCGCTCTTAATTGATCAAAACTAGAAGTCAATGTTTGCCACAATTGATCACAATTAGATCTTAAGAAGGGTTTGTTTGCACATTTGCAAGTTAGTTTTTTGTAGTTGTGTTTATGTAGGCAATGATCTTGCGAGAAATGTTTCCTATTGGAAAGGTGAGAAGCCTCAATACATTTTAAGAATACTACGCTTAATATATGAGTGCTTACTGTGTCAATCTTAATCTATAAATCTTGGCTTCATGTGGATTAACTGTCAAACAAATTAAAACTTTCTACCTATCCATTAGGTAATAGAAAAGTAATGGGTTATAAGACCCTTTCAAAACCATATAACATTCGGATCCAGTGATGCATAGTAACTATTTCTTATTACTCTTTATCAATTTGGTCCTTTAGAATGAATGATAAGAAATATCCATATGTTGAAAAATCTCATGTGAGAAGTCTTTGAATAATTGATTTCCACACATATGAATAGGTTCATGTTTAGTATTCACATTTTAGCTTGATACTTCGAATGGAGCTTATTTCTGTTTCTGTGTATGTGTTTATATTTGTTTTAGACTAGTACTCTCATTTGGACATGTGCGATAAGTAGTTCTGATTATGGTGGTGATTATAATTTATGTCTATTGCATAGGCTGGAAATTATGTGAAGGATGATGTGTGGCATGCCCTTATAGTCGTGATAAGTAATGCACCTGATCTCCAAGGATATACTGTTAGATCTCTTTACAGGCTACTTCAAACTTCTTCTGAGCAGGTGCTTATCAACTGTTTCTCATCAATCAAGTGAATTAGCACTGAATTTTAATTTATATTCAAGTTCTTAGATACAAGTTTTCCTTTATTTTGCAGGAAAGTTTGGTACGAGTGGCTGTATGGTGCATTGGTGAATATGGTGAAATGCTGGTCACTGGTTCTGGAATTCTGGAAGGGGAGGAACCAATGACGGTGATTACATTTTTCTCATAATATTTTCCATTTGCACTAGCAAAATTTGTCAAATGATTAGGGTTAAATTTCTTGCATTAATTATCCCAGAATTGAGAAGTTTTCCATATAGTATGAATTTGACATTCAATTTGGCTGGGGCATGCTTCAAGGGTGAAATTCCGAGAGAAATTCTAGTTTATTGATAGTGAATAAAACATAAGGCTTGGTACATTTAGAGGAACAAGTCATTACATCCTCCTTTAGCCAATACGATGTGGGACTAAAGCTTAGAAGCCAGGAGCGGGAGCAGGAGCAGGAGCGGAGAAGTGTGACTATATAGAAGAGTCTAATTCTTTTTATGTTTATTAATTATTGTTATCAAAATTTATAGATATCTTAATATTTATTAGAATTTATAAAGTTTAGTTCAAAGCTACAAAGAGATCATTCTCATGGTGATTTTTATGATGTCAAGGTAAGAAATTCTTAGTTTTTTGTTACTTTGATGAATGTGTATTAAAAATTATCCAACTTTTTTTCCAAATTTTTTGTTCTTTTTTAAAATTCTCGTCCTGTTATGTTATAGGAAGTGTTCATGTCGTCAGGAACACATGCTCCCGTCACAGAGGAAAAGAGCTCCTGTTGCCATTAAGGACCGTCGAATCAAAGTTCTTACTAAGATTCGTTGGCATCATAGGAGTTTCTGGCTTCTAGGGACTAAAATGAGGTATTACTGTTCTAAAAGGCGGCCGTCTAGGTGCTAGGCGGCTGGTGTCCGCCTGATGCCAGGCGGCCCTCCTAGGCGCTAGGCGGCTGGTGTCCGCCCGATGCCCGTCTAGGCACCCGTCTAGTCCCCCCAATGCTTGACTATGTATGTTATGGGGTTTTATGAACCTTTTATGCAATTTTTATTAGGTTTTTTGAATTTTTTTATATTTTTTGAACCGCCTACATCTAGGCAGCCAACCAGGCATCCGCCTAGGCGGACTAGGCGCTAGGCGGCGGGTGCCCGCCCGCCTAGCGTCTAGCGCTTTTCACAACCTTGTTAGGTATACGATAATAGTTAAGTGATACTCTCCCGCAAGCTGGAGTCTATATATATCAATCGTTTCCAGCTTGGATAACAGTCTAGCAAACAAAGGTCGAGGCAGTAGTTTGGTGAGGATATCTGCTCGGCACGTGTTGTATGGCAATATTCATTTGTCACTTTTTCTCGAATAAAGTAACAATTTATCTCGATGTGCGTAGCCTTTCATAAAATATTGGATTCTCAACAATATGGATCACAAATATTGTTGTCACAGTAGAGAGCATCTCAAGAAAAGGAGATGACTCCAAGATCTGTAAGGAGTGAGTTAAACAAACAATATATGCCAAAGTACTTCATGATAGAAGAAAGAAGAGTAGTAGCAGCCAAAGAACAAACAAATGTACATTTAGATGGAGTCAACTAGTTATAAGAAACAAAATTAGAAAAATGATGGACAATAGTACAAAAGAGTTTACCCATGTAAAGAGGAATTGAAAGAGACAAACCTTCATCTGAAGTTAGCAGATATAAAGACTAGGAATAGAAGGTGACATTGTAGTACCTGTAGAAGAAGTATCAGTGATATCCGGAGAAATAGTGACATGTAGAGGAATGGCCTTATCCCGACGCATATACACTTGGCAAACAGTAAATAAAGACCCATACCTAGGAGAGAGGAGAAATAGATGTATCTAAGTTCAGAGGAAGAAATAAGAGGAACAAGAACAATGCAAATGTAGATGGTGTATCAGAAATGAAATAGGCTCGAGCCTCGAGAAAAGTAACATCACAAGAGACAACCACCTTCGAAGTAGAGGGATCAAAACAAACACACCCTTTCTTTATCTGGAAATAACCAACAAATATCATACGGATAGCTTGCGGATCAAGTTTATCCAAATGAGGTCCAAGATTACGAGTATGCCAATCACAAAAAAAAGCTTTGAAGTGATAGGAAAGGGTTTGCCCTGGGAAAAGATCACAGAAAAAGCTAATTTGTTCTCAAGAACATGAGAGGACATACAGTTTATATAAAACCAAGCAACTAAGACCGCAAAACTCTATAATTTATTAGGAACGTTCATATGAATAATGAAAGAGCATACCTCAAAAAGGTTTCTATTCTTCCGTTCCGCAATACTATTCTCTTTGACGCACTGGACCGATGCCTAAGTCTTCTATGGTAATGAATGGAAGGAGCAACCATTAACGTACTCAGAAGATGATCTACGTAGTAAAAATCGTTTTGTTAATGCCCACACTTATCTATTGCTTCATCAGAAGGTCTTATATCATAAAGTGAGATGGATAAAATGTTACTGTACTATTAAAATCATGTGTAAGCTGGCGAATAGATAATAAGTTATGGTGCAATGATGGAACATTGAGAGTATTTTCAAATGTAAAGATAGAGTAAGAGATAAATCAACAAAAAAACATGATTAGTAGTATCGTCAGTCATGGAATTAAATTTGTGAGGGCTAGAAGAAGAATCCGTCATGAGACATGGATCGAGACGCCATAATCAGCAACCTACAAATAAGAAATGAGAGAGATACCTGATAGAATGGAAAGATTAGCAAGGGCTACCATAGAGAGGAGTTGACACAATTGACGTAATTCATTATTGAAAAATGACATATGACCACTAGTGAAGAAGGCATGCAGTAGTATAGGCAGATGCCTTTCTGGCAGTAGGTGTATCATCAGGATAACCATGCTTCTCCCACAACCAGTCATTTCGATGATTGGTTCTCCCACAATATGAACAATATAGACCACCATGGTTGCCGCGTCCTCGACCCCCGATACTACGGCCTCGAGCAGATAAAGGAAGATACCCACAAACGGCGACCGCCAGAGAAAGAATCAGAAGTGTCTCGTCTAGACTAAAAGTGACTACTACGATCCTGACCACGGTAGCAAGGGTAGTTGAGAGACTCGACCGAGGTAGAAAATGTGGCATATGCAGACGATAAACTGTCGATAGGACGGTTATCATAAAAGAAGAGTTGTGCTAACTAGTGAGCAAATGTCCTCAAAACTAGATTATAACCGAGCCAAGAGAAGGACGCCAACAAGGACCTCTCGTTGTTGGCAAGTAACAACGGGATCGGAGATCGGCTGAAAGACATTCGATTGTTCAAGAAAGTCGCTAAAAAAATGCACCAAATCATGCTAATCTTCTACATGTATGGCCGTATTGAAGGTATGAAAGATGTCATAAAGTTTTTGAAGATTATCTTTAGACAAGTATAGGGACTAAAGATGTGTCCAAACTTTTTTAACAGTTTTCAGAGACATAATAGAGTTATAAAAATGAACATCCAAAGAGTTAGACAACCAAACAGTTACCTTGTTATTATTCTGAAACCAAGAGGCATACTGAGGATGCATGGAGTTCAGTGGTGACTCTGTCAAGTGATGATGGAGAGTTTTGTTGTTTAAAATATTTTCTACAATATTGGACTATTGCAAGTAATTCTTTATCGTGTTGAGTCATAAGTCTGTCTTGCAACATGAACACCTTTATCGTCGTTGGAGTCCATAATCAAGGGCGAACAAGATCAACACAACAAATATTGTTGTCCAACTCACTAAAAGACAAGCGATTAAAGATGTCAGAGCACCATGTCGAAGTAGAGCAGCTTCAAAGACGAGAGAACCTAACAAGATACCTAAAGCAAGAATAAAATTAAGCCAGTAATGCGGATGACGTCGAGGAACCATAGAGGTCAGGGAGAACTGGAGAGGAAAGTGTTTCGAGAAGCCATCAAGGATGGCTAGACTAAAGAGGAACTTGAGATGTATGGCTCCTACAGTCCCAAAAAAGAAGAGATTGCCCCCACAGAATGAGATGTATGGCTCCGCCCCTGTTCATAAGAATATGCCAAGCTCTATAATTCCATATTTTATCCATTCAAAGAGTAAAGCAAGGAAGAATGAAAACATACAAGCAACACAACATTCTCTTTTATCTTGGTTATTTTTATTATTATGTTATAAACCGTAAGAAAATAAAGGAAAGAGAGATTTTTCTTTAGAAGTGAGAGATCGAGGAGAGAAGGGTTGTATCCAGTGACGTATTTAACGAAATGTCTATGCGTTCCATCAAAGAGATCTCTTGAAATCGGCCTTCTCGTACTCCCGCATAATTTCCTCGTCATATTAATCCAACAGTGCTTCTGCAAAGCATTCTTGTCTCTCTCTCTCTTTCACTCTCTCTCTCGAAAGTGATATGAAATGGTGTGAGGGAAGGGACTATTTATAGGCTTCCAAGGCTAGCATTTAATGAATCTTAATCATAGGATGAGGTTAATTATTGGTAAGATTAATCTCAACCGTATATCTCTAGATACATCGAACCTAACCACATTTCCACCATTTTTCAAATTAGGAGATATGATCAAATCCTACTAGAAATGGTAAAGAGATTAAATGATAATATTCAAATTTCAAAAAGATGCCAAAGGATATTCTTTATTTGAATTTAAAATAAAAATATTTCTTAATGAGTATTCGTCCTCAGAGTGAGTCTCACCCACAATATCCAATAGCTAACCAGTAGCTAACCCGTATCCAAACCATTAAGCCAATCCTCCAATCCATTAAGCAAGATATCACCATCCAAAACCAATAACACAACATAATCCAAATCCATAAGGGACACTTGGGTCTAAACCTAACCAAGCACAAAGGGTCTAACCAACCAAGACTAAATCCAAATCCAAGGGACAAAACGTAATCAAACCCAGACTGTCACTTTAGAAGCCAACTGAATCCCAGTCAAGAGCCAAAACAAAGATCAACGTAGCATGGGACATAAAGTGGGAATAAGATATAACAATCATTACCATTAATGACGATTTATATAGGGGATATTGAAAGACACGAGAGTTACACGAACCACTATTAGGAAGAATCACATGGTATGATTGCTTTCTTGGGACAGGCTCGAAATGTTTATTCCCCGAACAATACAATCCTAAGTCTTAACATAGAGAAGCTTTTATATATAGGCATCCCAAGCATACCCCTAAATTAAAAATAAATAAAGGAAGTTTAAGAATGTAAAAAGGAGCAATAATAGGGCAAAATATGGTTAAATTTCCTCATATTTTCTAGATTGCCTAAGAACCAGCACCAGGCAAGGACATTCTGCTGTCTTCGCAAATCTTGGCAGATTATACTGCCCCTTGGTGCATGGTGTCAGGTTAAGCCACCAGTAAACGAGTCATTGCAGTATAACCCGTCCAACTTTTGTCCAGCACTGGCGGGTAGCTTTAGCCACTAGGTTCGGAGACATGGTCGGTTTAATCAGTCTGTCCTTTGTTCCGATCTAATTTTACACTGCTCTCTTTGCTCGATACTGTTGTTTCACTGTTACTTTCCTCACACATACGCTCCTGTATCAACCATCTTCATCCATGAGTTGATGTGGTCACTTGGGAAAGCCCTAATGAAGGATGGAACATATTTAATGCTAGACTTCAGCCATCCGGTGCCAAATCCCTACAATGAAATGACCAATGTTGGGGATAAAGAGACCTAGCTTGTGGTCTATACCATATAAGTTCATGCGGTGTCACCAAATTACCCTGGCTAGGAAAGAGGCTTCATTTATGCAGGTGAAACATTTCTTTGTAGGGTCAAGAAGCAATTGCAGTATCATTCCCAGGTGGATTACAATTTATAAGTTAACAGTCAGGAACCAGAGATACTGAGTTTGTTCTTTCTTCCCACTATCATTTTTGTTCTATTAGATGTCTGATAAACCCCTTTTGCTATTGATTGCTTATAATGGCATAACAAAGTCTACTCCGATAACATGACACTGATAAAGTCTATGTTATTAAATTGTTGGTAAGTTGTGTGTATTATCTTTTGCATTTATCTTTTGTATCATCTCTAGTTTTGAGTGAACCATATTTGAAGGTGCTGCAAAGATAAGGGATAGACCAAAAAAGCTTGAACCGAGGCTGTTGACAAGATATGAGTATTGTTCATTAACGGAAGATGGACACTAGTCCAGTTGGAAAAAAAATTGTTTAGTCGATCCCATAGGGTTGGGGATAAAGGCCTTTCGTCACAAGCATTGTTTCATGAAGAAGCTATTAAAAATATGAGTATTTCTTTAAGACCACATCTTCAATTGACACTTGAATTTAATTCTTTTCTTTACTCAAGAAAGATCTCAAGTGACTTAGATTATTCTGCTGCAGGTAACTGAATCTGATGCTGTGGATCTCATAGAGGTTACCTTGAATCGTCATGCTTCGGATGTTACAACTCAAGCGATGTGTCTTGTTGCTCTTTTGAAGCTTTCATCTCGCTTTCCCCTTGTTTCTGAGTATGTTTATTCCTTCCTCACATTCGGTTTTCTTATTTTTGACATACTTGTTCATGCATTTGCAGCATCTTGGTTTCTTTTCCTGTAGTTAGTTATCAACTTCTATTTACTCTTCTGTTCAATATTTTTCCATGTCAAAAGTATGCTTGAACCTTGAAACATCAAGAGTTTCATAGGACTCATGCAGTCATGCTTGCGGACAAGATTTCTGCTTACCTTTACCATCCTTTTGAGATAAGCCTAGTTTTCCTTTCATCTAATTTTATGTGATTATGTTTATGATGTGTGTTTATCTCTTCCCTGACAACTTTAGGTTTTTTTTTTAGCAACTTGAAATCTCTCATGGAACCTTGAAAGTTGAAATCTTATGCAACTTTAAGGACGGGCTCAGATAAGCAGGTCCACAAAAATTCACCAAATGTAAAAGAGACAATCTCAAATCACCTGATAGCTGTGGAGATTCTCCTTAAGATAAATAAACATTGGGATTACAATAAGAAGAATTTGCGATTCATCGGCATTCATAATAACTTTGTTTATTGACATCTCAACCATTCACTATATAAAATGATTTGTCCAGCTATATGCAAACCAAAAATGAAGGCAAATCATATTCCTATAAATTTCTCTTGTTCCCAAATAACCCAAAATTTAAGTATGATCTGATTAGAACTCTAATTATCTTGGTCTTTCTTAATAAAAATTACATAGATCCAAAAGGAACCAAATATTCTAATCAATCTTAAACTTCCATAAAAAGTTGAACACCTATTTTAACTAGTAGACCTAAAAGTAATACTATTTTAGAAGATAACAGTACAAATTTGTATTTTTTTACAACATTAAATCACTCCAATTTAGACCAATCTGAATCGAATCCTGACCGCTTTGGTGGACTTTGTGTCGAACCTGTTGCTGGCTGTTATTGATCCTTTTGAGTCTTGGCTGTGGTAAGCTTGTGGACTCTTTGGATGAATCCAAGCTTGATCAAGACATTTTAATGACTGCTTTTTATCCTGCATCAGAAGCACGACCAGATTGCACGAGGACTCAGCCTTTTGACGGTGGTTGACATCTCATTAACACCTAAGCTTTTGCAACCATGAGTTTCACTTTTCTTTTAGAGAATCCATTGAACCTGATGAAACTCGTACTTTACTATTTTTACTAGTAAAGCATTGGATGGGTTCTTCTCCCTCATGGTTTTTCTGAGTTCCCATTCCAGACATACTTTGTAAACCATTGAAACTTAAAGTTATATATTCTATTTTGTTTCCAACTAAACATGAATTTCATAAAGTATATGTTGCCAAACAACTTTTGCATCCTCTATGTATTCTATCTTAGTTCATCGAGTTTCATGCAAGCGGATAAAATATTAGTTTCATGGTTTCCTTGATTTGTGTAGGGTTTCATGTCATGCACCCTTAGTGTAGAATCTACCAAATATACATGGTTTTTTTACTTTCAAATCTACAAAGAGAATTTTGGATCTCTTGAAAGCATGTTCCTCTGTAGGCTTATTACAACTATTCTTATTCTTATTACTATGTACTCTAATGCTCAATTAGTTTTAGTTGTTTGAGTCTGAAAATTTGATTGTTTACTTTATTGGTTTTTGTAGGAGAATAAGAGAGCTAATTATGCAACAGAAAGGAAACCTTGTGCTAGAATTGCAACAAAGATCAATCGAATTCAATTCTATTATCCAGAAGCATCAGAGCATAAAGTCGGTAACGAATCATTAGCCTTCATCTATCAAAATGGTTTTAATGACTAAGATTACCTGCATGTGCTGCACAGGTCATCTTTGGTTGAACGGATGCCTGTTCTTGATGAATCAGCTTATATTGGAAAGAGAACGGGCTCTTCACCTTCAACACTTTCAAGTGATAAAACCACCACAACTCCCTCTTCTGGAAAATCACTTAATCTACCAAATGGGGTAGCTAAGCCAGGAGCAGCTCCTCTGGTGGATTTGCTTGATTTAAGTTCTGATGAAACACCTGTTCCTAGCTCAGCAACCACTGATTTTCTGCATGACCTCCTGGGTGTTGATTTGACAAGTTCAACGTCATCAGGTTCTTGTGACAATTTATGTTATTTTACCTTTTATGCATAATAGAGCCTTCCCCTGATATTTTAGGCACTATGAATTTTTTATATGACACATTTGTTCTTAAAATATTGGTAACAGTTATGTTCGTGGGATACAATTGATTAATGGTGTGGTTGACAAGTTTCGTACAAAAATATTTTTAATGTAAAATCACCAGTAAAATTTGTGAGTCTTAGCATGATTAAAAGAATCTAAAAGTTTTTAATTTTACTTCGGCTTATTTGCACTTAAATACCCTCTAACTCTATGAATTTGTCAACAAAAGAAAGTAAATGACATTTATACCCTCATTCCCATGAAGAAGATGTTGGTGGTGGAGGGTGGGAGGGGGCTTCTCAGTACCCGCAGAGGAGGTGAGGTCAATGGCGGCACCAACTGTAAGAGGAGGGAAAGTGTATGTTGGTTGCGGATTCACGTTTAGGGAGGAGGAATAAGATGGTGGTGAATTACAGTTTATGGATGAGGAAAGAGGAAGAAAATGGTGAAAGAATGTTGGTTGTGGATTCAGGTTTAGGGAGGAGTAAGAAGGTGGTGGATTACACTTTATGGATGAGGAAAGAGGAAGAAAATGGTGATATTGAGTTGAGTTTAGGAGGAAGAAGATTATGGCGTTGTGATCAGATTTGTGGATGAGGAAGGAGGAAGGAGGAAGAAGATGGCGGTGTAGAGTTAGGGTTTAGGGATGGAAGGAGGAAGGAGATGGTGGCGGGATAGGGTTAGGGTTAACGGTATTTTAATCCTAAAATTGACAACTGACAGTAGGTAGAAAATTGATAATAACTAAGAAATTCAGGGTACACATGTGAACAAAAAAAAGGGTCAGAGTAGCAAAGTGAACATAGGGCAAAGTTGAGGGTGGTTAAGTGCAAATAGGGCTTTTACTGCCCTAGTGATTCATATACAATTATTTAGTAACTCATTAAGAATTTTAAAGTCTTAACTTTACGTGGAACCTGTCAGAAATTAATAAGTATGTTTCAGATCATCTGGTTTATCATATGTATTACATCGTGTATTGACCGTCTATGAAGATGGTTGTGCCAAATACATATTAAACATATGTATCTAATTGCATAATTTACTACATGGCGTCAAGTATTTTAAGATACTAACTACTGTGATCAAAAGTGCTGATACTACCCATATCCTGTACTGGGATTTCTCTATACATGTTGAGAAGATTTTTTTTTATTATCATAGATGATAATACAGTACAGTGTAGTCAGGCTAGAACCATCAGCCAAGCTTTACAGGAGAGATTTTTAGTGTCATTTGCTACTATTTTGTCAATTTTAACCATCTGCGATCAAAGTCCTGATGAATATCATTGTATTACTTTGTGTTTGCTATGGTGCTTGGTTATGTGGTCAATAGATGTTCTTCTTTTCACTGTAAGTGATTATACTAGGGGAGACGATCACAGAGGCTAGTCACTAAGATGTGCATCATATATAACTAGTTCACTGGTGTACTGTGGATCCTGTTGGACAAATAATGCTCACTTGTTGGAGACCCAGGTTGGAGAAAGATTCTTACCACTTCACATGCTGTTTTACATAAAATCAAGGAGATGTGGTAACAGGTTGGATTTTGAATTTTCGATTTATCTGTATATAACAACAGAGAAAGTTCCTAGTAGTGGGTGATCATGATGACAATGCCTCAAGTTTGCCAATACCATCCTAGAAGGTAGCTAAAAATGTCATATCTTAGAATGAGTCAAGACACTTATTTGGTTCCATGTGAAGTATGTAGTTCTGATTCATGTGAAATTTCTTAATTTTTATGTGCTGGGCTCCTTTTGATGAGATGTTTGCTTTTAAGAAATCAATATAATTTGTAGCTATATTTTATATCTTCCAAACATGGTGACTGTTTGTTTTGCAAAAAATGTCTGGTTATGCTGCATATGTTTACAGACTACCATCTAATTGTGATATTGACTGTCTGCCTTGTTGCCATTTGTATTTCAGGTATTGCTCCAATGGGGAGCTCAGATATTTTGATGGATCTTTTATCATTGGGAACAACTAAAAATGATGTGTCATTCCCAAATGCTTCTTCCAATCAGAGCAACATAGCATCGGTTGCTCCTTTGGAGAGATTGTCATCTGTTTCAACATCATCTTCTTCCTTGCCTTCCCAAGTATTGAATCAAGACCCTTTAAAAGAAATTGCACTGCAAACTAATTCTACATCTTCTGCAGTAGTGGATTTATTAGATGGATTATCATCCCCAATGCCTGTTCAAGGTGGGGTTTATGGTATTGTCATTTTTATTTCATGTGATATTGAAGCAAAGTACTGAAATTGCTATTTGTTATAAGCAGCAGATGAGAACCCTGTTTTCCCATCCATCACTGCTTTTGAAAGCAATGCCTTGAAGATTATATTCAGCTTCACAAAACAGCCAGGCAAACCGCAAGTTACAGTGATCCAGGCTACTTTCATGAATATGTCATCTAATGCTTACACGGATTTTATTTTTCAAGCAGCTGTGCCAAAGGTATGTGACATGTCCTCGTCCAATTTCCAGCTTATAGAAGTTGCAATTGTTCCTCTTCCTTAATATACTCGCTACACAGAACTAAGCTCTATTGGAGCTTTTTATTTAAATGCTATGTTCTGCATGCTTGAATGATTTCATATAGCACTAGATGTTATGCTCGGCTTCCTTCTTTAATCAAATATTAATTGACACACTATTTGAATTACTAGGGGAGGACCCCTAGGCTATGGCACTTGTTTTTTTTTCTTCTAAGATGCCGCATAAAGAAAACCATTGGATTTTTGTGAATAACAACAGATATAATGAAGGGCAAACGAGTATTGCCAACTGGCGGGGGACGAGGATCCAGTGCATACACCAGTCACAACCTCTGTGCAACAGTGCCGATCATGTCCAGCTCCTCCAGAATGCATCGATGTGCAAACAGCCGGGACGTGGCACATGTAAGAAGATGCACATCGATGCATCCTGGAGGAGCTGGACATGATCGACACTGTTGCACAGAGGGAATTACGAAGAAGAGCAAAGGAGCAATGCATTATATAGAAAATATAACCACCACGCCTAATCATTTTAGAATATAGGATACACATCTAGTCCTTGTACATAATTAGATGGCCAGTGCGGTGTTTAGGTGGTCCTTATGTGGTGGAGGGCCCTGTAAGGTACTCACATGCACATACTCACATGCACTGCCTTTGGATATCAGGCACTAAATAATTGAGAAAATAGAAAGGAAAGAGGAAGAAAAGGGAGAAGTGGCTACAATACAAACAGCTAGAATGTAGGAAGAAACAAGACCCTTCCCTAATTTTAGATGCTTCAGTCATGCCCAGTGACTACTGCATCGGCAGCTTTTACCTCTTCATGCTAATAGAAGAGCAGAAAATGGAAAGGGAATGTAAGAACAAAGAAAAATGAAAAGGAAAAAACAAGTAGAAAGACATGAAAAAATAATTGGGCATCTTTAATGTCAGTAGATAGCAAGAACAAGAGAAAAAAATGGAAAGGAAGGCAAGAAAGTCGAGGATAAATTATGAGTGATAATTACAGGGATTTGGTATTGTTCCCTTACACTTGTTGAGAGGTATAATGCTAACTAGGTCAAAGTAGGAAAATCTATAAGCAATTGTAATATAATCTTCAAGTCAAAAACTTGTTTTATTTGTATGTTAACCTGTAAACCTGAATTATCCACTCGTAAATCTGAATCATCCAGTCGAATATTAAGCAATTTCATATGCAAAGCAATTTCATATGCACTCAGGTGCTGGTTACTAATTAGTTGGGTTAGGTGTCCACTTAATCATGATTATGCGGCCACATGGAAATTTTGCTGAATCGAGACCCAGTTAATCCGATCATCATCTCCCAAATAGTTGCCACAATAAGTGATAGTAAAGCTGGCAATAAATCTAGCAATTTTAGCTGCAATTTGATTCTTATTTTCAAACCAAAATAGAAGCCTATTTGTGGAATTTTGAACAAGGGACATGCTAGATCAGCGTTAACCCATTAATATAGCCAACTCAGTGCAATATGCAGGGCTAACTAGCATTATTTAATACATTGTTGCTCAATATGAAACTCATTTGAGTACCAGGACATAAAGTGTATTCACTTGCTGAGAGTCTGGGACTGTATACTCGGTCCAACATAATCTTCAAAAAGGAAAACTATTCAACCAGCTACAAATTTCTTCTACTTTTATCCAAAACAAACATTAAAAATAAACTGAAATGCCTGAAGTCTCAAGCATTCACCTCACACCACCTATAAACTTGATTAGTGGCTTAAGAAGCAATTCTTCATCTAGTCCTTGTAGAAGAATAGACTACATTGGAAAATTATTGGGTTCAGTCATATGGGCTCTAGGTCAAGCAATTTATATGTGATAAAAAATTGGACAACTACATAATAGATGTCCAATAGCTAGAAAATGATAACTAGATAATAGTTAATAAAGGAAAAACACAAAATACATGTAAATCACTCTTCAATTGTCACAAATCGAGGAGTGATAATGGGTTTGGAGAAATGGATTTGGAGAGGAGTTTGGAGAAGATGGTTTCAAAGAGAACGGGTTTGGAGAACATGGACTTGTTTTGGTGGAAAGTCGAAAGCTAGGTCTAAGATTAACAATGCTCTGAGAAATATTGGATTTAATCATTAGGCTCTTGGCCGAGCAATATATAGGTGATACAATAGTGGAAAACTATGTAGTAGATGTCCAATAGATAGCAAATGACAAGCACATAGTACCTAATAAAGGAAAACATAAAATATTCAAAAATTGCCACCATGGGGTGGCCTAATGGTTGGTGTTGGTGTGGATTATTGCGGAGGTCCTGGGTTCGAGTGCTGGCCCTAACGAAAAATAAAATAAAATATTCATGAATTGTCTCAAATCGAGGGATGGTATTTTTGCCATACCTCTGACTGATCCTCAGAAGCTCTAATATGTTTGTTTCACACTACCTATAATTTTCCATTAATTTAGATTCCATGCAGGTAAAAGTTGATCTTTTCGAAGTTTAATTTTAATAAGGGTTTCATTTTTATGAATTCTAAGATTGTTAAGGATCTTGTTCTTTCTAATTTTATGTAATATTTTGAAACGGAGTTCAATATAGTTAGGATTCTAGTTAGATCATAGATTGGGGCATGGTTTATTTGAGACAAAGTATACTATTATCAGGAATAGAACTTCTTATGTAGTAAATATTTTGCTTGCTAGTGAATGGTGAAGTCCTTCTGAGAGTGATTCAAAATTTGTACCGAGCCTCGGAGTGATTTGGTCATTTTTCTGAAGAAGTGTTCCTAGATCGACTTGCATCATTTAGCATCAGAATAAGTTCACTCAGTGATTGGACTTGTCCCCGAAGCTTATACTTCAAATGATTGATCCGAATCATCGTAATCGTTACAAAGTATTGGCAGGTTTTAGATCAAGTTAGTCAGCATATGGATCACCTACTGTCAAAAATAATATCACGATTTGCTGTAGAGGCTTGAAGAATGGATCATATCGTCTACATGACATCCTTGATTGTTGATGAAGATCCTCTGCAAGTTATAGGGAAGGCTTCACAACTACAATCTCCATAAAGGCTGCCATCTCAACTGTAGTCCCTTTGACAACTTTTACAAGCCAACTTGGTCAAACTACAACTTACCTTTGCTCCTCTACATAACCTTGTTGTCACATGATCTTGCTCAAAACCTATTTGACAATTGTCTCAACACCCTCCACCCTGCACCATTGACTTCTAGCCGGGCTATCTTTTGTGCATTCAATTTTCGAACCCGATGCCAGATGAAATGGAGCCTTTTGGCATTATTTCTCTGAGCACCATATGTTCGAGGTTTAACTGATAAATTTTGATCAGAATGAAGAATTTTCTCTTTGATGTAGACAAAAAGAAAGTTGTGGCTCCTCGCTGTAAGGGGAGTTCTCTTGTGCTCTTGTCAACCTTTTAATCTAGTCATTCAGCCAACTCAAAGAGGATGTCAAATTGTTTGAGGGGAAGATTTAATGCAAAATGAATAGCAATCATATTTTGTCCAAACTAGGTTTGAATTGAGCCAAGTAGTTGCTTAAGCTGCTTGCAGCCACAAGGACGGACTTTAGCCAGCATTAAGATTCTGTTTAACTACGTCAAGTTTGTCAGCATTCAGTTTTAATGCCGCTGTCTTTGTTATGTGGAAACTTTCAAAGGAGGTGAGAGAGGGAGTGGAATAAGAAGGTAGGGGGGTAAATTGGTCAATGTTACATTAGCAAATCAGTTCTGTATCTGTTAAAATTAGCACAGGGTTTTATCTGTTTTCAAAAGTTTAGTTTCTAGTGTTTGCTGCACTAGAGAGTTTACCTACCCTTAAATATGACTTAGAAGACGCAAACTATCTAATACTTAGACCTATTTTGGAAAGCAACTTCCTAAATTAGGTTTTCAATACCTCAGACGACCTAAGACTCAAAGTGCATATAGAAGTCGGGTCATCTGCATCAGTTCTAGAAGATGAGATGGAACATAAAATATTTGTGTATGGTATTTTTCTCTCCATATAATAGTCCAATTTATATCTATCCTTATTGCTTTTCTTTTTAGATCTTCCATGGCACCGCTTCATGTGGGTGGATCATTTTGACTTTATGATATGCAGAATAGAGTTCGTTTTAGATATTTTAAATGTAGCTTCTCTAAGAATAATGAGTTATTGGCCACTGTTCCAAAAGAATCATTTTGTTGATTGTGGTCTCGATGTCTGAAGTAAAGGTCGTCTCGATGTCTGAAGTAAAGGTCGTCTTCATTTGAATATATTTGGTTGGTGATTGGTTCACAAATTATTTTTCCTGTGCAAAACTTGGTTAATGTTTCATTTGGTCACATACTATTTCAAATTTGTAGTCATCGTAATTTACATGAGCTGATGGCGCTTCCATGACAAGGTACCGTTTTAAATTTCTTTTCACTAGTGGGAACACGATAGGGTACTTTCATTTTGACGAAATTGATGAAAGTAACTTGTTCTTGCATTGTACATATTGTTGATGAAAATAAAAATTCCAAATATTGTATTCTTTGGAGTTATCCAGGTTAAAATTGCTGAAATAGTAGTTTGTTATTGCATCTATCTAATTTTTTTTACTATATGGACTTGCAATGCCTTGCCTTTACGAGTATATGCTTTATTCTTGGTCTGTAGACTAGATAATCAGGTCTAGAATTGCTTATGTTAATAATTTAACATCCCTTGGAAACATGATGTTTATAACATTCTAAAGGCTATTCCTCCACAGTTTGTCCAGCTACATTTAGACCCAGCTACCAGCAACATTCTTCCAGCTAAAAGCACTGGGTCAATCACACAAACGCTGTCTGTCACTAATAACCAGCATGGACAGGTACTTACATGAAGATTCCATTAACAATGATTTGCCGTTTCATATATTTCTTGAATCATGTAGCTCTTTGGTACAAACCACTTTATACTCAGATGTGTCGCTAGAGTTGGTAGGCTGTTTCTCTTTAAATCCTATCTTCATGCTCATGGTTTGTATTAACTAGTCGTTTACTGTGTCAAAAGAGATATGGTAGTGTGTTTTCTTCCTTCAAATTATGTGCAAATAATATTCTTTATTAGTTGGATGTTGGAAATGAATTGTAACGGTACTGATTCTATACTCCCTCATTGGTGAACGTACTACATTTTAAAATTGGAAGGACTCCTAAGCAGTTATCTACAGTGATTATTATTACGATTTTAGCTGAAACTAATTCTATCTTTTGTTAAATAACTTGCCATTGAAGCACTTGCACAGTTGCACTGCATATACTGTCAATTAGATTTCTAAAAGCTGCATCAGTACGTGCTCAGTGACTGATAGATAATCTTTATTTAATGGAAACCCAAACATTCATGACAAGCTATTCCTGGATTTAGTTATATTGCTGGTATAAGTAATCTTTTAACCTATTCTGGAGGACATTTTTTCTCTCTCCCCTCCACTTTGTTAAGTGCTGTCATCTCTGTTAAATTAGCAACCAGTATATCCCTTCTAACCTCTGATATCCATGTCCAGTTTTGCTCTTGCTACTCCCTAAACTACAACCAGGTCACCTAACAGCATTTCAGCAGTGTTGCAGCAGGCAGGCAGCTGAGATCGCCTCAATTGCGGAGGTGAAAATAGAGTAAGAGGGAGGGGTAAGAGTCATTGTGGGGGTGGGGAGAAGACAAGGAAAAATAATTAAAATTGTTGCTGGCACTTATTGCTGGCATTTTGATTGGAGCTATATTGTTCAGGTTCAAGGTTGTGAAAAGCGCTAGGCGATAGTCGGGTGGGCACCCGCCGACTAGCTCCTAGATCTAGGCGGTTGAAAAAAACATGCATAATCAGGCATCCAGGGTGTGGGTTTTTTTCTTTCTTTCGGGGGGTGGGGGGTGGGGGGGTGGCGGCGGTTTGCTAGGCGGGCACCAGGCGCTTAGTGCCTAGGCAACCGCCTTTTAAAACACTGTTCAGGTTGCTTTCATGGTGTTGAATGGAGTCTGGAAGGGAAGGGGAAATGAGGTGGAAGCCGAAGTATACTATCCTACTGCCTATTAAAATATGGATGTCTGATTATTCAGTTAAGCCGTATTTGAGTTAATAGGATTAGTCATTAGGGATTCCAGCCCACCATTCATTTTTCCCGTCCAGCATTGTGGCAAGCAAGTATGATGCTGTAATGAACTAGAACTATTTGTTTTTAGAAGATTGCAATTCCTCTGCATAACACGGTCTAGCTGCCTAATTCACCCGCAGGCCAGACTGCCCATCTGACCCTATGGGTTTGACTTGAGCCAACCCATAGTTACCTGGTTCCCCTAGCCCCATGAACTGCGATCTGGATCCTGATCTGGTGGGTTCCTGATTCGGATAGCCAAATGTGTACCCAGGCGAACCAATCTTATAAGATGAAGTTAACAAATATATCAATCAAATGGTGATAGAAAAGACAATAAAGTCAATTAATTGTCAAAATAAAGCATACACTAGTAAGTTGTAGGGTTCGGTACGAATATTCCTTGGTAGACACAAATATGTATACACACACAAACAAACCGCTCTTACCTGAACTGCAGCATACTGGTTAAGCCTATCCCCTTCATACTGCGACTAGGAGTATCTCATTCCTTAACTCGTACCACTTATCGAAGCGAACCATGACCCAGGGAACTGTGTGCCAACCTGACCTGTAGTTAATAGGCTCTGGACTGCTTGATTAGGGTTTTAAGACCATGCCTCTATCTCCTTTCTGTTCTGTTCTCTCCTACCATGTGTTATAGCAGGACAGGATGATGTACTAAGACACTTGGACGATAACAATTAGTTATGTGCCAAGAGTGGCACCCCAGGGCTGAGACCCATCCACCTATCCCAGTTGCTCAATACCCAACAGCTGTGTGCCACCTCCACCTAGATATGACGATTTGGATAACTGCCTACCGATCTTTCTTGCAAACAACTGTTGGTGAACGAAATATAATTCCAGTTTCTTTCATTCTCTACTGTACAAGTGTGATGGTCCTGTAGTCACAATATTTAATGCCATGAGGACATGCATTTTTTGTGGAGGCACCATATCTTTTTTCAGTTCTCTTTCAAAGCCAATGACTTCTGATAATCACTTTTGCAAATTGTGATGGAGTTAAGCTTTCAGTGGCTGTTGTTACTCCATTACGAAAATCACTTTCACAGCTGTTACTAGGAATATGAAATTATTTAGATGTGTGGAAGGGCATGTCACTCAGTATTATGGTACATTGACTTTCTACCTCACAAGGAAATTCATAGAATCTTGTGCTTTCCATACTGCTATATTCATGATAGAGAAAACCATTATGATTTCTCACTAAGCGGAGATTGTGGAAAGATTTAGTATGACCTGTGTCAATTGCTTCATCCGATAATAACATACTTCTCAGATTCTCAGCCTTTATTAATTGTTTCTTAAGGTTTCTAGTGTTGTGATTGTCAACTAGAGGCCCAAGTGATCATAAAGTCCGGATGCACAAAACTGGCCACTGCTCCTTTTGTGGATAACAAAGTTCCATCTTCAAATTTACGAAGTATAGAGATTTGAATTATTTTCGTTTTAATAGTCATCTACGTAGTAGGAAGTTCACATGGGTTTCAGATTCATATGATAGGCAGTGGTAGAAAATAACCAGTGCCAATTCTCCTAAATAAGTGTCATGAAACACAGATTATTGCTACTTAGATTTAGTATGTGCATTGTGCAATTGATTCCCCTTGCAAGTTCAATCCAACTTTATATTTAACAATGTTTAATATTTCTTTTGTTTCAATTCAAACCTAATAATCCAAGCCGTGATAGATCAAGGCACAGAAAACGGAAAAGATATGCCACTGCCACTCTTTCCCCTCCATGGATATCAAGGACCTCTTGCATGTGCTTTGACATAAAACACCAGGATGTTTCAGTTCTGCAAAATTTAACACTCATCTGTAAATAAGTTTATTATCATGGCGAGGAATTTAACTTTCACTGGTTTGATGTATGATGCAAAATTATATGGCCATAAACTCTACTGATAAATAGGATTTTACTTAAGATAGCCTTTCCTTCCTGCGCGCACACATCAATATTCTGAACTTTCTAATAGTAAATATTTAGACCGGCTTCCCATTTTTGCATGCAGAATTTATATTTCAAGTTGCATGTCATACCATTTCATCCTTTTTTTAATTCCTCCTTGTTTTAGAACACTTGAACTTTGTTCTGTTTCAGAAAGCACTTGCCATGAGAATACGAATAGCCTACAAGGTGAATAATCAAGATAAGCTGGAACAAGGACAAATCAACAACTTCCCTTCCGGTTTATGAAGAAGTTGAATATATTCTTCAAATTTGAAGTGGTGCTTTTTAGTTTCTAGTTTATCCACCATGGATGGAAAATATAGGCTCTTGCAGTCTACTACAGTTTCCGTATAGTTTGTAGCGATTTGTTTGAAATTTTAATGTTTCTTTCTTGCCATTTTCAACTGTCAGGTGCGTCTTTAGTTTTTGTATGCCATGTCTTGTTTTGGGGTTTGTGGTAGCCCATCATTCCTCAAGGCTTTGTATCTTGTTTCTAGCAGTGTGTGGAAGATGGAGGAACGCTATTTTTTTGCAATTGTATTTACTTGTACCTTCCTGTAATGGGTTAATTCGATATACATTAGGCTAAATTTCAACTTGATACCCGTAACTATTTTAGTTTTTCAACTTAATACCCTAAACTTTAAAACTACACAACTTACTACCCGAAGTTGATAAACTATTTAGGGTATCAAGTTGGTAAACTTTATTTATGGGTTTCTAGTATTACGGCATATTAATAGTCCTTCACATTCTTCGTCAGTGAGAAATCAATTTGTAATTGTGACAGGAAGAATGAATTTGGAACTGTGATTGAGCTGAAAAACCTGTTGTTTGCAATTTTTATTTATTGCGGATATGGGAAAAGAAGATGAAAACTTAACACTGATAGGAATTTAATTCATACAGAAATGGAACAAAAAAGTAAAAAAAAAAAACTTTAGGTTGCTCGCTTCATAGTCATTAGCCCATTTTTTCAAAGCCACTGTATTTTGTTTGTTCAGCAGTACTGGTGGTTGGGGAAACACATCGGGTCCATGACTGCATATTTTATTTTTTTGGACTTGGAACTTTTGTCCATGTTTCCATCTCCTAGATTTTAGACAAAATAATTATTTGAAAAACCCATCATACAACCCTAATTCCGTGCCGTTCTTAGTTAAAAGTGGAGGACAAGTAGGAAGATGTTAAATCCTCAAAAAAGTAGGAAATATTGCCTAAAATTGTCCACTATGACAACCTCTTTGTTTTTGGTTATCAAAATTTATTTTCGATAATTTTGAATATCCGGATAAACAGTCTGGTAAACTTATCACATAGGAATAGGTGATTTTTTCTTTTTGCATGGGAATAATTTTTTTTTTTATGATTTTGCCACAACTGATTTCATACAAGTTACAATTCTCTCCATTGTTCTCTCTCGCTATTGGTGCACATGATTTCGCTCCCCCTTATTATAATTAACTAGTATATAGGTATGTACGCACATATTTTATATACGTTTTTTATTATATAATAGAATATGGTATAGGTTTCAAGAAGATTAAGTGATAATTAAAGTCACATAAGACGAGTTGGAACCTACATATATTAATGCATTTACATATCCCATGAAATGACAGACACTTGTTCCGGAAATTGCTAATACACATGTTTCAATAATTACACTTTTGTTTCAATAATTACACTTTATTTAGATTCATCAAATTCTTAGAAGAAAAAAATTTCAATTTTTTGGATATGTAGATTTAAAATTTGAAAATTTTCTAGTAGTATCGAATTATTATCAACACTCCCTTATATCTCTTATTCAAAATTACCCAACGATTCTGTCTTAATTTTAATGACCATTTTAATTAATAAATATTGACAAAGGGCATATGTTGAAAAAATCACCATAAAGCCCAACCTTTTCTATTATATAGGAGTATATATTTTTTTTATTTTTTATTTTTTGCATTTGGTTCAACATTATATATGTATTTTCAATTCCTCTTCCTAGATATTATTTTGGATTTTTGGGTATGCTTTTGTCCAATTTTTACGAATTTTGTTGTACTTTTGGATCTAGATTTGTGGTTGTTTGTTAGACATGATTATGCTTAGAATTTTGGAATTATTTTAGGGATTTGGTTATTATAGGGATTTGACTTCTAGAAATTTGGAGATTATATAGGGATTTTGGAGAATGATTATTTTAGGAATTTGGAGGAGAAACATGAAATATGGTGTCGTCTCTTGCATCACACATGCATCGAACACAACACGCCTCCAAAATAATACACCATGGCACGTGAAAGTAGCTTCCGTGTAGTCTTTGTCGTTTGTGTCTGAATTGAACTTGTAGAGACTTTGGATGGCCTAGAAATAATGTTTTGTGCAGCACACGGTATAGAATGTTCAACATGAAGCATAAATCGTATAGAATGTTCAACATGAAGCATAAATCGATTTATTGATCCGAGTGCGATGATAGTGAAGATGCAGCAAGAGTGGCGCAAGGAATTTGGCCACATAAAATGAAACTGTTCGCAACGTGCAAAGAAGAAAAAGGATCCTGAAGATGCGGCAAGAGTGGCGCAAGAGCATGATGACACTTGGGACAATCTGCACACGGTCTCCCAGGACTGATATTATTCGCTTGGGTGATGGCGCAGTTTGTGAGGTCGTCGGTGAAGGGATAATAGATATTAAGATGCATAATGGCATGGTGTGCATGCTTGATGGGGTATGATATGTACCAAATATATACAAGACCATTGGGCACGTTAGACTATGTGACATATGGTTTTTCAGTGAGAGGTCGAGCTAAGGGTGACACGTGGTTGCACCGTGCTCATGAAGGGAGAGAAGCGCGATAATATTTATCAACTGATAGGAGATATTGTTCGAGGTGGTGCTCCTATGATGTGGTGATAGGGTTGGATATCCAGAATGGTTCGTTTGTAGTTGGTCAACCTTCCATGGCTCGAGAATAATGAGTCAGATTTATTAATCCGGATGCGACGATAGTTATTTCGGAATATAATAACGTAGGCGATGTAGCAGAGATGAAGTGTGAATTCTAGTCGAGCTCGAGTTCGGAGTCGATTTGCGATTAGTCGATTGGTGCCCCAGGAGAGGGGCGGTTCGTGAGATTGAGACTACTGTTTGAAGATTGAATGCTAGATGTTGCTAGATGCTTGTTGAGTTAGATGATGAATATGATCCAAGGTGATAATTTTTAGGATTGGTTCATATTAAAAATCTTAATAATAATATGTTTGGAGCAAATTTTTAGTTGTCACTCCCCGCTCCTAGAATACTGGATAAATACGAGGACTGACATGACCAACCGCACATTGCAGAATACCAAAGTAAGTCGCAATGTGTTAAGGTTGTCTAGAAGACATATGTGTGAACTCTAGCATGCTATGACGTCAGTCCTATGGTCGACAAATCATAGTATCTCAATCCAGCAACACAAGTACAAGTGTATATCATATATGAAAGTAAAAAGGTATCCCAAATTACATACCACATATGATCATGAAATAAGTGAATACAAAATGCTGCACTAACAGAGTATAATTATACATGATCAAATATACCGGTCATGGTTTAATATATACATCATGTTGACCGAAGTCAGAGAAGTGATCTCAAAATAAGGGGCTAACACTGCCTCTTGCTAGAACACCAAAAAATGAAACAACACTACGAGGGGTGAAGGAAAAAAATTCACTCACGAGCTTCGGCCGCAGTCCTATGAGTGCAAGTCATCTTGCTGGAAATGCGGTGGATCCTGGTTCTCTTCGGGGTAATCTGGCTATACAAAACCAGTGGGGTCAGAACCCCAAGCAACAAGTACCACAAAAGAGCTCAAGGTGATAGACCAAACACATCACAACATACAGCAGAAAAAAGATATATAAGAATAAATGAAGGTCGAGACTTGTACGGTACCAATGTACTAATATCAAAAATATAATTGGAAGAACTGATAACAAAATGCTAAAAAAAAAAAAGTAAGGCGACGAGCGGTAAGAGGGCATATGAACTACTCTGGATCGGGACCACAACCCTTAAACCAAATAAGGACCGGGGTTTCAGACCTTCACTCGAGCAGAACTTAGCACCCTAACCACGTGCCGAAAAAATGAATTAAAAGGACGAGCTAAATGAATAGACAAACATACATTCCACGACCAAACATGCCTACGGCTTGATATAATTAACTAACTAGAGTTATCACAAACGTAGTTACTAACAAATGCATGCTTTGAAGAATATCGCTACCACCGGCACTGCAGTTAACCCGGATGGCCAATGGTACGCTTGTCTAGTACTTATAGTGCACTTCACAAACAATAATGGATAAAGAACTAAAGCAGATAACTGATAGCAAAACAACATAACGTAAGCATAAACTAGCTTTTGAAGATATAAATAAATTTTTGTAAATGAGATTTGGTTTTATAAACAAATATGGGTTTTGTAAATGAAACTGATTTTATAAACATAAAGAGATTTTGTAAATGAAACTGATTTTGTAAACATAAACTTATCTGTAAATGGTCTTGTAACAAACTGAAACTGAAACATAACTAAAACATATACTGGAATGCATATACTGAAATACATAATGTTATGAACCACGGCTCAATAACAACAACTTGTAGTGCCGCAGTACGCGTAAACTTGGTTAGTCATGGAGCCCTTGCCTAGCAGGGTTGTTCCATGCTGCATGGGGCTCTTGAAGATCGGGGTAGCCGGTAGCGCAATATTCTTCCCTTCCAATGAACTAAGTGAATCTTATCTTGTTTAATCATTACTAAATATTTCAAGTTCTCGGGTCGTGGACACTTGAGAGCTTTCTTTGAATAACGAATCACGGGTACGAGCTTTTCATGAGTTATCATATCCGCGATACGTGATACATGGGGCAATACTCACACTCGATTGCCCGGTGCCAAAATATAATAAATTATCATACACAAATATTTCTACGGTGTCGTGAGGATCAAAATCACGTGTTAATATAGGAAAGCACAACATCCAACTATGCTCCAATACTCAACTGGACCAGAACAGTTTAAGCATTAAAAAAATAATATAATATAGTAAATTGAGGGTAACTCTCACATATGAGCTCCAAATGAGGTGATCCAAAAAGATTTGGAAAGGGAAAACAGATATCTACAACTTTCATGTTTTAAGTTTTCCGAAATTTAAGCCAGAAAATAGCTTAAATAGGCAAAAACATACATTCGGGTCACCATACTCGCGGCGCACTGTGCGCGGCATGAATTCTGTGCGCGGCGCACTACTACGGCAACAAAATCCATGCACGGCACACTGCGTGGCAGAGATTGATGCACGTGGCTACTGATGCACGCGGAGAGGGTGTGATGAGCGTTACGCACTGCTGCGGCATGAAAGTTCATGCGCAGTACACTGCTGCGGCATGAAACTCCATGCGCAGCGCACTGCGCGACAAGAAAGTGATGGGCGGTGCATCAATGCGCGGTGCATTATTGCGGCATGAAACTTCATGCGCGATGCACTGCTGCGGCATGAAAATCCATGCGTGGTGCACTGCTGCGCGGCTCTGTTCATCGTCCTTGCCATACAGGTCCGAGAACAGGAGTCCATAACTTGTTTTGGCCATAAAAACTTCAATTTAACTCCAAATTAAACGATTCATAAGCCAAAATGCCCGAAATAAAAATTTCCATCAAATAGAATAACTAGTTTTAGAAAAAACAAAATTTAATAGATCAAACCAAGAAAAAACTTTTGGAACCTGTAAAAATTCTAAACTTAAAACTCAGATCTACTAAAATCTATCTAACAAAAGCAAAAACTCCAAGAACTAAAAATGATGAGGAATACAAGGGAAACATTTTCCATCAAATATTTTTTTTTAAAACAATACATATGAAAAACCCGAAACCTTGGCTTCACCATTGACCAAGATGCTCTTGCCTTGGGTGGCTCCTAACCCCTCCTCTCACGGTCCAAGTCACAACAACTTCTTCTTAGGGCTAAGGTTTGGCTAGAGGGAGCTTGAGGGAGAGGAGGAAGAAGAAAGCAAGAAGAGTAAAATGAGAAAATAAGTGAGGAGAGAGAAAATACTCATATATACTAAGAGGAGAGGAAGATGGTTTAGTCATGGGTTCAATCAAATGAATCGAACCAGGTGTCCATTCTACATGCAGATCCTAAACCTGGTCTATGGCAATGCCAATGAATATTCTACTGGTCTCGGGTAGTCTCTCTCAACAACAAGAAAATATAATAAATAAAAAGACAGGAACCAATACTGAGAAATACAGCAGGAATAAATTATTAGAAAAAATTAAATTCTAGAAATACAAGAAATACCAAATCTAGAATCGGGTGGACATCTCTACCCTCCTTAGAAAAATTTCGTTCTCAAAATTTTACCAAGGCTAGTTGAGCTGGAACACACGAGAAAGCTCAAGAAATTACATGCCACAATTCAAAGGATCATACTAAACAAGCAATTGAAATAAAAGATAACTGCAAAAAGTAACTAATGAATAAATGCACAAAGCAATACACAGAAAAATGGGGGCATATGGATACATATACTCCTGAGTCAGTCAAATAGGAATTCGTCCTTGCTTGCCTATGCTGACTCACAAAATGGATAAGAGCCAAGCCTAGCAGTAAGTCGGTACCAACGACTATACCGAGGACATGACTCTAATCCAGAACATACCTTCATAGTCAGGACACATGATAGACATCATGTATCACGAGATACGCATACAGAAGAGCGAAACAAAAAATTCGTCTTCACTCGTCGAAATAGTCGAGCTAACCGTTGCACTCCGGATATAGTGGAATACAAGGCCATCGAAAAGAACCCAAGATGTACTGCCACTACCTGATATGTTACTGAAAGATAAAACTAGAACAAACTCAGGAAGATGGTACCTGCGACCGTCGAGGTACTGGCCTCTGGCTGACTATGATAATGAAACTGTATCTGGGACTGCACATATAACCGTGCTCTGCGCTGCCTGACCCTCTGAGCTCGAGATGGGAGAGGATGTTGTGCCAATGGTTGTACTATTAGTATTGTCTCATCATGGTCTAACACTACAGTTTTTGATAATCGAGGTAGCTGAAATGTCTGAGATGGCATGCCGGGCGTAGATGGTCGTTCATGAGGCAACAATTGCGGGCAATTTCTAACTGTATGACCTATAGCTAAACAATGAGAACATCGCCAATTTTCCTTCCAACAATCTGATCTAAAATGCCCCATCTTCCCACAATGTAGGTACATCCTTCTGGTTCTGTCGGGTGCTGTTGCGGGTGATATTCTAGTATCGAGGTCTGGGGCACTGTTCGTCGTCCGGGTGATAGTCGTGGGCAGGAAGCAATCATATGATCGGGTTCTCCACATAGAAGACATAGATGATTAGTCCTCCGACATGTTATACTGGTGTGTCCTGCCTTCCCGCAGAAGGAACATACAACTGGAGCCTCCGGGCACTGATATGAAGGACTGTAAGCTGATACTGGTGAGGAATGCTAAAATAAAGAGTCTAACGGGGGTGCATGATTCCTCTTACGACCTTCAGTTGTTGATGTGGTACCCCTGACTATATATTCATGTCCTGGCGATGATTCTGCGGTAGACCGGGATGGACATGCCGACTTACTAAACGACTGGTACTGTCCTTCTTCAATCCCTACTTCATCTGGACCAAGTCTTTGGTTAGGAATTTTTCTGACAAACTATGCATGTTGAGTCCTAGCAACATCTGAAGACTTTATTGGATGGTGCGATTTTGCTTTAGTTGGGACTCCTGGTAAAGCTGGAACACTTGTTGCTGGAGCTGAAGTTGTTGTTGCGCTGTGTCACCATCATGGTCCTGATTATCTCTAGCATAGCTTGCGAGCTTAACTACTCTGGTTGTACTAAGGTAACTAGTGGAACTTGTTGGCCTAATATGACTGACGGAGCTGTCTGATGATGAGAGGTTGCTGGCTCTTGATTATGACTTGGCAACGAAATTTGGTTCTGGCCTACTACTGAAACTGTTAGAACTACTGGAGCGATGGAACCCATAGAAGGTAGAGCAGGTGGAGTGTCCCTGAAGGATAAGGACATAGGGATATTAACAAGGGACGAGAATGGAACAATCATGTCAAGCAAGTTTGCAGTTCAAAGAGAGCAAGAGGTACATGTCACAAGTGGAGTTCAATCGTAGACAAGTAAAGGATTAAGATTCTAACAAGATGAGTCCTCCCATAAGTCTGAAAAATAGACCTACATGGGCTACCAATAAAATTTTGTCACGTCCCGCTCCCAGAATACTGGATAAATACGAGAACTGACATGGCCAACCGCACCTTGCATAATACCGAAGTAAGCCGCAATGTGTTAAGGTTATCTAGAAGACATATGGGTGAACTCTAGCATGCTATGGCGTCACTCCTATGGTCGACAAATCATAGTATCTCAATCCAGCAACACAAGTACAAGAGTATATCATATATAAAAGTAAAAAAGGCGTCCCAAATTACATACCATATATGATCATGAAACTAGTGAATACAAAATGCTGCACTAGCAGAGTATAATTCTAAATGATCAAATATACCAACCATGGTCTAATATATACATTATATTGACCGAAGTCAGAGAAGTGATATCAAAATAAGGGGCTAATACTACCTCTTGCTAAAATACCACAAAACGAAATAACACTACGAGGGGTAAAGGAAAGAAACTCACTCGTGAGCTTCGGCCGCAGTCCTACGAGTGCGAGCCATCTTGCTGGAAGTGCGGTGGATCCTGGTTCTCTTCGGGATAATCTGACCATACAAAACCTGTGGGGTCAGAACCCAAAGCAACAAGTACCACAAAGGAGATCAAGGTGATAGACCAAATACATCACAACATACAGCAGAAAAAAGACATATAAGAATAAATGAAGGTCGAGACTTGTATGGTACCAATGAACTCGTCTCAAAAATATAATTTGAAGAACTGATAACAAAATGCTAAAAAAAAAAGTAAGGCGACGAGCGGCAAGAGGGCATAGGAACTACTCTGGATCGGGACCATAATCCTTAAACCAAATAAGGACCGGGGTTGCAGACCTTCACCCGAGCAGAACTTAGAACCCTAACCACATGCCAAAAGAATGAATTAAAAGGACGAGCTAAACGAATAGACAAATATACATTCCACGGCCAAACATGCTTACGACTTGCTATAATTAACTAGATAGGGTTATCACAAACCTAGTTACTAACAAATGTATGCTTTGAAGAATATCGCTACCACCGGCACTGCAGTTAACTCGAATGGCCAAGGGTACGCTTGTCTAGTACTTATAGTGCACTTCATAAACAATCATGGATAAAGAAATAAAGCAGATAACTGATAGCATAACAACATAACGTAAGCATAAACTAGCTTTTGAAGATATAAATAAATTTTTGTAAATGAGATTTAGTTTTTTAAACAAATATGGGTTTTGTAAATGAAACTGATTTTGTAAACATAAAGAATTTTTTTTAAATAAAACTGATTTTGTAAACATAAATAGATTTTGTAAATGAAACTGATTTTGTAAACATAAAGAGATTTTGTAAATGAAACTGATTTTGTAAACATAAACTTATCTGTAAATGGTCTTGTAACATAACTGAAACTGAAACATAACTGGAACATATACTGGAATGCATATACCGAAATACATAATGTTATGAATCGTGGCTCAATAACAACTTGTAGTGCCGCAGCACGCATAAACTTGGTCAGTCATGGAGCCTTTACCTAGCAGGGTTGTTCCATGCTGCATGGTGCCTATGGAGATCGGGGTAGCCGGTAGCGCAATATTCTTCCGTCCTAATGAACTAAGTGAATCTTATCTTGTTTAATTATTATTAAATTATTTCAAGTTATCGAGTCGTGGACACTTGAGAACTTTCTTAGAATGGCGAATCACGGGTACGAGCTTTTTATGAGTTATCGTATCCGCGATATGCGATACATGGGGCAATACTCACACTCGATTGTCCAATGCCAAAATATAATAAATTATCATACACAAACATTTACACATTATCGCGAGGATCAAAATTACGTGTTAATATAGGAAAGCACAACATCCAACTATGCTCCAATACTCAACTGTACTAAAATAGTTTAAACATTAGAAAAGTGATAAAATATAGTAAATTGAGGATAACTCTCACATATGAACTCCAAATTAGGTGATTCAAAAAGATTTGGAAAGGGAAAACAGAGATTACAACTTTCATGTTTTGATTTTTTTGAAATTCAAGCCAGAAAACAACTTAAATAGGCAAAAATAGATATTCGGGTCACCATGCGCGCGGCGCACTGTGCGTGACATGAATTATGTGTGTGGCGTACTACTGTTGGAAGAAAATCCATGTGCGATAGAGATTGATGCACGTGGCCACTGATGCATGCGGCAAGGGTGTGATGTGCGCGATGCACTGCTGCTACATAAAACTTCATGCGCAGCGCACTGCTGCGACATGAAACTCCACTTGCCGCGCACTGCGCGCGGCAAGTGATGCGCGGTGCATCAATGCTCAGTGCATTACTGCGGCATAAAACTTCATACACGGTGCACTGCTGAGGCATGATAATCAATGCGCGGCGCACTACTGCACGGCACTGTTCATCGTCCCTGCCAGACAGGTCCGAGAACAGGAGTCCAGAACTTGTTTTGGCATAAAAACTGTAATTTAACTCCAAATTAAGCGATTCAAAGGCCAAAATGTTCGAAATAAAAAGCTCCATCAAATATTACAACTAGTTTTAGAAAACAACAAGTTTTAATAGATCAAACCAAGAAAAAACTCATGGAACCTATAAAAATCATAAACTTAAAACTCAGATCTACTAAAAGCAAAAACTCCAAGAACTAAAAATCATGAGGAACACAAGGGAAACATATTTTTATCAAATATATTTTTTAAAATAACACATATGAAAAATTTGAAGACTTGGCTTCACCATTGAGCAAGATGCACTTTCCTTGGGTGGCTCCTAGCCTCTCCTCTCACGGTCCAAGTCACAGCAACTTCTTCCTAGGGCTAGGATTTGGCTAGAGGAAGCTCGAGGGAGAGGAGGAAGAAGAAAGCAAGAAGAGTAAAAAGAAGAAAATAAGCGGGGGGAGAGAAAATACTCATATATACTAAGAGAAGAGGAGGATGGTTTAGTCATGGGTTCAATCAAATGAACCAAACCATGTGTCCATTCTACATGCATATCCTAAACCAGGTCTATGGCAATGCCAATGGATATTCTACTTGTCTCTAGTAGTCTCTCTCAACAATAAAAAAATACAATAAATAAAAAGACATGAACCAACACTGAGAAATACAACAGGAATACATTATAAAAAAATTAAATTTTAGAAATACAAGAAATACCAAATCTGGAATTGTGTGTGACACTAGTCCTACCTAATCAATGAGTTCAAAATATGAAAATGTATGACATGCCTACATAGGATTATATTTCTATATATGGACATGTGACATGCTATATAAAGGGACCTAAGGTTCCTTGTCTAAAGTAAAAAAATTGTGCTCAAGGAAAGGTGTTGGGTAGCCGCCAATAGGTTGAGAGAAAGAAAGTGAGAAGAAATAGATAGATTAAAGGAGAGAGGAATTTGGTTTCTCAAATATTCTTGGGTGTAATCTTTGGAGATTGTTTATGTTGTCTTGTGTACTTTCTCTGGTAGTTAGGGTTACAAAGTTGTAATGATCTTGTAAAGCCTTGTAGCCTTATTTTGTAGTGGTCTCACTATCCCAATAGTCTTTTTACCGGTTATGGTTTTTTATTTAATTCTTGTGTGTCTTTGTATTGAATTTTTTGTGATCTTTATTTTTCTGCATAATTCAACCACTATGTTTGGCTTGCGAGTATTGTTTCATTGTAGACGCTAAACTTCAAAAATAGTTTTCGTTTTTATTTCCAACATATCCGCATCTGACCTTTTTTCACATATCTGCATGTAATTTTTCTTATGTCGTCGTTAAACTTGCGGCTTCGAGCTCCTGGAGCGTTCGTGTTGATAACATGTTATAAAAATAAAGAAGAGAGATTGTTTTGTAGCTGAAAAGCCTCCCGGACTTCTCTAACACATGTTCATAAAGGAGAAAATGATTAGGATAAGTGTGTAATTGTTAAGAGTAGTCACTTTTTTGTGGTTATCCATAAGTAAATGGTATACAACAGTTATGGTAACATGTTAGTATAAATGTAGAAGAAGGAAGAAGAAAATAGAAGAGAAGATCTCTTATTAGTGTAATCACATAGTGTGAGGCAAATATCTTATTTATACAACCCAATGAAGGTGTAATACTAATCTCTAACCAATGTGAGACTAAAATACAAAGTAAAAATCCAACCCTTTAGTAACCCACGTTATAACACTCCTCCTTTGGATGACCACCATCTCTAAGCCTATTGCCTCATTAAAACTTTGCCTGAAAAATCCATTAGGACAAAACCTGTGCGAAAGAAAAGAGTACAATATTTAGGATGACTTAGATAGGTATTGGACATGCTTAATGTTGCCTTATTAAAATCTTGTCAGGAAAAACCCAATGAAAAAAAATCTATGACTAAAAAAAAAGAGTATAACGCATTATAGTCCATACAAAATGTATCTTCCCCTGAAAATAATCACTTCCCCCGATGTCATTGATCCTGAACAGTCAGCTGATGAAGACATCGCATTCAAATTCCATGAACTAGTTTATGAAAAGTTGACTTCGGCAATGATTTGGTGAACAAGTCTGCAAGATTATCACTTGAGCAAACTTGTTGGACGTCAATATCAAAGTTCTTCTGAAGCTCATGAGTATAAACAAATATCGATGAGATATGCTTGATCTTGTCTTCTTTAATGAATGTACCTTGAATTTGTGCAATACATGTTGCATTATCCTCATGAATAATAGTTGGAGTATCTGTGGTAGGAAAAAGGTGACAGGAGCTACGAATGTGTTGAATCAACGATCTCAGCTAAATATATTCTCTACTTGCTTCATGGAGAGCCAATATTTCTGAGTGATTTGAGGAGGTAGCAACCATTGTATGTTTTATTGAACGCCAAAAAATAGCTGCATTGCTATTAAGAAACACATATCTAGTTTGTGAACGACCTTTATGGGGATCAGATAAATAACCTGAATCTGCAAAGCCAACTAGAGTCGCGATGTCAGATAAACCACAAGTATAAAATAATCCCATGTTGGTAGTTCCACGAAGATATCTCATCATATGTTTAATGCCATTCCAATGTCTTCGAGTTGGCATCGAGCTATATCTAGCCAACAGATTGATAGAGAATGATATGTCTGGCCTTGTACATTGTAATAGATACATTAATGCCCCAATGGCACTAAGGTACGGTACCTCGGGTCCTAGCATCATTTCATCATCGTTCTTAGGAAGATATGGATCTTTATTGATATCTAAAGATCGAACAACCATTGGAGTGCTAAGGGGATGAGCTTTATCCATATTGAACTGTTTTAATATATTTCTGTGTATTTGGATTGATACACTAAAATTCTATTAGTGCAATGTGAAGGACCGTAAAACAACTCTGGGGGGGGGAATAGAGTGCATCGGAATAATCTACCCAATTTAAGATTATTAGAATGAAGGCAGTTGCTAACTAACAGTGTATATAAAGACAGTAAATTAAAGTAGTAAAGTAGAGAGAGAAAGCAAACGCAAACACTAAGATGTATACTGGTTTTCCTATGAGAGGACTAGTCCAGTCCCGAGAACTCAAGCTCGGAGTTTTATCCACTATAATCACTAATAGTGAATCACAAGCTTTGATCTGAAGGCTTGCCACTTCTTTATACCATGAGGTTAGGTCCGAAGTCTCGCAACTTCACAGTTAGAGAGAGAGAGAGAAACTGATGGAGCCAAGTTCTTTATAACTCTGTAGACTTCTAGACCGATACCGCACTTGGCACTTGGAAGGCTAGGGAGTTGCTCTTGGAGATGAAAAATTTAAGGCTCAGATGTTTGCTTACAATATGATAGAAGGATTAAGAATGGTTGAGTGAGTAGGAATGTAGAAATCCAATCCTATTTATAGTGTATTGGCAAACATAATTCGGCCAGAATTCGGATAGGGTTCAATTCAAATTTTCGAACGTTGGGCCAGAAAATCAGGGATATTACTACTGTGATGATTTTATACCAAAGTGGTAACCGAGTTCGGTCCGAGTTCGGTATGAATTCGTCCCGAGTTCGGTTTTAAAGTATGGTAGACTTTGCTAATGAATGTGGCCTAATTTGGTGGATAGGTTTGTTGGTTTATTTGAGTGGACTAGGTATCTGGGTATAGGTACTTTGATTTGACAGTGCGACTCAACTTACATCAATCCTAGACTCAAATAAATAAAAGATTATATTTGAATAGACAAAATATAGACGACATGTAATAGCAGTGTTGAGGCTTCAGATCGCGACATATCATTGCATGGTTTAGTTAACTATCAAAATCAAGTTGACTGAGACCGGATGTGCCAATAATCTCTTCTATTTTGATAATTGACAAACTATGAATGATACTACAAGTCTTTGATATGCAATGCTCCCTCGTAACTATATAGCAGTTGACATACTGAAGGCAATGTCTATCAAGTATCATCTTGTAAGCTAGTATCATGTATGTCTTTCTTCCCCGTTGTCATTTGATCGAAATGGTATGCTCTCCCGAAATCTGTGAGGTGACAAGAAAACAAGAGAGTAAAGTGTATACAGGATAACATATAATGGCAAAAAAAAAATTTGCCTTAAACTTTATTCATTTGAAAAGAAAACATACAAAAGCAGATGTGTAGTGGAAATATCATAGTAGAGCAACTAAAAGTAAACTTCTTAAACATTCAAATCCATTGAGTAACTAGTTGTAATTTTTTTCATCTTCATCATCAGGTTCAACTATTCTGTTTGGATCAAAGAAGGCATCAGCTGGATCCAAATGTCGCTGAACATGAGGGTGATCAATGCGAAAACCTTGTTGATTTGGATTCCGGAGAATCGAAAAAGGTCCGGTTGGGTACTTTGATAGGGTGTACTGGATGTCTATCAAGGTATTACCAAGAGCCTGAGTCTGAAGAGTTTGGCGATGATCAGTAGCCCGATTGCGTATATATTCTTTGTGAAAGCGATCATGCAACATATTAAAAATAGACTCTAAGGTTTGCGGTTGTTCAACAACAGGGGGGACGAAATCAGCAGGATGTGTGTTGGAGTTTGATGATGAGTTATATGGTAGAAGCATAGATGGCTTAATTCTCTGAACTCTATTGAGGGATAAAGGTTCCTCAAGATGTGGACAAGTATCCAATGGAATATTGAAATAGCTAAAAATGGTTGGCATGTACATGGCGTAGAGTAGTGGACGTCCTTTCTTACGACATTGAACCATTTGAGATAAGATGGTCTGGAGAACATTGAAGTTAATGTCGAAATACAAATGGTATAAAGCTGACATTTCTAGATAAGAGACCTCATCAAAGTAAGTCTTCTTAGGTAGAAAAGTTGAAAAGATAATACGATGCATTTTCAAAGAAGTGACCATTCAAATATCTAGCATAAAATTTTCCAGGTGGACATTCAAGATGATGACAAAGGATATTTTTTGAAAGAGTCTAGTGTTAAGCCATGGTCTAATTGAACTTGCGTGATATTGACTAAGGTTTGTCCATCAGCGGGAATGCGTAGGTTTTGCCCAAGTCGTTTGCATCGAATTCAATTGGAATGCCACGAACTCTAGATGAAATAGTATTATGTTCATATGTTAAGTTATAATAGAATATTTGAATAGCATTGGTGTAAATATTGGTTCGGGTCGTAACAAGTTCTTCAAGTTAGAGTTTTTTGAAGAATAAGTAGATAGTCATTGTGTTGGAAGAAAAAATCAATAGGATGGCCAAGACAAATGTGTCTCTTAGAGAAGTTATTAAACCAATCATTTGAAATTTTGAGACTTCGAAAAGTGAAACCATCAAATTCTCCTATGTTTGGCATAATGGGACAGAAAATAGAGTCGAAAAAGGAATCTATTATCCTTTTATGGGCCATTGTAAAAGGATGTAGGAAGAAAAACTAAGTTTATTTGTGTTGGAGGGGATGTTTCTCGTTGGTCTGAATGAATGAGCCACTAAAAGATGTATAAATAGAGTAGTAGAAACCTAAATTAGGAAGAAGATTAATGACATAGCATATTCTGGAATTAAACTAACCGAGTTCGGTCCGAACTCGGCCCGAGTTCGGTCCGAATTCTATGTACATTTATTTTCAGAATCTCAATGTAACTTTAATCGATATTATGCTTTTCTTGACTTGATATAAATACAGAATAATAAGTGCTAAATTTAAATCATACGTTTTTAAGAGTTTAAATCATATCGGAGTAGCTGTAGGGGCCGGATCCCAGCTAGCGGTGGTCTGAAGACACTTAAATACCGTGTCACTTAAGTTTATTTACACATTTTTGACAGAAGGTCCCTTTCGACTTGTATCCAAAAAAATTTAAAACTTTTGAAAAATATGACAAAAAATTTGTAAAGCATCTTATGATTCTTATATTTTATCAGAATTCAAAAGACCTAATTCTCGACGGATAAAGTTGAATCCATCTATAGCTAAAGGTTTAGTAAAGATGTCTGCTAATTGATGTTCCGTGTCCACATATTCTAAACAAATATCTTCGTGTAATTGAGGATCCCTTAGAAAATGATGTCAAATTTCTATGTGCTTAGTGCGTGAATGGCATACTTAATTTTTGGTGAGATTAATGGTACTAGTGTTATCACAGAGAATATGAATGTTCTTATAGTGCAGATTGAAGTTTTCTAGGGTTTGCTTCATCCACAAAATTTGAGCACAACAATGTCCTGCGGCGATATACTCAGCTTCAATTGTTGATAATGCAACATAATTTTATTTTTTGCTAAACCAGGAGACTAGAGACTTTCCTAGGAAATGACAGGTGCCGCTGGTATTTTTTCGATCGACTTTGCATCCAGCAAAATCAGCATCCGAGTAACCAACAAGGTCAAAAACGTGGTTTTGGGATATCATAAGCCTGCCGACAAAGTCCCTTTAAGGTATCTAAAGATACGCTTAACTGTGCACAAATGTGATTCCTTAGGATTAGCATGATATCTAGCACATAAGCATACAGTAAACATAATGTCTGGGCGACTAGCAGTTAGATATAACAAACTACCAATTATACTTCGATACTTACGTATGTATGTTGGTTTACTGCTTTCATCAAGGTCAAGCTTAGTGGATGTTGCCATTGGAGTTCCGATAGGCTTTGCATTGCCCATGTCAAACTTTTTGAGCAAATCCTTCGTGTACTTAGCCTGATGGATAAAGGTTCCTTGTGAATCTTGCTTGATTTGCAATCCTAGGAAGAATGTCAGTTCTCCCATCATGCTCATCTTAAATTCAATCTGCATACACTTAGCAAACTCGTTACATAGCATCTCATTAGTGGATCCAGATATGATATCATCAACATATATTTGTACTAATAACAAAGAATCAGCAGAAGATTTTATAAAAAGGGTAGTATCAATTTTTTCTTTTGAAAAACTGTTTCCAGGTAGAAAGAAGCTAAGACGTTCATACCAAGCACGTGAGGCTTGTTTGAGTCCGTATAAAGCCTTTTGTAGCTTGAATTTGTGGTTAGGGTATTTGAAATCTTCAAAACCAGGGGGTTGTTTGACAAAAACATCTTCTTTGATAACTCCATTTAAAAAAACACTTTTAACATCCATTTAAAAAAGTTTGAAGTTATAAAAACTAGCAAAAGCATAAAGCATTCAGATAGTTTAAAGTCTAGCAAAAGGAGCCTAGGTCTCATCGTAGTCAATACCTTCCTCTTGATTGTAATCTTGAGCTACGAGACATGCTTTGTTACGTGTAACTGAACCATCCTTATTTAATTTATTTTAAAAAACCCATTTAGTACCAATGATCGGATAATCGTTAGGTTTAGGAACGAGTTTCCAAACTTGATTACGTTCAAATTGGTTGAGTTCCTCTTGCATAGCAGAAATCCAAAATTTATCAGCAAAAGCTTCAACAGTATTTTTAGGTTCTATTTAAGAAATAAAAGCAACATTTACAATGGTATCTCTATTTGAGGAACGTGTACTTACACCTTTCGATACATTATTACCAAGCCCTCAAGATAATCTGTAGAGAACTTTAGTCTCCTTGGCAGACTTTTCGGATGACTTGCACTGTTTGTATCTTCAGATGTCTTGTTGGTTGCGGGTTGACTACATTCATCGTCACTGTCGTTTAGTACTTGAGTGTTGTGTTTATCAAATATAATATTGATTGATTCTTCAACAGTCAATAAGTTCTTGTTGAATACCCTGTATCCTTTACTTTTGGCGACATAACCTAGAAAAATACCTCCATCGGCCTTGGAGTCAAACTTTCCTAGGTTATCTTTGGTATTGAGAATAAAATATTTGCAGCCAAAAACTTTAAAGTAACTAATTGTGGGGATTCTACCAAACCAAAGTTCATAGGGATTTTTCTTCGATATAGGTCGAATAAGCACCCTATTTAAAATATGGCATGAAGTACTTACAGCTTCAGCCCAAAAGTAATTCGGAAGGTTATACTGATTTAACATAACTCTAGCCATATCGCCAAGAGTTCTATTCTTCCGCTCCACAACACCATTTTTTTTGGGAGTTCTAGGACAAGAGAATTCATGAGAAAAACTATTTTCATTGCAAAATATTTTGACATCATTATTGTTGAATTCGCCTCCATGATCACTTCGGATACGAGTAATCATGAAACCTTTTTCGTTTTGAATATTTTCGCAAAAAGTGACAAATTTAGAGAATGCTTCATTTTTGTTTGCAAGAAAATAAACCCATGTGTATCTAGAAAAATCATCAACAATAACATAAGCATAAAGCTTATCGCCAAGACTGACGCCTCTACTGGGTCCAAACAAGTCCATATGCAAGAGTTGTAGAGGTCTAGAGGTACTTACAGAGTTGATTGATTTAAAGGAAGATTTAGTAGCTTTATTCTTTTCACAGTCAGCACATACCATATCTTTCTTGAAAGTAATCTCTGGAAAGCCTCTTACGAGCTTCTTTGTGGATAGTCTTGCAATAGTGTTCATGTTTGATGGTCCTAGATGCATATGCCATAGCCAGCTGTCATCTTTGTTGGCGTATAGACATTTTTCTGCATTGTTAGTATCTTTTGCAAGATAGAAAAATATATATATTATCTTCCCTGATCCCTTCAAAGATAACCTTACCTGTGGATCTTTTATAAATAGAGCATTTATTTTTAACGAAGTTAATACCATAACCATGGTCAGCTAGATGACTGATGCTGAGTAGGTTATTTTTTAATTTTGTTACTAGACAAACATCTTTAATGACATGATAGGGAGAAATACCTATATTACCATTACCAATAATATATTCTCTGAGGTTATTGTCGAAGGAGACATAATATTCTTTCTTCATCGATAGCGTTACAAATATGTTAGCATAACCAGTCATATGTCGTGAACAACCACTATCGAGAATCCACTTGCTTCTAGCATGAGAGGGTTGGTCTACCTACAAAACGAGTTGTAGATGTGACCCTTGGTACCTATTTCTTTGAGGGTCCTGCTGTGTTAGTTTTTGGTACCCATGCATAAACATTCATATCTACTAACTTTCTTGTTTTATAGAATCTAGATATATGTCCTTTCTTACCACAGTAGTGACATATAGCTGTGTGGTTGGTGCTTGGTGCATCATGATAGATATGATTGTGTGAATCAGTTCTTTGTGGTCTATATGGATATAATGCATGATTGTGTGGGACATTTTTTTGTGATCTTCGCGGATATCTATAATAGAATGCATGATTATGTTTGGTTCTATGTGTATGATGTATTATGAAGATATGATTGCATGAACTGTTATGCATGTAGGTAGGAGCATAGCTGTGAGTATTCTTTTGTCTTGTTACGTGTCTCGTGTTAGGTTGGGTAGAGGTTTATTCGACCTGTTTACCCAATCTAATCTCTAATCTTTTAGAAGTAGCATATACTTTATCATATTTAGCAGTGAGAGCATCTATTCTACGTGCAACAATGAAATACTTCTTCTTTTCAGATTCGAGTTCTTTCTTAAGTTTAGCGTTCTCCTGAGAGCTCTTGTCAAGACTGGCAAGTACCTCATGGAGGTTAAGATTAAGTTTAGAATCCTTATCTGAATCGTTAGAGGTATACTTTACTTCACTTAGTAGAGATATTAGTCTTTCTATTTCAGTCTGACATTCTTGAACATCTTTCTTAGCATGCTTGTACTTATTTCTAAGTTTTCTAAAATCATTAAGCAGATCACTAAAAGTATTACCTAGTTCATCAAAAGTAAAATTATTATAAGAGTTTTTATCTGTTATTTGATCAGCTAACGCCATGAAGCATAGGTTTGTTGCTTCTCGAGGATTCTCTTCTTCGGATTTACTAGCTTCACTTTCGTGCCAGATACTAGTGTTTGCATATTTTTGTGATGATGTTCTTCTGGATGAGTGATTGTGGCAATTTTCTATTCTTAGGGTTGGACAATCTTTCTTTATATGTCATGTCTTTTTACAGTTGTAGCATATAGGCTCTTCATCACTGTTGTCAGTAGGCTCTTTTTTCTTTGATCTCTCAAGCTTTAAAAATTTTCTGAAGTTTCTAGTGATCAGGGCAACTCATCTTAAGATTCATCGTCGTCGGAGTTATAGTTGGTGACCTTTTTGTGATGTGCCTTAAGAGCGATCGTCTTCTCCTTGGGAGTGGCTTCTTCAAATTCCTTGAGATCCAGCTCGTGAGTCATCAACTTGCCCATGAGTGTCTCGAGAGTCATCGTGGTAAGATTATTTTCTTCTATGATTGCAGTGGCCTTGGGATTCCAATTCTTGGTGAGTCCCCTGAGTATCTTGTAAATTTTCTCGTGATTGTTGTACTCCTTGCCAAGTGATAATAGAGGGTTGACGATGTCGAGGAATCTTGTGAACATTTGAGTAATCGTCTCATTTTGCTTCATCTTGAATGCTTTATACTCTTGTGTTAGACGACTTATTTTTGATTCCTTCACTTGAGAGGTTCCTTCATGAGTGACCTCAAGAAGTTTTCATACTTCGTGCGAAGTTCCGTAAGTGGAGACCCTGTTAAATTTAATTCTGGCTATAGCACAAAATAGAGCGTTAATAGCTTTAGCATCAAGACTAGCTTATTTTTTTCGGTGTCTGTGTACTTATCATAAGATTTCTCTACAAGATTACCATCTATGACTATTCTATGTGGCTTCTTGTTTTCTTCTACTACTATAGCCCAAAAGGTTAAAATTAAGTGACTTTAGGTAAAAACTCATATGTGTCTTCTAGTATGTGTAGTTAGTACCATCAAATAGGGGTGGCATATTTGTGGACTGGCCTTCACCATTGTTGGTGTGGATAGATCTAATAGTTGCCATAAGTCTCTTAGGATGTTAAGACAAATATCAAGAGAACTAGCTCTGATACCAATTGAAGGACCGTAAAGCAACTCTAGGGGGGTAAATAGAGTGCAGCGAAATAATATACCCAATTTAAGATTATCAGAATGAAGGCAGTTGCTAACTAACAGTGTATATAAAAACAGTGAAGTAAAGCAGTAAAGTAGTGAGAGAAAGCAAACGCAAACACCAAGATGTATACTGGTTTCCCTCTGAGAGGACTAGTCCAGTCCCGAGAACTCAAGCTCAGAGTTTTATCCACTATAATCACCAATAGTGAATCACAAGATTTGATCCGAAGGCTTGCCACTTCTTTATACCACGAGGTTTGATCCGAAGTCTCGCAACTTCACAGCTAGAGAAAGAGAGAAACTGATGGAGCCAAGCTTTTTATAACTCTGTAGACTTCTAGACCGAGACCGCACTTGGCACTAGGAAGGCTAGGGAGTTACTTTTGGAGATGGAAAAGTTAAGGTTCAGATATTTGCTCATAATAGGATAGAAGGATTAAGAATGGTCGAGTGAGTAGGAATATAGAAATCCAATCATATTTATAGTGTGTTGGCAAACAGAACTCGGCCAGAATTCGGATGGGGTTCAATTCAAATTTTTAAACGTTGGGCCAAAAAATCAAGGATATTACTAATATGCTGATTTCATACCAAAGGGGTAACCGAGTTCGGTCCGAGTTCGACATGAATTTGGCCCAAGTTCGGTTTCAAAGTATGGTAGACTTTGTTAATGAATGTGGCCTGATTTGGTGGATAGGTTCGTTAGTTTATTTGAGTGGACTAGGTATCTGGATATAGGTACTTTGATTTGCCAGTGTGACTCAGCTTACATCAATCCTAGACTCAAATAAATAAAATATTATATTTGAATAGACGTAATACAGACGACATGTAATAGCAGTGTTGAGGGTTCAAATTATGACATATTATTGCATGGTTTAGTTAACTATCAAAATCAAGTTGACTGAGACCAGATGTGCCAACACAATGCTCAATTTGTAATCCGAGACAATATTTTGTGTCTCCGAGATCTTTCATCTCGAACTCATTTTCAGATAGTTTACAGTCTCATTGATTTCATGTTTTGTCCCAATCAAGTTTATGTCATCAACATATACTGCAACTATAGCGAAACCCTCCTTAGATTTCTTTATGAAGACACATGGGCATATAGGATTATTCTCGTATCCCTCCATTTTTATATATTCACTAAGACGGTTGTACCACATCCTTTCGGATTGGTTTAAACCGTACAATGAACGTCTTAGCTTTATGGAATGCATGTTCTTAGCTTTTGAGCTGGGTAGGTTAAATGCATCTGGGATTTTCATATAGATATCGCTATCTAAATTACCATATAGATAGGCTGTTACAACGTCCATAAGTCTCATGTCCAGCTTTTTCTCAACTGCCAGACTTATCAAATAACGGAACGTTGTTGCATCTATTACGGGAGAATACGTCCCTTCGTAATCAATCCCGGGTCTCTGAGAAAACCCTTGTGCCACTAATCGTGCCTTAAATCGAGCGATTTCATTCTTTTCATTTCTCTTTCTTACAAAGACCCACTTGTAACCTACCGGTCTGACATCTTTTGGTGTTTGTACTATAGGTCCGAACACTCCACGTTTATTAAGAGAATCAAATTCTGCTTGAATAATATCCTTCCATTTTGGCCAATCTTTTCTTTGTCGACATTCATGTGGTTCAGTGTCATCAATGCCCTTAGATATTTTTGTAGCTACTAAGAATGAGAATATCTATTTATTGGTATATCTTTGCGATCCCATACCTCTCTTGTATAAGTATAAAACATAGACATCTCTTTTCTTTCAGGTACCTGAGCCTCCTCTTAGGCTTGTGTCTTTTCTAAGACAATAACCTCTTCTGGATTTTCAAAGAGTATGGATCTGTCATTCATAACCTCTTCTTGAGCGTTATGTGTAACCTCCTTAAGAGTGTTACTTGAACATTTTCTCTTTCTAGGGACTTAGTACCTATAGGTCTACCACGCTTCTGGCGTACAGTATAGGTCTACCACGCTTCTGGCGTACAATATATTCATTAGCCACTCTGCTATTTTTTCTACGGGGATATCAATTCGAGCTGGCATATTGCTGCGAGCACATGTGATTTAATCACTTTAGCTGCATCAGTAAATGCATCTGGCATTTGATTTGTAATCTCCTGTAGATGCAATATCCTTCGTACCTCAGTTTCACATTGATTAGTACGAGGATCTAGATGAGACATAGTGGGATTATCCCACGATAATTCATGCCATTTATTTGTGGCGAATGGTTCTGTAAGAACATTCTTTTCTTTCTTATCTCCCCCTAACGGCGGAAATTTAGTCTCATCAAAATGGCAGTCTGCGAATCTAGCAGTAAAAATATCACCAGTTAAAGGTTCAAAATATCTAATGATTGAGGGCGAATCAAAACTAATATAAATTCCTAAATGGCGCTGAGGTCCCATTTTAGAGCGCTGATGAGGGGAAATATGAACATAAACAGCACAAGCAAATTTACGCAAATGAGATATGTTAGGTTGATGGCTTGTCACAAGTTGTGATGGTAAAATTTTATGATATTCAGTTGGCCTAACAATGAGCAATTTAGTAGTATATAATATTGCATGTCCCCAAGCTGAAACATGTAAGTTTGATTGCATGAGTAAAGGCCTTGCTATGTGCTGAAAACGCTTAATCAAGGACTCTGCTAAACTATTTTGGGTATGAACATGAGAGAAAGAATGTTCAACTTCTATTCCTACGGAAGCACAATAATCATCAAAAGTACGAAAAGTGAACTCAGGTACATTATCAAGTCGAATCGTTCTAACATGTTGGTCAGAAAAATGAGTCTTAAGCTTAATCAACTGAGAAAATAGTTTGGAGAAGGCAAAATTTCTAGATGAGAGTAAGAAAATATTTGGCCATCGACTAGAAACATCTATTAGAACTATAAAATACCTAAAAGGTCTGCTAGCAGGATCAATATGTCCGCAAATATCACCTTGTATTTTTTAAAGGAATGGTGGTGATTCAGAAGCTATTTTGAGAAGTGAAGGTCTTGTAATGAGTTTACCCTGTGAACAAGCTACACAATATTCAGTAGGAAAGGAAAGACTTTGGTATGATAAATTATGTCCATTGGTATTGTTGATGACCTTTCTCAACATAGTCGATCCTGGATGACCCAATATGTCATGCCAAATGATTAGATTTCTTGGATCCTTTAGCCTTCTGCTAGTGATGGGGTGAGATTCTACTACCTTCAGAGTAGTTTGATATAGCCCTGAGGAGATTAACTTGCACTTTTCTAATGTGAGCTTATTGCTTCCAACATTAGAGGTGACACAAAGATACTCTTTGCTATCATTGTTCATGATTTCAACATGAAACCCATTCATTTGAATATCTCTAAATCTGAGTAGATTTCTATTAGATATACTAGAGAATAATGCATTTTGAATGACTAAGTGTGTTCCATTTGGCAACACAACATCGGCCTTATCATAACATTCTATAATCTGCACGGGTCCAGCAATGATGGTTACCTTGGTAGTGTTTGAGGCATATGTTGTGAAAAACTTTATAGTTTTCAATATAGTGTGAATTATTGCACTATCTATCAAGCATATGCCATCATCATTGTCCATACTTTTCAAAAACAAAAATTAATAATATATTAATATGCTACTAAATGGTTAAACTTGACGTATTGCCAATTATTACAACTTGATCTAAATCTAAATAAAACTGCTTCAAAGAAAGTAAACTACCTAGACTATTGATCATATAATGACTAATTTATTCAAAGTAGAAAGTAAATAAACTTAGATAAGCATACAATAACTATTCATTGACTTCGCATATCATGGCGTTGAACTGGTCTTCCGAAATTGTGTTTCCATCCTTATCTTGGAAGAAATTATTAAAATTCATGTGTGTTGTACCCTCCATGAGATTAGTCTCTACACCCTTTGAGGCTTCATACTCGTCCACTTTATTTTGTGAGGTGCGACAACTCTTCCACAACGTTTGCAAATATCAGTTGGAGTAGCTGGATTGAGAATTTGGGCATTGTTTCTTCGAGGATTAAATCTCTTATTTTTGAACTGTGTATCGTTCCTTGGATCGGGATTGTAGCCATTTCTTTGGCTTCCACGACGTCCATGCTCTCTACCTCTGTGATTTCCTCGACCCCTAGTATTGGTCATATTTTTTTGAGCACTAGTCGCATTCACTTCAGCTGGAATTGGTGCAGACCTAGTTTGTCTACTAGTGTGGTTTTGATTAATAACTCCTTGTTTTTCTCGGCCACGAGTAAGACAACAATGAGTTCAGAATACATCTTAAAATTTCTCTCACTATACGTCTGTTGTAGGGTCATATTAGTCGCATGAAATGTGGTGAATATTTTCTCTAGCATGGAATGCTCTGTCACTTCTTCACCACATAACATCAATTATGAAGTAATCCTGAACATAGCTGAATTATAGGCTGCAACTGTCTTATAATCTTGGAAACGTAGATTGAGCCATTCATGGAGTGCACCTGGTAGTATGACCATTTTCTGATGATCATATCTCTTAGCTAGAGAATTCCATAGCACTAAGGGTCCTTGACTGTTAAGTACTCAGCGTTGTGATCATCATGAATATGATGTCTTAGAAAAATTAATGCCTTCGCTTTATCTTGTGCAGATATTGGCTTATCAGCCACAATTGCGTCACCTAAGCTTTTGGCTTGAATGTGCAATTCAGCATCCAATTTTCAGTTGAGAAAGTTATGGCCTTCTAAGTTTATAAGGTTGAAATCATGCTTTGTGAGGCTCGACATATTGCTATTACCGAAGTGAAGAATCCGCAAATGGAGGCTTCACTGAGATGCTCTCACTTATTTTCTCCCGTTAGAGCTTCGTGCTGATAACATGTTAGTATAAACGTAGAAGAAGAAGGAAGAAAAAAATAGGAGAGAAGATCCCTTATTAGTGTAATCATATAGTGGGAGGCAAAAGCCGTATTTATATAACCCAATGAAGGTGTAATATTAATCTCTAACCAATGTGGGACTAAAATACAAAGCGAAAATCCAACCCTTTAGTAACCCACCTTATAACATTACATTAATTATTAGTTAGTTAGAATACAATGTTAATAATTATTTATCAAACTAATTAGCTATTATTTACTACTGACATATAATTAGGACAATTAATTGGTAAATAAAATATTTTAATATTTACGATACTTAATTGGTTTTTTTCCATAATTAATTATTTCTTAATCTTTAATTAGTTAATAAAATGATTTTTTGAATATTAATTGTTAATATTTAATAATTATGTTAATTGTGTAAATAAATAAATTAGTATTTACTACTATTATAATAATAATATCATTCTTCAAATTTTTATTTTACTTTCTTAGCTAACCAAAGAGTTTTGAAATTCCGAGAGGAAAAAAAAAGTTTTCATCCAATCCAAATTCTTTCTCACTTGGGACCTGTTTGGTTCGTAGATTTGGAGCACAAAATGAATTAAAATTCGAATTTTGGACCACCTCACGTGTATGGTTGGAGGATTTGGAGACAAAATTTATTGTTATTTGACATGAACAATAAATCTTATCTACCTAAAAATTGGAGTTTTGACATCAAAGTTTTTTTCTCCGAAGTGAAATGCGGAAGTAGAAAATCCTCATCCCACTTCTTGTGTTTGGTTAGAAGACCAATTACTCTCTACTTTAACAAAAAAAATTTTTTACTATTAATATCACTTTAACAAAAAGTTATAATTTTCACTCATTTCAACAACCAACCATACACCAAACTTTAAAATTTTTTTACTTATAACCTCTATTTATTCAAAGCACCCAAACGAAAGACTTTTCACTTCGATCCACTTCATCATAATGGGTACACAAAATGTAAATTTCTAAAATTTTCACTTTGTCCCACTTTGTCATAACCAACCAGTCCCTTAGTATTTACTAAACATGCAACAATTCATAAAACAAGGCAAGCTCGATTCTGTATTGGGGCCCTATAAATGAATGAATTTTTGCTTCTCACTTAACATTTGAAGACATTCTCAAATTTGTATCCCTGTACATAGCAGTCAAACTTTTGCTACATCTACTAAAAGGGTCTCATCCAGCAAGTTATACTTACTTCCCCAGAAGAGGAAATCACATACAAACATGACACAAAAGTGATTGGTAGAAAAGGTACCAAATTTGGCAGCAAGAAACAAATGAGTGGCATCAGCAAAAACGCAAATCTCCTAGTTAATTTCATACTGCAAAACAATGCATCCAAAATGTTCACAAATATAAGAAAACAATTTTGTATACTGCAGTGTTGTTTGAAGATGTGAAGCACAGCTCCTTTTCTGGTGTGAAGCAGACAAGCTCTAGCAGAGGTGGTTGATTCATCTGCTTATATGTATGTTCAATAAGTTACACATCACTTGAGGGGGGTAACAAGATCTGCTACTCTCATTGCAATTATATAAACACAACTTCACTATCTAACTTTTGTTTTCCCTCATTCTATTTACAGAATTCACTCCAAACTATTTGGCAAATTTGCCACTTTTTTCCTTCTGAAATACTAGAACAACGGAAAAAAAAAAAAAAAAAATCTGACCATCTCAAGAGCTGCTTTTTTCCCCATCAGATTCATCAAATCTGACAAAAACAAGCATTTGAATGGTCATTTTTCAAATGAACTACCAAGCTGTAGTAATAAACTCCTGTCACCTAGGCTGTGTCCCAGGCCTTGCCTCTGGATGCATCTGTAGATGTCTGTGTCTCTGCCCATCGGTTCTCAAACTCGTGCTGTTTGAGGAAAATTCTCCTTGACCATGGGGATTCCCCTTCGGAACCAATAACTCCTTGGGTATACTGTCCATGTCCACGAAGCACTTCCTCAACTTTGCGTCCGTAATGAGCGCAGCCCAATCATCCGACTGCATAAGAGCATTTGCATTGCCCACAATCTGGAAACGAGCAACTGTTAGAACTATGCCAAACAAACCATTTCCTGGTATCCAATTGTGCTTATACTTGCGGTGTGTGACTAGGTTGCACAAACATGGATAGGGACATGATATGGATTTGAAATGTGGTACTAAAAAATGAAAAACATTAGGATATGGGTTCGGCATGGTTACAGTTGTATTTACATGAAGGCATTTTAATATACATTGTGTACATTATATCTTGATAGTATCTCTATTTAAGCATAGTTTGGATAGTAACTAGGTTTTAATTAAACAGTCCAAGAAAGGGTTGCTGCAACACTGTCATATCCAGGGACGAAACCAGAAACAACTCAGTGGGGTCCAAACAATATTATGAGCAACAATCATAATAAATGAAGTAGGAATAAAGTGAATAAAATGGTAAGTATGAACTTAGAATAGCAAGTTTGTCACTAAAGAAATGGCAAAATAAATGCTTTGCTGCTTCGAACCTAGTTCCTATTCTCCAAAAACTAAATATCTCAAACACTAGGTTGATCAACTTTAATGATGAAACCATCCTCTTTAACATTATCATAGTTTCATATTAATTTTTGTGTGAAGTTGAAATAAGCTAAATAAATTAGCAAACTACCAAAAATTTCAGACCCCCACCCCATAGCTCTGCATCAGTCAATGTTTGGCATAAGCACGTCCATGTCAAATCACTTTCGACCATGTTTTGGATCCTTTGGATTGGAGCCTAGACAATGGAGGCCCTCATCCGAAATGAGTGACAAGTAGCATATTGGATATGTGACAAATACGGTCATGGGCATGGATTCGATCCTCTAGAGGAGTACATGTGCAACCTATGTGTTATTTATTTCCTTGTGTGTGTATGAGAGAGGGGTGAGAAAGAGAGAGGTGTTATTTATTTCCTTGTGTGTGTGTGTGTGCCAGAGAGAGAGAGAGAGAGAGAGAGAGAGAGAGAGAGAGAGAGAGAGAGAGAGAGAGAGTTTGAAGTACCCATAGTGCCCTCCTTGCTCGAGTAAGAGCAACATTCATGCGACGTATGTCGGCAACAAATCCAACACCATGGCAAGACGCACGCACACATGACATAATAATGACATCACGTTCCTGGCCCTGGAATGCATCAACGGTGTTGATGTAAAGATCCTTCCCACCTTCCGAGTTGAGAACTCCCTCAAATTCCCGCTGGATGCACTTCAACTGGAGTTTGTATGGTGTGATAATGCCAACAGAAACTTTCCTCCCACCATTGGATTTCAAAAACTTATGGAGATGCTCGTACAACTGCAAAGCAAACTGTGCTTCATGAATATTTTGGTACGATGCAGATGCACCTCTGTGAGACTCGCGTCCATGCATGATATCATAGAATACATAAGGCTGCAACAAAGGGTCTTTATAGTAAAGTTCATCTGCTATATTGGCAACACTCTCACTATCAGTCAGGCGTCCTCGATAGAAGTGCCTAGATGGAAACTCACGGATTTTAGGATGCATCCTGTATTGAACAGATAATAATATAGTTGGGCACCCAGCTTGTTGGAATCTCTCAAACAGGCTTCTGCTGTACAATAAAGTTCCCGCTGCTTTACTAATAACAGTCGCAGGAAGCTGCTGGGGATCACCAACCAGAACACATCTTGCAGCACCAAGTACGAGTGGCGTAAGCAATGCTACCTCACTGGCCTGTGCTGCCTCATCAATAACAACCATATCAAAGCCATGACTAAGGTTTGAGAATATTTTGCGACCGCTGCTTGAGACAGTTGTAAAAACAATCTCAGCTTCGTTCGCAAAACTTGCTTCAAGTTGTGCGCGAGCATCTTCCAAATTAAAGTTGCTCCCAACACGAAACCTGCTCTCTAGAATACAAAGACGAGTCATCTCAACCAACACTTTATCTCTTTGCTCCACAACTGAAGCAAGATTTTGCAGTAATATGTCTCGGTTCTGTTCACGAGCAGCAAGATCATCAGGATCAGTACCAATAGAACCTTGGGTGAAACTTGCTGCTAAAAGTTGCCTCTGAAGAAGAGCCATCTGGCGTGATAGATGAACATCACGAGCTCTCAGTTGATGCATCCAGCCTATCACTTCCTCACGGCCCTTGAGCAATAATTGTTCAGTTCTACGCTCCACAGAAACTGCCTGAGCTGCACGAGTCTGGGCATCTACTCCAACCCGAGCAATATCAGGATGATAAACTTTCATTTCTCCATCAATGAAGCCACGATTAAGAACACGGGTCAGTAGCTCATCAGTTGCAGCATTTGATGGAGCACATACAAGCATTCTAGGTTTAGGGCAAAGCTTTGGGAGAGTACGTAATAGGTTTTGGTCCATACTTTGTAGGACTTCATCGATAGATCCCACACTGACACTCTCAGAGATGAATTCAGTAGATTGTTTGCAACTCTCCGGGGCAAGTTTCTTAAGCAGAGCAGAGTAGTAGTGTTGGTATTGAACAAGATGAATGACATTTAGCATGCCCCAAACCGTGTGTGTTTTTCCAGTACCTGGAGGGCCTTGAACAAGTGTGAATGGCCAAGATTCTTGCCTTTTGGCTGCTCCATTGCTTGTACCTGCAGCCGTATGCATTGCAGCCCACTGAATCGCTGCCAACTGTGGACCATTAAACGTCCTGTGAATATAATCCACAAAGCCAGGAGTGAAGCATTCAGGCATTGCAGGAGGCTCCTCTTCATACTTAGGGTATTGCTCAGGACTAGGTTTTAGGATAGCAGTTTGCATCTGTAGTTTTAAAAAGAATCCATCAAAATGCTTACTATTTTCGATCATAACAATCAAAAACGACGTATATTAAACAGGATCGCTGACCTGCTGGCTAAGTCGAGGAAATGCATGTAGAGCCACATACTCCCGCTGAGTAGTTGTCAGAGTTCCAAGGGTAGTAAGATACCATGTGTTCTTAGCATGGAGCTTTTTCATCAGAAGATCATTATCCACCTTGCTGCGACAAAAGCATCTTTAAGTATATCAAATCAAAATTTTAGTGAAAGGTAAATAGCACATGAAAAATGTCCAGGGTTGGAAGTGCATTTAATTGGCATTCTGTGAAGAATATAATGGGCTATAATTAGCTAGGTAAGAAACCATTTTATCAAATGCATACAATCAGGCATAATTGCCAAAAGGAGGAAAAGGGAAAAATTAACTCCGCACATTGCAGTAAGAATGTGTAAACACAATCTGGTGCATGTAGATCTAGATGTTTAAAGGGTATTTTCTTATTCCTCCTCTCCTATATCATGTGGCCAAATGTCTATTAGTATCTGGGTCTGTCAGGTATAGGTATCTCAGGGCAGTATTCTTTCAAAACTAAACAAACTCTCATGAGTTGTAAATTCATAATCACCAAGTAGGTATCTACAAATTCTAATAATAGAAGGTTACAGATACATGTTCATACAATCTCATAGACCACACCAATTCCTTTGAAACATATATTCTAATACCATTTTGGGCGGTGTTTGGGACATGCAACATTTGTTGCAGTATTTACAACATTTCCAATGTTTGGTTTGATGTACATGGAGGAATTGGTGGACATGTTGCATCAACTCCCCAACTAACGCCTATTGTTGCATCAAATGGTCACAACACCACTTAGGACAACATTTATTACACCATTTCCTCTCATTGTTTCTTCATTCAATGTCATAAAGTCACAATCAAACAACATATTTGTATTTACAACAAGAAATTTTGCAACCAAGCATCCTACTTATATCATTCCAAACAATGGATTTGTAAATCCTGCTACATCATTTACATGCAACCAATCAATATATTTGCACACCTACAACAACAAATGCTACATGCAATAGATGTTGCATGGTATTTCCATTTCAGAAAACCAAACAGCTCCTTGTTACTTTTCTAGAAAAGTTGCTTTTAACCTATATTTTCGAGAAAAGTTGCTTTTAACCTATATGGTGAGAATGTGAGATTATATCCAAACATATATTAGCTTCTAAGCAAAAAATAATATACCAGAATAAAATACCACGATTTACTGAACTGATAATCAAACTAGGCCACATATCAACCACTGCGGCATCCTTATTTAGAACTCCAGAAAACTCAGGCACATGTTCCAAGTACGTATCTGAATATTCTCTTTGTAGATGATATCAATGACATTACTACGATAATGGAAAAGAACTAGTACAGTTACCTGCTGGAATCATAAGATTCCCCAACATAAAAATGAAGAACTGCTGCAGGAGGATCACGCGTACCAGTAGGTATATAGCGTCTAACAGTACCAACAACTCGTTCCGTAACATCAGGTTCAGCTGCTTACATTTGTAAAATAAAACTATCAGCCAGTCTAAACAGAAAAAGGGATACAAACAATGCCAAATAACAATATAACAAAAAGGACGGTTCCTTAGGTTCAAGTTCAAACCTACGCCAGGCCTTGGGGTTGAAAGTATTGCAACCTCTCCTTCCTTGAAGTTCCACTTGCGTTCATGAGCTGGAAGAACTGTGACATCACACCACCCTGGAATTGATAAGGTAAGATACTTTTAGATACAATGTTGAAAACTAAGGCATGAAAGGGGTAGCTACAAATTCTATTCCTGCTGCAACATAGCAACAACTTTTAAAATGGAAGAAGGCCATATAAATGCATAGTATTAGGAGTGAAAACAGGGAATATCAGGGAAGGAAGAATGGATAATAATAAGAAAAACCAAATCTCATGGATGACTAAATTGCTTGTGGATCATAGCCAGTAAGAAAATAACAGATAAAGAATGTTTGGCAGACTTATACAATAGTTAACATTATATTGAAAGAGGAATTGAGGAAATAGTACCATGTACTAACCCACCCAAAGTAGCAGCAACATTGTTCCCTCATAGAACATGCACTGTCGCAGAAACCATACATTAGGTTGGGCTGTGGAAGACAAACATGGCAAGTGTTGCAGGATATTTTATAAATTCAATGGTAAATTGGTAATTACGTTCGTTAACCTCTAAAAGAGTGCAAAATAGAAATTCTGAGCATATCTTATCATTCCAGGATATTTACATTGCATTGACACGAATAAAGCATGAGTCGACATGATGCAAACACGACAGGATACATCACGACTTTAGTGTCTCCTAGTGAAGTGACTGTGGTCAGACATGCAACCGATGTCGAAACAACAAGACACCAGTTCTGGGGCATCCATGCTATGCAAAAGACGAGAGATCCCTTCACAACAATTTTCAGTTGAACTTGAGGAGCTACCACAAAGACCAGTATCGATGATATATTGATGATTCATGTATAAAGATTATATACAGAAAAGGGATTATGTCCAGCCCTTGCACATATCATACAAGGCACAGAAAAGCTCAAAATAATATGCACTATATCACCAACTTGAAATAAAAAAAGGATGTACTACATCTCTAGACAAGATAATTCACTTTCTCATGTTTTCCACATTGCTAAGGCATCACATGGATACGAACACAACAGCCAGTACAGTATACTACTAGTTTCAATTCACAGGAAATGTGGGGTTTGAACTTTGAAGGCATAAGTTGACAAAAGAATGATAATAGCTTGCATATTGAACACTTAAAACCTTAGATGCAACAGGCATAAAAAAAAAGTAAAAATTAAATGAAGCTTATATTTCACGGCACTCTAGTAATAAACTCTCTTTGTTCATCATTATGGAAAATAATATAAAGAAACAAGAATCCAGTCAAAGCAATAAACGAGATTCCTCTAAACCACATGGGTTCAGGAGCGATGTTGCTTGAAAGATGAATGTACAAATGATGGTCATGGGAAAAGTGGCCAGCAAAAGAAGCAACAAAATCAACAAGAGTTTAATGATGTTATATGTTAACTTATCTCTTCTGAGAAATGACCAACTGTACAATTAGCAGGTCATATAGTAGCATTAGGTCTGGAATTATACTACTTTTTTGTATCCTTCCAAATTTACCCCTAGACTGAATATGGGAGCTGAAAATTATCTACATCTCAAGAATCTAAATCAATGTTACCCAAATGAGAGAAACTATTAATTTGGGATCATAGAGGCCAAGCAAAATCAAAATTAAGAAAAAGGTGAGATGAGTTTGATTTTTTTCACAAATCAACAGACAACTCTTATTCTATTAGACTTAAATATCGTAAACATAAAGTGCTTCTTTAGGAATCCTCCAACTACAAACATAAAGCTTCTTTAGGACTATATATTCTCTTCAAAGTACATTGTTTTATAGCACATATCCACCAGACAACAGGAAAACTAACCAGATAAATCCTACATAACTTCTAACACAAACAATTCTTGCTCAAGAAGCAAAGTGTAGTCCTTCCAAAACTTCATGATGTCAAATTATGAGGTTTTTACTCAAAATTAATGTATATCCAGTTACATACATTTGTATCACCTATATTCTTCTCTAGATAGAACCTTAACATTATTTATCTAATTTCCCTCATCATAGAAAAAGTAAGCATCAAATTAATGTTACATTTAATCAAATCAAAGTTACTCTCATTCTATTAGCCCATCTAACACTACTTGGTAGAAGAAAACAAGCACTAGTTTGTAATGCCAAATATAAAACACTTATCTCATAGGTATTTGTTTGATGAATAAAGATAACCATTAATTATAGGATTTGCATTGCAACCCCTGATTTTATTCCAGTTTTTATATAATATTCATTGGAAAACAAGATAAACTATATTATAAGCCTTTTAAAACTCATCACATATCACTCTCAGACTGGAGATTGAACCTTCAGGACTGCAGCATGCATAGATTTCAAAATTAGCATCAATTGTTCTTTGAGACACATGAAGCACTTCTAGAAGTGGTCCTTAGAATCTGTAGGATTGGAATAATGGAGTAGTTATATTGATGAAAAAAGACTACATATATATAGGAGAGGCTGACCCCTCTCTCTATTATTCTACCCGATGTGGGACTAAAGCTCACTACCTAATATAACGTTTAACACCCTCCCTCAAGCTGGAGTATATATATCAATCATGCCCAGTTTGTTACATAAAAATTGTACCTGAGGACCTAAAAGAGATTTCGTGAAGATATCGGCTATCTGATCACCGGTCCTCAAGTGATGGAACTTTATCATTCCCTTTTTATACTCATTACGGACGAAATGGACATCAATTTCAATGTGTTTCGTCCTTTCATAAAATACATAATTTGTAGCAATATGCATAGCAGATTGGTTATCACACCACATATCTGTTGCTTTAGATCATACTTCTTCTCCTAGCTCTTGTAGAAGATGTTGCAGATATAATATCTCTGCTGTGCCATGAGCAATGGCTCGATATTCTGCTTCGGAACTTGATTGTGCGATCACACTATGCTTCTTACTCTTCCATGATACCAAGTTTCTGCCAATAATTACCGAATAACCAGACGTAGATCATCTATCTGTCAGGCTTGTACCCCGGTCAGCATCGGTAAAGCACCCAACATTTTCCTGGTATGCAAATTCCTTTTCCAGGATTCTGGACTAAATAGCGCAGAATTCTGAGAACTGCCTGCCAATGTGGAACTCGTGGAGAAGATATAAATCTACTCGCGACACTGACGGCAAAAAAAATATTTGGACGAGTCATAACCGCCAAGTAGTTGAGTTTACCAACTACACGACGATATTGTTCCGGATTCGTCATTAGTATCCCCTCGTCGGGGAGTAACTTTTCTCCTGGGTCCATCGGCGACATTGCTCCCTTGGCTTGCATCATTCCTGTATCATGTAGTATATCTAGCACATACTTTCTCTGCGACATGACAATGTGCTTCTTTTCCCGTATGACTTCAACACCCAAGAAGTAGTTTAATGATTCCATATCCTTGGTCTGAAAATGTTCTCCCAGAAACTTCTTCAGTCCTACAATGTCCTGACTGTCGTCTCCTGTGATTACAATGTCATCAACATAAACACCAAGGAGTATCCTTCCCGCCGATGTCTGTCTGTAAAATACTAATTGATCTTTCTTTGATTGACACATGCCAAATTGAGTGACCACACCTGTAAACCGACCAAACCATGCACGAGGTGATTGTTTGAGACCATAGAGGACCTTCCTCAGATGACACACTTTACCCTCCCTTGCAAGGAACCCGGAAGGTTGCACCACATATACCTCTTCATCAAGGTCCCCGTGGAGGAAGACATTCTTGATATCCAGTTGGAGTAGCAGCCAGTCATAGCGAACAGCTAAGGCCAAGAGTACGCGCACAGAGGTCATCCTGGCAACTGGGAAGAATGTCTCAAAATAATCCTCACCATAAGTCTGGAAATATCATTTAGCCACCAGACGTGCCTTTAGTCGATCAAGGGTGCCATCTGGTTTTACTTTGATCGTGAACACCCATTTGCAACCGACAGTCTGTTTACCAGGCGACAAATTTACCAAGTCCCAAGTATGGTTCTCTCGAAGCGCTTTCATCTCCTCTTCCATAAAGACACGCAAACTGGGATGTTTGAGACCCTCCTCGGCAGAATTAAAAATCTAAATCCGATCAATAGTAGCTATTAAGGACTGAGTGTGGTTCGCAAGCCCTTTGTAGTTTTCAACATACAAGGGATGATCTCGACAGACACGACGAGGTCGAGCTGATGGAACAGGCGGAGCCGAAGGCGAAGACGAATCAGTCGAGCCAGAGGAGGAGGATGACTCTGTGACCATAGGCATTATCTGTGACGATCAATCGGAAGACGGTGGTGCTGACTGAATCGGTATCTACGGAACGTCGGACTGGAGTACTGGCTCGGTAGGGGAAGACAGCCTAACAGGGGGCTGTAGTGCTTGAACTGGGAACAACAAGAAGTCCTCTTCTGGATAAACTTGGGATACTGGTCCTGAAGTTTGTGGAAGTGGAGGAAACTCGGTTTGAACAAAGGTAACATCTCGATATATGGAGACCTTGTCCGGTTGAATCTGTGATGGAGGGTGTTAAGGAAAGCAGCGAGGGAAGGTGTTAAGGGAAGCAGCAAGCAGGGTATGGCTTGGCGACGAGGGGGGGGGGGGGCTGGCGGAGAGGGGGGAGAGCTCCAGCGGGGGGGGGGGGAGGCCTGGCGGAGCGGCAGCAGCGATGGGGGGGGGTACCGGCGGGGTCGGCAGCAACGGGTGGGGATGGGGGAGGCGGGAGCAGCAACGACGGACTGGGGTGTCGGCGACGGCGGACTAGGGCAGCGGCGGCAGGGTGGCAGATGGAGGGTGGGGGGGGAGGGATGGCAACAAAGGTTAGTGTTAGTATTAGGGTTTCTCTCCTTTTTTCGAGAGAGAGAGGGGTGGATGGGTTATGACTCTGATACCATGTAGGATTGGAATAATGGAGTAGTTCTATTGATGAAAAAATACTACATATGTATAGGAGAGGATGACCCTCTCTCTATTATTCTACCCGATGTGGGACTAAAGCTCACTACCTAATATAACGCTTAACAGAATCAAACTAGGACCTGAACTCCATTTAAAGGTTACTAGTGTGAGATTCCAATTTAGTAACAAGAAGAGCATGATGATAAATGATAAAAAAACTAAAAACATATATCTGGACATTTCAACATTTCTTAAACATTCAATTAGTCAGTAACTTGATCCTGTCTATCTGCAAGCCCTTCATCCGATACCATTTTGATTACATGCACACTAGATTAAATTCAGGTCAAAGTAGTCACAGAACAGACCAAGCAACCTATAGTGCTGGGAGAGTAAAAGGATTTTAAGGTTCTAAAAGCTATTTACCCCTGGAGATTAGAAGTTTGATCAGTCAATATCCAGGTTTATGTTTAACCACTGAAACTAATCATAAACCATGACTTCTCGAGCTATAGATGCAAGATAACATTTACAAGAACTCGATGACAGATTACAGACTGCTTGACAGGAAGATTTTGGCATTGTTTTCTTCTTCTATTTGTTGGACGTGAACTCAGATGTAAGAAGATATAGTGATCAAGTTGTCTACTAGTCAATGGGACAAGTATCTGCCAAATAACATTATTACAGGCACAAAAATATGCCATTATATTTCAATCAAAAAAATTAAAGAATCAATAATTGTATAGCAGGTATTGATTTTTTATCATTGGTATGTGCCCATTTACATTTTGATCCATAAAAGTTCTGCCACGGTAAATAAATTCTGAACCAGAGATGCAGTACTCTTTCACTTGTTCGACAGCGTATTTGAATACCATGAGAAGTAAACCAGACTATTCCGATCTAAATTGATTTCTAACATGAACAATAAAGAAGAATAGATGGGAGTACCTCTTTCCCGCCTTTCCACAAGTTTTACATAAACTGCCATGTGTGCATCCTTAGAAGTTTCAATGTTCTCTTCCCAAGTGCTGTACAGCTGTGCTCTACATTCCTCAAAGAGAAGAGGCTCAAAGACTCTTTTATACTCTTCAACACATTCAAAACTTCCAGGAACACGCTGCAGCTCTGTCTCCTCTGAAAGTTGGCAGATACTTGTATGTCACAACTCAGTAAAGAGTAGGAAGTATTACTTGAAAAGATGGCATTGAAGAGATTTTGAAGACAAGACATGCAAACTGCTTAATAAGAAAGATAACCAGATTTTCATTCTCATGAAAGAGGAAAGCACATATGAAGGCCATACCATAGTTATCGGGATCACCCTAACATTGCCCCCCCCCCCCCCCCCCCCACCCACCCCAACACACACAGTAGTAACCACATTCTGGTCTCCATGAACCCAAATGTGGATTCCCGGTCCAGATGGCGAATCTACGATCTAGATCTTACAAAATGTAGTCGAACAAAGATATCAATCAAATCGTAACAGAAAAACACAATAAGATCAATTAAATTTGTCAAAATGAAGCATACAAGAGTAATTTGTGGTGGGATTGGATGTGAATTCTTCCAGAGAACACACACATATACACACAAGAAGGAGAGATAGACAAACCTCTGTTAAGCAAACCATAGCATACTAGTTAAAGCTATTAACACACACCCACACCCCACCACCCACCCAACCTCTCAACTCCCGGTCTAGCATTCCAGAGAAAGTAATATACCCCACACTTGTACCCATAGCACGTACCAAAGTGATCAGCAATGCAGGTAACTATGAGTCCATATTATTAATTTTACACATGCACAGTTACAGAGGAAGTCCTTAGTTGACCATCACAAGAATAAAAACTAATCTAAATTGCTAAGCCAACTACATTTTCTGCTGGTTTGCTCCTTAGATGCTTGACATTGATTTATTCAGAAACTTGTGGTTTATGTTAACATAGTAGTTCTCCATTCTATGCAAAACTTTTCAGTGAACCCTTACAGAGTGATTATCACCCCCACAGCCCCTAACCAATCAGAGTTAAGCTTTGACTTAATCCCCCTTTGCACACAAGCATATTCATATACTGCTAGGAAACACTCCAACCAAAAGCATGACCTTAGAAGCCAGAAACTCCTACAAGCCAAGGTTAACGAATCTCAATAAAAATCTCGATTCAGCAGTTCTTACTTGGGAGCTTGTTTTTCTGATGACGAGAGCTCGTTTCTCCGACAACAGGTGCATGTTTCTCCGACGACATAAGCGTTTTTCATAATATGACCATAATTTTAAAAGAGGACATAAATTTTGATAAGAAAGTTAGAATTTTTTTAATACGCGTTCATTAAAGTAACAATAAACTAAATATTACTTACCTTGACATTATAAAAATTACCATGTGAATGATCTCTGTAACTTTGAACTGAATTTTATAAATTCTAATAAATATTAAGATATTTATTAGTTTTGATAACAATAATTAATAAACATAAAAAAATTATTTGTGCACGCTCCCAACTTTAAACTCTTCTAAGTAGTCGCGCTCCTCCGCTCCCGCCCCCACTTCCGTCCCCGCTCCCACTTATGTCTTCTAAGAGCATGACCGATATGTACTAAATGGCATCTGCACGTGACATTTAATTACACTTATTTCCTGTCACTTTTGCACATGATATTAATGCATAGTACATGTAGAATCAATTTCGACTCGCATGTAACAAAAAAAACTACAATTGGTTACCTAGTGTCAGAAGTGAAACCCGATGCTAGTTGTCCATCACAAAGTGAAAAAAATAAATTCTTATAATATTATGCATGCAGAGTAAACTATACAGTACATTGTTCCCCAGACTTCTAAAGGAAAGAATTCTAATAATTGCAATCATGACAGAGACAAATGATTCATTTTGTCTTCACAAATCCACTGATTTTTTCTCAAGAATGAAGCATGCATCCAAGATTTTATATTATCTAACAACTAAATTAGATTCTTGCATTCTGAACTACGTATACAAAAGTTGCAACAATGTATAAAAGAATCAAGGGTTTTAGTTAAAACCTGGATGACGCCAGAACTTATTACTTGTCACCTCCCGAATAAGGCGTTCAACTGATGCATCTTGGGGCTGTTGACTATAAGAACTTTGCTTCATAGAGGGCAGAAGCCTCTTGTCACCGATTTTTTTTTCTGACTGACCTATCAAAGATAATTTCTGGGAAGAAACCGGTGCATTCTTAAACTGCCTGGAGCATATTGGCTGCTTTTGTGAACCCTTTCTTGCAGTCACTGGTTCACTTCCACAAATCTTTTTGTGTCGAGATTGGATTCCTGGATTGACGTCACTATTTCGTTCAACCGTACGGTCCAGACTACTTCCTTCAGGTTTCAGGTATGATTGCTGGTCCTTGGTTGGTTGGTTATGTTTTTCAGCCCGTTCAATTATGACAGAGCTAGCACGAGATGTGTCTTTCACTGTATGAGTTACAATAGCTGGAAAAGAGGATGGCCTTTTTGGTGTTGAGGTTCTTGTAGGACCTTGCTGCTTAGCATCCTCCACATTGATAAATAGAGTCTGCCTAGCCCTCTTTTTTCCTAGCATTGCCTCCTTGCGCTCGTCAACCTTAGGCTTCATCGCAGGATTGTTTGCAGACCTCGGTGCATGACTGGCTTCTAGTCCTTTGATACATTTTGGCATAGTAGTTGCAGAATATTCTTCAAGACCATCTGCAGAAGTAACTCCTTTCGAAGTAATATCTATGTTTGTTTTCATGTCTTGTCCCACTATGATAGTTGCATTTTTATTGGCATTCTCAACTTTATTGCTGCTACTCCCAGGAAAACTGGAAGCATCATTTCCCACAATTGGATAACCATGTTTATTTTGTTCAATTACATTTGGTCTCTCTGCCATTTCAACACCGCCTCGTCATGCTTTCTGCTGCTGTTGTCTGGAAGTGTCTGAGCAATGGCTTCCATATCAGACCATTCTCCTTCTCTTTCACCGGTTTGAGAATCCTGACCACCTGATGACACTAGTGCTAGAACTTTTTTGCTTTTGTTAAGGTTTGCAGTTGAAAATGTCGACACTTGATTGGCGTCCGAAACATCAGCTTCCTGTTTAGAGGAGTGTTTACACCCAACATAAGGTTGAAATCCTGACCCTGCATATGCATGAGTGAAAGCGTGATTATTTACAATCTGTTGACAGCCTTCCAACATCAGACACACGCTTGACATGTGAGGACTTAACATGGGAAAAGACTTTTGGTGCCGGATCAAGGGGGACATGTCTTTCCCATCTTCGTCCTCAACCGGGGATTCATTAAGGTCAAATACTGGTCTTCCACAGGATCCCATTTCGTGTATATTTGCATATGATGAAAAAAAGATAAAAGACTTTTTACGTTGACAACTTATAAAAACGGAGCATCAAACCACCCTCATGTTACCCACTTTAGTCCACAAGCACGCCTACCACACGTATGAGATCCTAAATGCACATGTCCATTGAATAACCAAGGAATTGCATCGTAGGAAAGAACAAGAACATAACAGTCCATCTGCAGAAATATAAACCAGTAGATAAGCTGTACGGATAAAGACGGAAGCTCCAACACTTGCGTATTAGGGGCTGTTTGGTTGGCTGCAATGAAGTTGCAAGCATCACTTCCATCATAAGAAACTAATGATGATTAGATGGTTGTACTTGTGCATAAGGCGCAATTCGCAATAGTGTGTGTAAGTAAAAATATGGCAAGATTGGCTGCAGTTGTACTTGCATTCTATGTAGCAAGCTCTCTGCATTCAATGCACTTAAAAAAATCATTGTCCAATAAACTGTTGCCACATCAGGATAGAGAAGAGTAAACCCTTCAAGTTGATATCTTAACCTAGAGGTGGCAACGCACATCAATCACATAGCCATCACATCTGTGTCCACTCCATATAAACTTTAGGAGTACCATACCCTATCGGACCAATGCTCTTTAGGAGTATCTAAACTCTATCCAGTATCCATTATATCCAGGTTTGGCTTGAGTTTGGATTTCATTTCAGATATTTATCCCCTTTGTTTTTTTTTTGTTTTTCTATTAGAATTATTACTAAACGATATTACTTATTGAAGTATAAATGAGAAATTACATACATGCAAGGATTATAACCCTATCATGTTATAGATAGACAATACATGCAAAATGATTTTATATACAAATTCACAAAAATCATCCTTTTCAAACTTCCATGACTAAATTACTTAATAAATTATTTGTGTGTATAAATATAGGAAGTGATTAGATTGCCGGACAATCCACACTTACATAAATGTGGACCAAGACCAACGTGATCTCTGTTGTGCATCATGATCTATACTCATTCAAAAAAACATGTATGGATTAATTTCATACAAATTGGAAATCTTCAACCCATCAATCTGATAATCTCATATGTTTTATTTTTCGGAAACCGACAAAATGGTACACCAGTCCACTTGACAAGCGAGTTATAGAACTACAGGTTTTCATATTCCATAAAGTTAAATTTATTCATGTTTTACAACATGGGGGATCACAATGAAATTCATACATGTTTTACAACACGAAGATTTCCATATCTTTACCGAATCCTAGGGCCACCTAATCTTCTATGCTTCATTTTGATAATTAATTGGTTTTCTTGTCCTTTCTACTACCATTTAGCTATCCGGATCCGGAACCCACCGCATCGGGGTTTCAAGATCCAATACCTAGGAGGGTAAGATATCCCGGTAACTATATATATATATATATATATATATATATATATATGTCCTTTCCACCGGGTTAGGAACTAAGTTCCCAAGAGGGGATTTGAACTTTGCACATCTTCACGGGAGCCATCCATCGTAACCAACAGGCCACGACCCAACGGACTGTAACTATGATATATACTAATGCCTCCAACGCAATTTTTTTTTATCGGTTTGGAAATCTTTGTCCAACCCTAAACATCAGGCAGTTCTTGGGCCCGGTTAGCAAGATAGGGGTCATCTCCACTCTCCACCTCTTTTGCACGGACACAAAATGCGATACAGCACATTACGGACACGACACCAACTTTTGTGTCTTAGTGTATTAGTGTCGTGTCCACATCGTGTCCGCTGCCAGTGCAACCAAATACTGCAATGCAACACGAATAGATACAAGTAGTGTGCTCCAGTTTGATCAATCAATCAATCGTTATTCATCATCAGTTCCAGTAATTCTATGCTCCTCCAACTAAGTAGAAGCTCTCTAAAATTCGATCTATATACAAATATTCTTGAAAAAAAAAAAAAGAACATTTTTTTGGGTTGAGTGACCTACTAATGGTATGCTGCTGCTTTGCTTTGCTTCGCTGAACCTTCTTTCCTCTTCTCTTCTCTTCTCCTCTCCTCTCCTCTCCTCTCCCCGCCCTTTCTTCTCTGGGTTGAACCGAGAAAAGCCCTAAACATGGCTCTTAGTTCTGACGGAAACCATCTGGACCGTCCATTTTGAGTTTAGCGGCAGAGATGCGATTAGTTGATAGATGATGATGATGAATACCAACAGCAAATCTAGCATACGTTGGGGGAGATCCTTCTAATTTATCTCTTACCAAACTTGGCACATTTAAAATTGATCTCTTATAAAATAAAAAAAAAAGTTTATTTACGTTAACTATCACATATTTTCTATTTATTACACGAAATATCCTCTATTTTAAAACTAATTACATAGCGTACCCCCTCCTTTTAGAAATTTTTTTTTTAACATAGGGATAGTTAGTATTATATATTTCTATAGAAAATATAAACATAGGAATATCCCGTATAATTAGTTTCAAAGTAGGGATGTTCTATATAATAAACATAAAATATGGGGATAATTAATGTAAAAAAATCCAAAAAAGTGAATATTTGATCAGTAAGGTGGATTATGTAGGGTTGTTATTCGATAGCTAGCCTCGAATCTAGACCGTGTGTTTGGGTATTAGACTAGACCCTACACATATAAGCTTTTGAGAAGGGTGCAAGCTCCTCTACAAAGTGCTCTTAATGTATCATTTATTTCAAGATTTCGTGTCGAGTTAAGATCAAGTTTAGTTTGGATCTAGATATTTTACTGCAGTCTATAAAAAAATACAATAGAATAATATAATCTCTATTTTTATATTTAAATATTTATATCAAGAACTCAAGGTTTGAATTGGGAAGGATATTTATTGACTAGAAACCTATTTGTTTTGACAACTAATATATTTTATTAATCCCGACCTTATAGCACAATGCTAGGTTCAATTTGTATAATATTGTGTCATATCTATATGTTGGGGCTAGTTTTTTGTTTTGTTTTTTTTCTACATTTAATCTAAATAAGTGAGTAAAAATTATTCAGATCTCTTAATCTCTATGATTATAAAGAGGCTTGAAAATCGCTAAACTAGTCGTCTAAGCCGTATGTATATCATCGTGTAATTAAAAATTTAAAAATAAATCATAACTAATAGCTCAACTATTTTATATTATCTAACTACATACACATATATGTATAACAATCCTAACTAGAATATAAACATATCTATAACAAATTTGAGTAAAAATTATAAATATATCTATAACAAATTCTAATTAAAATATATTAATATATATATATGCATGTGAGTTACACATATTTCATAGATTATTTTATAGTTTTTATTAATACTACTTAGGAGGACTAAAAATATCTACCTTAATTATTTTAATTTTAATATTATTATATATATTATTGTATACATGAATGCAAGACAAAGACTATGTAGAAGATCAAAAGATAACTACCATAATTACCTAGTTGCCCCTATTAACTTTAATGAATCATTTTAATTAGTAAACATATGCAAGAGATTTTTGAAATAAAAACTTTTACAGTGAAGCTCAACTTTTTCTATTATATAGTAGTATAGATTATATCTATAAGAAATCCTAATTTAAATAATTTTTCAACAATATCAAAAAAAAATTTATTTTACATGCAACACACTCGTATGTGACTAGTAGCTGATAATTAGATTTGAGATTTTTTTAGTTGATAGATGATGATGAATCCAACTGCACATCTAGCATGGTTGGGATCATTTTAAAGATGAATAGGATGCGTTAAATATCCAACTCTAATATTTTAACATTGATCTATAGTAGAAAGAAAAATATATATGAAACTTGGATTAATGAGATGGATGATTAGGGGTGATATAGGATCGGGTCAGGTCTTAGACCCAAACCCAGACCACGTGTTTAAGTATTAGAACTAACCATACTCATATAAGATTGGGGTAGAATTTCAGATAGAGGATAAGGTCCTCTACAAAGTGCTCCTATTATATATGTGCAGTATGAAACTATGTAGGGTGATCAAGTTTGGGTTCAAATATTTTAGTGCAATTTGTAAAAAATACACTAGTCATATGATTTATAATTGTATCATTAGGGCTTTGATCGAAAACTTTGAAACCATACTAGGTAGAAATATATGGACTAGAACCGTAATCATTTTGAGACCATTCTACTTTTTGATCCTGCTCCTTACACAAAAAGTAAATCTCGATTTGTATAGGACCTTATTTGGACTAATTTTTAGTTTTTACATCAAATAAACGGCAAATTTTTTTATTATCTCATAATAGTTAATAAGTATGTTTTGAGTTTGGTTTTATATATATATATATATATATATATATATATATATATATATATATATATATATATATCAAAGCCCAGGTCTGAGTCCATCTATGGTTCCCAAGTATACAAACCTACGGTTGGCTCGAAACAAATCCTTCTCACATTACTCTCATGTGGTTCCTCCACGCCATTTTTATTCAAATTAGGAGATACAATTCAATATCGACTACAATCAGTTGATAAATATGGGAGTTATCTACCGACTATAATTGTGTTGTCTAAATATAATAATTAAGGTTTAAATGATTAATTGGATATATGATAAGTGTTGTCACGACCCGCTCTCGCATTTCAGGATACGGTTACGTGGCCAAGCTCAGCCTATGCCATAACATCGACGGTAATACATTTTCTAGATCTCAATTACAAACTCTATTCCATATAGTCATTATCATGCCCCAGTCCCGAAATGCGCAGGACCAGCTACGTGACAATGGCCAGCTAGTACGACTCCAAAGGATTTTCCAATTTAATGGACCCGTCGATGCGTACTTACGATGTCCAAAATCTGATACAATATCCAAAATCTATAAAGAATACATCCACAACTCTATCTATATAATGCTATGATATAGAGAATAGGAAGTCATCTGCAGAAGAGTAATGAAGGCATCAATAATAATACCTAAAATCCCAAGAATATCCTCCAATAATCCTATGTTAGCACTCAATAATAACCTGAAAAGGAACCAGGTCCTCAGATGGACGTAACAAGATACATAATAATATTTGTAATGATAATGCAGTAAATATCATGCATGAACCAAAATCTGACAACTAACAACTCATGTAAGAACCAATTGATGACTGAGAAAATACTGTAACCAACTACGTGAGATGCACTTGAGGACCAAGTTTGACGTATGGGCAGGATAGGCTAAATAGGATGTTGCATAACTCAAGGCTAGAGGCCATATATATATACTGACATATATCAACAATCGACATAGCGCGCGGCCAACGATCGTCGCCTAATATACCGACAAATATATATAAACAAATAAAAACATTTGTAACGTTCGACGAACATCAGAGGGCCGGTATCTGCATGTATATATCATCATGGTCGGCATCTCCCATAGTTCCTCCGGATAATATGGTTCACCAAGGGGGTAGCCCATACGCCTACTAACTGCCCTCTCCAACCCGACGATAATGTTTGTATCGAATCCACGATACTTCCAGTCTGACACTGATAAGCAGCAAGGTCCAACTAGTGTAACATGATCTGTGTAACCAGTCTAATATGTAACAACAGGTAATATCATGTGATGAGACTGAAAAGCAGGAACACGAATCAACAACTACAATATCTCATGCTACAGGTATTTTATGCAATAGGTAATGAACTATGTTGAACAGATAAATACAGTAAATCAAATCTGGCAAGCTATACTTGCCTGATATTCGTCCATTGATGTATTTAGACTGTGGTACCAATAGTTATATCCAGGCTTAGGCTAGAGCTAGATTTGCTATTTGCAATAACTCGTTCCGTTCACGCGGACAGCCGATTCTAAAGGTGCAAGTGCATCGACCCGACCCGCTTTGCTCGACGAGATGACTCATTTGAGGCAAAAGAATTTCTCGACTTGGCCCTTCAGGAGTTCAGACTTAGACTTTCAGAGGCTTGCTCGGAGTATCGCTCGACCGAGGCAAATTATCGCTAAGGTGGATGGCTACGATGAACTTGTCTTTGCTTAGCCAGCACACTTAAAATATGGACGATACATGCTAGTCGCTAGGTGAATCACCCACTGTATGCTAATAAAGAATACAACGCACATAGCTAAAGGAATAATCCCAACTTGTATTGCTCGTGTTAGAACATGGAAATAAAACTTTGCTTATATATGGACTCTCTTATGCTACCTTTGCTTTGTGCAACGAGACCCCGCTATGCCTCGAGTAGAACGATATATATATATATATATATATATATATATATATATATATACTCTTCGTAGTGCACTGTCTCACTTGTTTATGCTATACGCCCATAAGTTATGTCGCTCAGTATGTCCCTTTACGGTTTCACTCCTCACCTTATCCATAGACCCGTACCAAACGTAAATGCTTATATTTTCATATAAATGCATGCTTGCCTGCTTAGATGCTAACTTGTACTCGTTGCCTCGATTCAATGCTTGTCACATAATTTATACCACAATCAAGTAAACACTACCTTGTCTTACATTCATCTAAGTTTTTCGGAAGACTATCGAATAGTCGTTCCGTGCAAGTATGAACCTAAAAGTATTCGGGATCGTTAGGTCGCCAAGACAGTATTCCCGAACCAAGGAATTTGCACCAAGTCAATAATCCAAGAATCACAGCTCGTGGAGCAATACTCGTCCCATACTGAGATAAAATGGCTAAGAAATCGATATACAATTGTGAACAATCATGCCTCGAACTTGTACCTGATATATCCTGCCTTGAACTTGATCTTGTACCTGACCAGAGGCCCAAAGATTAGAGACTTGCGTGGTCACGGACAACTTGGTGCACAAGGAAGATCTTCGGATCTCGTTCCACGGACGGTCTCTGGGGCATTGGGGCCGATCCGACTGGTCGAAACCCATGATTATAGTCGTCTGCGTCGGGCGGGATGTGTGCAATACCCCCTATTTCTGCTTGCATACCATTCCTCCCTGAGACTACACCATCCTCTATGGAGTCGTGCCAGTGACCTCCTGTTCATATAGATAAGTCATCCTTGCTTAGCGACAATCCGCGTGCGAGTCATTACATCACATCCAGAAATTAGAAAACACCTGAACGATCTTGAGTATAATACACTTGTACATATAAAACACTTGAACAACTTCTACAGCACGCCTGAACAATTCGTGTAACTCGTGCACCCAAAACAGAATCTTGCTCATGACACTTGTATTTGCTTTTGCAATTGCCCCTGAATTTCATTATTTATGCTCGTGCTTGATTTTAACTTGGTTTGCCTTGGACAGGGAAGGGCAAATGGTAAGTTGGTAAGTCTCGCCATATTTTTTTATATCGTACGGCGCACTGCCACACGAGTTAGGTTGTTCATCATTGCAATAAAACTGATCCTAAGGCAAGACTAGAAAGATAACTTAATAGATGGTGCACAGAATCTATATAACGTGTTTGAATTTGTCGAGCGGGCGAGAAGCCTCTCCATCAATGCATTCATGTACTGATAACCCACCAGATTGCTTGTAGGGTATGGGAGAACCTCGTTCGGTGCGGATGCCTCCTTCGTTCGTGCTAAGATATGGAGTTTACTCTGGAGCATTGCATCCGGAACTGAAGCACATATATATGACATAATGTTGGAACATCGTCTATGTATCTTTCCATAAATCTAGCCACTTGGTACGTATTTACTGTTTTAGAGAGAGAGGCTTGAGCGACTTGTAATCTCTGCCTAGCGCCGCTTGTAACACTTGTTCATATAAGTAAAGAGCTTGTTTTATTTCTATACTTGTGTTATTCAATGCTTTCGCTATTGACGATTCTGTAAACTTGTTACTAATTGCCTGTGCATTTCTTATTCTGCTACACTTGGATAATCTGTGTGACTCTGTAGCTTAGACCTCTTACCGCCTATTTGAATTATGGCCTTGTACGGGCGCGGCTTACGCTCGTGTGGCATCACGCCCATATGATAAAAGATCGTCCCGCGGGAGCGCTGGCACGGTGATTCTCGTCCAGCAGGGACGGCCAATTACCTACGGAAGATCGGGCGTGACATATTGGTATCAGAGCATGGCTATATGCCTTTAAACTTCTTATTGATCTTCTCAGTTTTGAAAGCTCGTTCATGGGTTATGCGCATACACTCTCTCGTTGACCCGATGGGATATTCCAAACAATGAGTCTAAATACTTTTAAAAGTGCATGTAAATGATATGATTGCTTATACGAAATCGTAATACGAAGGCCTTTGTGCCGACCTGTGTTAGGCTTCGTGGAAATAGACTCGTGCTAGAATTGCAAGTTATGTGCGAACCCAAATACCTATACGTTATTACCCAACTAGTTAGTGTGTGAAATAGAATATCGTTCAAACGGTTAGATATGCATACAACCTTTCGGCTAAGTTGTGTTGAGTATCGCGTGCCAAGACCCTTTTGGTGCAAGCAAGTTAGCAAATAAGATTGGAATATCGTTCAAGAAAAGATAAGTCAGACTTAGAATGGCAACCGATAGAAATATTACCGGATTTATCGCTAAGGCGAACATAGAGAATCGTACTTTGATTTTGGGAAATAGCTCGAACGATATTTCGTGTTGGAAGATACAAATCAAATATGATTTACTTGGATGACTATAAACAGGAAATATATGTAAGAGACTAAGATTTATCAGACGATGCTTAAGTATCGTGCAAAAAATTCTAAAGAACGACTTGGTGAATGCTAGCGATTAATGCGAACATGATTGAGGATTTAATTGGGTGACTCAATTCCGAGTGGTGTATGAATTATTTAGAAATATCCAAACGGATTCATAGGTCTCGTACGATAGTTGGATTGAACGATTTGAGAATGTCTTGAATAAATAATAAGGCTTATATCGAATAGGGATTCATGGAAATAAAAATCGATATCTCAGTTAAGGAAACTTGTTGAAAACTTGGAGGATCGTACGAGAAATTTCGGATTGAAATAAACAGATTGAAGCTTGAATACAATATCGCTCGGATAGAGTTAGCCCAAAAATTAATATTGTGGTTCGATGAAAGAGATAAGCGATAACGGATTCGACTTAGAGTTTGGAAGAACGATCTTGAATCTAGTTCGAAAAGATAACCTTCAAAATCAGTCCCAACAAGAACGATTATCCTGTGGGAGCGCCGTCGTGGTGATTTTATGTACGGCAGAGATAATCGAACTCACGGGAACATGTTCGATGACTATTCCAAACGAACTCGATGAATAGAACGTATAAAAGTGGATAGACTTTGTCTTGAAAATTTGAACATAGTTGCTTGAGGAATGCCAAAAGTAGACTATGGATTTATCAAATGGTAACATTGAAGTTGAATAATTTTGCTAGACGAATTATAATCATTGCATGAACGGACATGACTTGATGGATTTTATATATAACTTGAATGGAGCAAAAGTGAAATGATAAGGTGTCTCGATCGTTTTGAAGATAATCATAATGTTTGACGTTCTTGTCTTGTGTGAGCGTAACTCTATACTCGTACATGCATCACGCCCGAATTATGACGATTATCCAGCGTGAGCGTTGACGTGGTGATCTTACGTCCAACGAGGGTGATCGAACTTGGAGGAGACCGGAGCATGACAACTGATGGATCGTCTTGACTTTTGGTTCGACACGATAAGACAAATTTGAAAATATAAGTGAATCAAAAGTGTTTCAGGGATAAGTTAGCCTAGAACATGAAGTAATCACTCTTTATGGTTTCATGAACGGATGCATGAATCTTGTTGAACGACCTGGAGTTATAAACAAAGGTTTAGAATTGAATCTTGTCTTGGTGGTCTAGACTTAAAATGGATATAAGGATTCTATCAAACATGCTTAAGGAGATAGACTAAGCAAATTGTTAGGCTTGTCCTGCAACTTGGATATATCATAGATTTTACTGAACGGACTCGACCCCTATACAAACGAACGTGCTAATGAGAGTAGAATAATTTGTGCTCAATGTGTAGAAATCTGAGTAAAACGAGCTTGGGTAGAATATCTCGTGCAAAGGAATTGTCACGCCCCAGTCCCAAAATATACAGGACCAGGCTACGTGGCAATGGCCAGCTGGTACGACTCCGTAGGGCTTTCCAATTTAATGGACCCGACGAAGTGCACTTACGCTGTCCACGGTCAAGTAATCAAGCTAAATATATAATTCTAACATGCAACGACTAAACTAATCTTAATCCACGATAAATAAATCTCAAGAAGGAATGATGCGCATTATTAGTCTGCAGCCCAATAATACATCCGTTCGAATAGGCTAAGAGAACAATATAAGCCTAAAAATACTAGGCTATAAAAGCAGAATCACAATAGAAAGTAGAACATACCTGTAATAGATGGAAGATATAATACCTGTAATAATGTCCAACACACCACCAGATCAAGCCTCATCCAAACTGCTCAAATAACCTGGAAGGGAACCAGGTCTTCAAAGGGACGTAACAAGATACAAAAATATATGCCAAATATAAATACTGAATAAATAAAGGGGGTGTGCTTACCATCTAAGTGAATGCAATATGAGGACAACCTTGGTACATATGGGTAGGTATAGGCATAATGTCCAACACTCCAAAGAGCATGGTATCTGTACATGTAACGTCCATCGTTACAAAGAACGAGGTATCTGCAAATAAATACGTTCGTATCGCTCCGAAGAACACGGTATCTGAATAAAGGAAGTCATTGGATCCGTGGCTCCTCTGGACACTACAGATTCCAATATGTGTATCCCATACGCCTACCAGTTGTCCTCGCCCAATGCCAATGTACATGTCGTGAACACGACGTGGACATCTCGTACTATAATGTAAGTCACTAAAGAAATATATAACTAAGCTAAATACCATCACACGTGCTGCTCACACCGATGGCCAGTCAAGCATGAAGCACGCGTCCCTACATGAACTCACTCTGTGACGTGCAATGATACGTGTCAAGGCCTGGGGAGTCATATTGATAACTCTACAACTTTAGGTGCGTCCACTAGACACTAGGTCAGACACAAGTCCTAACGTCAACGCCTTCGTTGACTGCACCCGAGTCTGTCTCGGACGCGCACAGTTATATAATATTAAAATAATAAAATATACAACTAATAATAACTGAATTTAAATAGTACAACAAGGCAAGGTATACTTGCCTAGAAGTCAGGCGAAGATTCGAACACGAACTCGCCATGGAAGTAGCAGCTTAACAATGGAAACTGGAGCTGATATCCCCAGATGCTGTCACAAATATCACCATCAGTCCCGGAATGAGTGAGATACTCATAAAAGCATATACATACGTCCAATTTGGACATAGGGGCAAAAATGCAGTTTCTGGTCAACACGGGGTCCACAAGTGGGGCCCGTTGTCACGCCCCAGTCCCAAAATATCGAGGAACTAGCCACGTGGCAATGGCCAGCAGCACACACCGATGGACTAACCCAATTTAATGGATCCATCGGGGTATACTTAAGCTGTATTACAATGATCAGGGTTTACTAATCTCATCCACAGAATAAACACAGAAATATCAATAGAAAGTATTAAACAACATCCAGTCAAAAGTAAATAAAATCGGAGAACAACCCGATATTAAGTCTGTTACAAATGTTCTCATAAACAGGAAATAAAGAGTTTATTTGCCAATAAAACTGAGCATGGCGAAGCAGTTGTTCAGGAAAAGTCCTCAGCGATCACCTCGTCCTCAGGGTCTGGTACTGTTCCGAGAAGTGCTCCTGTTCCGTACACCTCATGGTAGATCTCGTCTGCTAATCCTGGGGACATAATCCATTCCAGGTCCTCAGGGGACATAGCAAGGTACAGATAATACAAGCCAAAATAAATGCAGTGCAGAAATAAAGGAAACAATAGGGTAAATAAATAAACCAACTAAGTGATATGCAAGTGAGAGTTTAGTCATACTCAGGCTGAGACTACTACAGGATAAGTGTCGAAGAAACCATAGCAGTATTTTCTCGAAGGGCCAGAACTTGTGCCAAAGCTCTGTATCTGAGACTAAGACACCTCCAGATGATAATAATTATAATATAATCATCCTTTGATATGGTAATACTCTCCCCATCCAATGTAATCTCACGTCACAGTTTCATAATGTCTTATATTCATGTCTCGCAAGATCAACTAATGCAATAAGTCAGGATAAAATCTAATCATGTAAAGATGTATATGTCATAAACCTGTATCCTATACAGAATCACCTTGAATATTTCAGGAAATTCTGTCTCATGATTTGTGTCAGGTGTCCTGGGTATAATGTACTTGATATGGCAAGTACGAGAATGTAAATGTCACGATATCCATCTCTAGATGACCTTACACAACCCCGTGTACGGTGTTGGCACCCGACTATTAATCGGACGCTAAGTAAGTCACACGGTCCTAGGTTTAAGAATGTACAACAGTCACAGGAATAAACCAAGAGAACAAAATGAATCAATATACTGCAATTTTGGCAAGGTACACTTGCTTGGGTTTCCGGCTCCAATTGTAGCTCTGACTTCAGCGGGATTTGCAGGGAGTACTCCGGTTGCTGAAACAAATATCACCATCAGATTCAGAAAATATTAATCAGCTAGAAACGCCTGTCCTTGAGTCCAATTTGGACACAGGGGCAAAATGACATTTTCAGGTCAAGGCAGGGTCCACATGTGGGCCGCTTTGCACCGAAAAATGTGTCAGAACCAAAGGTCTCCAAATATGTCAAACTTAGTGTCAACAAGTCAGGAACGATGATACGAACCCAACAGAACTTCCAGAAATGGATTCCGATGAGCCGATCACAAAATTGCCTGTCAAGTGGAGCCTATGGGGCCCACGATACGCGATTTTGTCAACGTTCTCAGAATCGAACCAAACTTGGGTCATAGGACCAGCGTATTGCTACGAGTCCGATGGCGCAAGTTTCGTCTCGATCCGACGTGTGTACACTAAGTTACAGCGAGAACCAGAAAGGACGGATACGGGGCGTTGTCGGCGGATACGCGTTGATTCCGGTGTGCACGCACATCCAAATCAACTTCTGCGAAATCCCGCACGTCCGTATCGACGGCGCGCACGTATCAGTAAAGACCGCATACGACCAAGTCGTCCCGTTTGGCGGGGCGTACTCAGTACTGGGGTGAAACAGGGCGTTGGTTTTTCTGTTTTTGGATCGCGGTTTGCGATCGCCACAGGACGCGATGCACCGAGCGGGTTGCACGGGCATCGAGGGGGTCATGCAGTCTACGCGATGCAACAGACGGAATTGAAAACGGGGCAGCGAGGAGAGATATATGGGTACCTGAACAGGGTTCCAGAAACCTGAATTCTTCGTGTCCGATACGACACAAGGGACACTGTGTCCTGTGTCCAAGTCGTGTCCTCTCTAGGGTTGGGGTTCAGAGGCTTGGGTGGCCGGATGTCGGTGCTGGAGGGCGGCGCCGATGGGAGGCGGCTCGGCCGGAGCTCACTGGTGTAGGCGGCGGCGGCTCAGAGCGGCGCCGGACGGAGCTAGGCTCGGGGTAGCGTCGGCTGGGCTCGGGCGGCCACTGCTGCGGGTCGGGGGAAGCTTGGTCGGGGTCGGAGGAGGGCAGGAGGAGGAGGAAAGTCGCCGGCGGAGGTCAGGCGGTTGGGGACGAGCGCAGCGAGGGCGGCGAGGGGCGGAGCTGGAGGAGGGGCTGGGCTAGGGTTCAGGCGGCTTTTATAGGGAGAGAGGGAGAGGGGAACGGCCGTCCGGTGAGGGAGGCCAAGCGACGCTGGGAGGCGAGCGGGCGGCGGGTCAGCCGGCGGCGCGGCCGTTGCTGCAGAGAAGAATCGCCAGGGTCGGGCGGCTGAGCGGTTGGGGAGATGAGGGGTTCGCGGGTTTCGGGTGGACGGGTCGGGTCCAAGCGGATCCGGCCCGATCCAAAAACAATTGCGGGTCGGGTCGGGCTGGGCTAGTGGGTCGGGTCTGGGTTTTGGGCCCGGATCCGACCCAATAAGGATTTGGGTTTAGGTAAACCAGTTTGGTTCAGCTATTGGTTTGGTTTGGTTTATTTAAAATAAACCCGGTTTATTTGGTTTAATTAAATAATTAGTTTTTAAGGCTTTTAAAAAGATTCTGGAGTCCAATAAATTCCAGAAAAATTATCCTATGTCTAGTTTTTCATTTTACACCATAAAATATTATTTTCATAATAATTTAATATTATTTAATATCATTTAAAAATCCTTTAAATTCAAAATACCTTAGTTTTAATTAATAAAAATCCCAGAAAAATTCCAGAAAATTGTGAAAAATCCAAGTTAAAAATTCTTGAAAAATCAGGGGGTTTACACCCGTCTTGCACCAAAAAATATGCCAAAGACAAGGTTCTCCAAATTTGTCAAACTTAGTGTTTACGAGTCCAGAACGATAATACGAACTCAACAAAATATCCAGAACTGGATTTCGACGAATCGATCACGAAATCGCCTGTCATATGGAACCGTGGGGCCCACAAAATGATATTTCGTCAACGTTCTCAGAATCGAGCCAAACTTGGGTCACAGGACCAGCATAACGCTACGAATTCGATGGCACAAGTTTTGTTATGAAACAACAGGCACACACGAAATTAGGACGAGTGTCAGAACATGCCGACATGGTGCTTTTCGACGGATACCCGTTGATTCTGGTGTGCACGCACATCCAAATCAAGTTCCGCGAAAGTTCATACATCCACGTTAATGATACGCGCCTTTTGGTGCGATCAGTATGCGATGAGGTTGCCCGGATTGACAGGACCAACTCTGTATCGAAGAACTTTAATGTCTTTTAAAAGCCATTTTTATCGATTTGGAACTTAAATTACAAACAATAGAAATCAAACAAAATTATTCTAATCAAACACATAGCAGGAGGGTCATGTAGTGAACAAACTTGCGAAGATGGTTCGAAAAATAGTTGAGAGACGGAGGAGTAATCGCGCCATGAAGGGGGTTGGTTGAGGCTCGGGTCTGCTGAAATGAAGAAAAAGAACAGCAGTGGCAGTCGGTTCAGCAGTCGTATCGGTCGGGTGGGAGTGGGGATTGAGGCTCGGAGAAACTACTAGGCTGAGGGGTCAACGTGAGGCAACTCCGTCCTGCAGTGGTAGTGGCCGGCGGTGGAGGGGAAGAGGAAAGGCAGCATCGGCAGCACCTTCAGCAACATATGCAGTCGCAGCAGCGGCAGCAGCGTTCACAGTCGCAGCAACGGTTTGGAGGAGGAGAAGGGGAGGGGGAGTCGTGAGCGGGTGGTGGTGGCGGTCGTGGAGTAGTGAAGGTGGTGGCCGTGGAGCTGGTGGCAGTGGTCGTCGGAGGGAATGACAGCGGTGGTCATGTGTTAGAGGGGAGAGGGGAGCTCGGGACTGTGGCGGTGGTGATGAGGTTGATCGTGGTAGTGACGATGACAGTGGCAGTGGTGGTTGATGGTGGCGGTGATGATGACAGTGGCAGTATTGGTTGATGGTGGTGGTTGGTGGAGATGCTGGAGGTGGTGGTCGTGGTAGAGAGGGAGGTGGTCGATGGTGGCGGTGGATAGTGATGATGGTCGAGATGATAGTGATCGGGATGGCTATGGTGGTGTTTGGCGGTGGTTGCTAAGGTGGTGGCTAAGGTGGCGGGGTGATGTTAATGATGGTAGAGATGGGCGGAGGAGGCGGTGGTCGTGGGGACTGTGGTGGCGGGGTAGTGATGTCGGGATGGTGATGGTGGTGGGATGGTGATGATGGTGAGGTGGTGACGATGGTCAGAGGAGGGAGGGTGGCTGCTGTGGTGGTGAGTAGGGAGTCGGGGAAGAAGAAGTCGAGGTTGCTGTGGCGGTGAGAAGGAGACGGTCAGAGGAGGAAGGTGGCCGTGGCAGTTGTGGTGCTCGGAGGAGGAGGGGAAGTCGGGGAAGAAGAAGAAGTCTGGGGAAGAAGAAGAAGTGAAGTAATTTTAGGGTTCGGGTAGGTGATGATGGTGTGAAGGAATGAGAAGAAAATAGAGAGAGGGAGGTGGTGTTTATGTAGGAGAGAGAGATGAGGATGGCATTGGGATTAGGGCCGGCTACATGCATTCCTAGGGATGGGGGGAAGGTTCTTCATGAAAGATTGGAGGGCTAGGATGGCCTAGGTTTTGAATGGAGGGTGTAGATGATGTAGGGAAAAAAATTAGTGTATAGTACACTAAAAATGGAGGGAAAACCTAGAGAGGACCGGTCAACACGTTAGGGGGTTCTTCATGGCTTGGCTCTAATGGGAGGTGGACACCTAATTGTCTTTTTGCACAAAAGTCCCTAATAATTGAGAAATTGCACAAACAATGAAAATTGTGATTGGATGAAAAAAATACCATGTTTGGTGTGATGTAGTGGGTTAAAATAGTGTATGGTAATTAGTATGAAACTTGAGGGTGTGAGTGGGGTTTGGGTTGGTGTTGGGTCTAATTTTGGGTTAGGTTGGGTCATTACACCAATTTAATTAAAATTAGTGTCAAGGGTGTTCTTTAATTAATTGGAAGTGCATAGGATTAAAATTGGGTGGGAAACAAGTGTCATAGACGCAATAGACTCAAAATAGAATATTATCATAAATTGGGTTACATAAAATGGGTCGAGGTTGTGTCTCCAATTTTGATTGGAACAGACAAAGATGCAAAGTTGGATTTATTTGGATTTAAGAATAGACGTTTGTAACGAATATTGTACGACTAAAATAAATCATAAAGGAGGGTATTTATGAGTTACACAAATATCAGAATGGAAGATTGGTACGTCTAGGTCAAGGATGTAAAATTTGTTGGAAGACAAAAGCTAGTGTAGTGCTCTAGATATTTAAACAATGGTAAAGTACAATAATTGAATAAAAAATCACAGTAGTGAATTATAACCCCAATAATTAATCCCAAATAATACTAATTTAATTCATAATCCTATATATTGGTCAGGGGATTTACAATCTATCCACCTTTGAAAATTTTGTCCTCGAAATTCAAAATCCATCTCCCTAACAACAAACTCCATGTATCTTTAAATATATAAACACAACTTGTTACTTAGTCCTGCTCTACTCTCTTTACCTTAAACTGCCACATATGCACAGTCTAATCATCCAAGGCATTTGGTCCTCTAAATATCTTCTCACCATTATGAATTATCTCTTTATTGTTATCATGCTAATCATCACCCAAAAAATTACCACATATAAGCCTAGGTTACTCAAGGATGTTGTGACACAATCTAAGTTTGAAACTTCTAATATCTATCAAGAAAATAACGTCATTTATTTTCTCAAAGGAGTGCATGGGTTATGCACTAAAATTCTATAAGCACAAAATCCTCTAGGCCACTTATGTAGTATCTAAATCCCTTATTCTGTAATTAAGACGGTTAATATCTCAACATTCTTTCATAGGTATAATATCATCATCCTATAATATCCATATTGAAATCCTGCATCCTAACTTCTTACAATCGCTCTTAGCAGCAACAAGTCTAATATAGCTAGTCAGTCATATCTAGTCTATAAGCTCAACTCAAACAATTCCTTGGAGAAGTATATGTAATAAAATACAACATAAGTCTCTACTCAATACCTAGTAATAAGAATATATAGAAATTATGTAATAAATATCTATTCAATCATTCTAAATACCCTAAAATAAAATTTAACCAATAATAAGAATACTAATCCTAAAATCTGAAAATCCACCGGCTAGGGTAAATTGAAAACATGTTCCTATATAACCAACTACTACTAAGGATTTGGTCAAACAAGCTTACACCCTAATAGTCAAAAATCTAAATCCTTGGCCCAAAATAGTTAATGTGTAATCCACAATATTCTGCTTATCATTCCTATAGGACTTCTATATTTTATTTACACTCCTCATCCAAGCTACATAGGTTCCATCTTATTACAACTTGCCATCCATTATAGACAATTCACTATATAACTCAAGACTATAACATTTATCAAAACTCTCATCCTTTAACCCATTTGTCTAGCTCAGATACTAGCTTAACTACTCAAGTTTTCAAAGGTGAAACCACGAGCCTAATAGACACCAACAACCAAGTAAATCAAGTACATCTAATCTTATTTGAAAGCTATACTGTAGTACTCAAGTTATCTCATCATCCAAATATTGGGTCTAGCAATCTACGTCTAGCAATCTACTTATCTGTTTTAGCTTAGTCATATAATCATCATTATCTAAAGGGTGGAAAAACCTAGGTCTGATATTGGGAGTCACAAGGCAACTAGAGGTTAACCACTATGGTCTGCCACGTAAAGTGTTATTTTATGCCTCAGTTTCATTGGTATCAGCTAATCTTCTTCTAGGAGAGAGTCTAAAATTTTGCCTTCACGAGTTCATAATATCGTTCCTTATATCACTATCATGAGGCTACAACTAATTTCTAGCATCTAGCTATGTCTTCCCCAATTTATTCTAGAGCCTTATAATCAAACAATCCTTCTAGTTTATAATACTTACAAATCTCTGCTACCTTAAGTAAGGGTAGGGTCAAGTTTTAAGTCTCTACTTCTATGTCTAATTCTTATGCCAACAGTCTATACTAGCTCTAGCAATAAGAAAGAACTTATCATCCTACCCTTAAAGGGTAACCATCTTATCATAGAATATCACATTAATCATACCTTCTTCCGTCTTGACTAGGATCTGCTCCTGGAGAAAATCATCGTGTGCGAGCATCCATCTCAAAAATAAGAAAGATGAGAAACAATAATAACGATGTCGACGGTAAATGAATGAATACAATAATGAAGTCCAAGGGCGACAATCGAATACAAGAGGAGTTTTAAAATTAGTTATGGATTGAGATCTTATTCAACATTAATCCCAAGTTGCAGGCTCATTCGGTATAGTAACGTAACCGAAACGATATGCTCTGACCTACATGGGCCACCACTAAAACCATATCATGCCCCAGTCCCAAAATACACGGGACCATGCCACGTGGCAATGGCCAGCTGGTACGACTCCGTAGGGCTTTCCAATTTAATGGACCCGACGAAGTGCACTTACGCTGTCCACGGTCAAGTGATTAAGCTAAATATATAATTCTAACATGCAACGACTAAACTAATCTCAATCCACGATAAATAAATCTCAAGAAGGAACGATGCACATCATTAGTCTGCAGCCCAATAATACATCCGTTCAAATAGGCCAAGAGAACAATATAGGCCCATAAATACTAGGCTATAAATACAGAATCATAATGGAAAGTAGAACATACCTGTATTAGATGGAAGATATAAAGATACCTGTAATGATGTCCAACACACCACCAGATCAAGCCTCATCCAAACTGCTCAAATAACCTAAAAGGGAACCAGGTCCTCAGAGGGACGTAATAAGATACAAAAATACGTGCCAAATATAAATACTGAATAAATAAAGGGGGTGTGCTAACCATCTAAGTGAATGCAATATGCGGACAACCTTGGTACGTATGGGTAGGTGTAGGCATAACGTTCAACACTCTGAAGAGCATGGTATTTGTACATGTAACGTCCATCGTTCCGAAGAATGAGGTATCGCTCCGAAGAACGCGGTATCTTAATAAAGAAAGTCTTTGGATCCGTGGCTCCTCTGGATACTACAGATTCCAATGTGTGTATCCCATATGCCTACCAGTTGTCCTCCCTGCCCAATGCCAATGTATATATCGCGAACACGATATGGACATCTCATACTATAATGCAAGTCACTAAAGAAATATACAACTAAGCTAAATACCGTCACACGTGCTGCTCACACCGATGGCCAGTCAAGCATGAAGCACGCGTCCCTACATGAACTCATTCTGTGACTTATAATGATACGTGTCAAGGCCTGGGGATTCATATTGATAACTCCACAACTTTAGGTGCGTCCACTAGACACTAGGTCAGACACAAGTCCTAACGTCAACGCCTACGTTGACTGCACCCGAGTCTTTTTTGGATGCACACAGTTATATAATATTAACACAATAAAATATGCAACTAATAATAACTGAATTTAAACAGTACAATAAGGTAAGGTATAGTTGCCTGGAAGCCAGGCGAAGATTCGAACATGAACTCGCCATGGAAGTAGCAGCATAACAATGGAAACTAGAGCTGATATCCCCGGATGCTGTCACAAATATCACCAATAGTCCCGAAATGAGTGAGATACTCATAAAAGCATATACATACGTCCAATTTGGACACATGGGCAAAAATGTAGTTTCTGGTCAACATGGGGTCCACTAGTGGGCCCGTCTTGCACCGAAAAATGTACCAAAGGCAAGGTTCTTCAAATTTGTCAAACTTAGTGTCTATGAGTCTAGAATGATAATATGAACTCAACGGAATATCCAGAACTAGATTTTGATGAGCCGATCACGAAATCGCCCGTCATGTGGAACCATGGGGCCTACAAAATGATGTTTTATCAATGTTCTCAGAATCAAGCCAAACTTGGGTCACAGGACCAGCGTAACATTACGAATCCGATGGCATATGTTTCATTACGAAATGACAGGCACACATGAAATTAGGACAAGTGCCAGAATCGGTCGATACGGTACTTTTTGACGAATACACATTGATTTCGGTGTGCACGCACATCAAAATCAAGTTCTGCGAATTCCCATACGTCCATGTTGATGATATGCGCCTTTCGGTGTAATCGGTATACGACGAGGTTGCCCGGTTTGATGGGTCCAACTCCGTATCGAAGAATTTGAATATCTTTTAAAAGCCATTTTTCATCGATTTGAAACTTAAATTACAAACAATAGAAATCAAACAAAATTATTCTAATTAAACACATAGCAGGAGGGTCATATAGTGAACACACCTGCTAAGATGGTTCAAAAAATAGTTGAGAGACGGAGGAGTAATCGCGCCATGAAGGAGGTTGGTTGAGGCTCGGGTCTTCTTAAATGAAGAAGAAGAAGAACATCAGTGGAAGTCGGTTCAGCAGTCATATCGGTCGGGTGGGGGTGGGGACTGAGGCTCGAAGAAATTACTGGGCTGAGGGGGTCAACGTGAGGCAACTCCGACTTGCAGTGGTGGTGGCCGACGATGGAGGGGAAGAGGAAAGGCAGCAGCGGCAGCAACTTCAGCAGCATATGCAATCACAGCAGCAGCTGCTGCGTTCGCAGTCGCAGTAGCGGTTTGGAGGACGAAAAGGGGAGGGGGAGTCGTGAGCTGGTGGTGGTGGCGGTGGCAGTCATGGAGTAGTAGAGATAGTGGCCGTGGAGCTGGTGGCAGTGGTCGTCAGAGGGAATGGCAGTGGTGGTCGGGTGTTAGAGGGAAAAGGGGAGCTCGGGACTATGGCGGTGGCAATGAGGTTGATGGAAGTGGTGGTGACGATGACAGTGGCAGTAGTGGTTGATGGTGGCGGTTGGTGGAGATGCTGGAGGTGGTGGTCGTGGTGGAGAGGGAGGTGGTCGATGGTAGCGGTGGATAGTGATAATGGTCGAGATGATGATGGTGATCGGGATGGCTGTGGTGGTGTTTGGCGGTGGTTGCTAAGGTGCTGGCTAAGGTGGCGGGGTGATATTGATGATGGTGGAGATGGGTGAAGGAGACAGTGGTCGCGTAGACTGTGGTGGCGGGGTGGTGATGTTGGGATGGTGATAGTGGCGGGATGGTGATAGTGGCGGGATGGTGATGATGGTGAGGTGGTGACGATGGTCGGAGGAGGGAGGGTGGCTGCTGTGGCAGTGAGAAGGAAGTCGGGGAAGAAGAAGTCTAGGTTGCTGTGGCGGTGAGAAGGAGACGGTCGGAGGAGGAAGGTGGCCGTGGCGGTTGTGGTGCTCGGAGGAGGAGGGGAAGTCAGGGAAGAAGAAGAAGTCAGGAAAGAAGAAGAAGTGAAGTAATTTTAGGGTTCGGGTAGGTGATGATGGTGTGAAGGAATGAGAAGAAAATAGAGAGAGGGAGGTGGTGTTTATGTAGGAGAAAGAGAGAGAGGAGGATGGTATTAGTATTAGGGTCGGCTACATGCATTCCTAGGGAAGGGGGGAAGGTTCTTCATGAAAGATTGGAGGGCTAGGATGGCCTAGGTTTTGAATGGAGGGTGTAGATGATGTAGGGAAAAAAGTTAGTGTGTCGTACACTAAAAATGGAGGAAAAACCTAGGGAGAACCGGTTAACACATGAGGGGGGTGGGTTTCTTTATGGCTTGGCTCCAATGGGAGGTGGACACCTAATTGTCTTTTTGCACAAAAGTCCCTAACAATTGGGAAATTGTACAAAAAATAGAAATTGGGATTGGATGAGAAAAAAACATCATGTTTGGTGTGATGTAGTGGGTTAAAATGGTGTGCAGTGATTAGTATGAATCTTGAGGGTGTGAGTGGGGGTTTGGGTTGGTGTTGGGTCTAGTTTTGGGTTAGGTTGGGTCATTACACTAATTTAATTAAAATTAGTGTCAAGGGTGTTCTTTAATTAATTGGAAGTACATATAATTAAAATTGGGTGTGACACAAGTATCATGGACGCAGTAGACTCAGAATAGAATATTGTCATAAATTGGGTTGTGCGAAATGGGTCGAGATTGTGTCTCCAATTTCGATTGGAACGGACAAAGATGCAAAGTTGGATTTATTTGAATTTAAGAATAGACATTTGTAACGAATATTGTACGACTAAAATGAAGTACAAAGGAGGGTATTTATGAGTTACACAAATATCAGAATGGAAGATTGCTACGTCTAGGTCAAGGGTGTAAAATTTGTTGGAAGGCAAAAGCTAGTATAGTACTCTAGATATTTAAACAACGGTAAAGTACAATAATTGAATAAAAAATCATAGTAGTGAATTATAACCCCAATAATTAATCCCGAATAATACTAATTTAATCCATAATCCTATATTTCGTCATGGGATTTTACAGGAATAATGGTTTGACCTTAGGAATTGGGACGATCATCGTACGACGAATTTGCACGATGAATCGTGTGCTTGAACTTGTACCTATGACCTTGTGAGCTGACCTAGTAATTAGGCAGGCAACCCTGTGCCGAGTGAAAGAACTTGTGTGACTGACTTTAGAATATTGCTTGAACAAAGTCATAGAACTGGGGCAGCAAGACTTAGAGTTAGACTTGGAACGGTAACGTGTGCTATGTTTGACCCGAACGGATGGACGCTAGTCGATAGATCAGATAGATCGTGCCTAACGGTAGTGCAATATACTTGAATTGAGTTGGAATAAAAAATGACTTGGAATTTAATTGACCCTGTCGGAAGTATCCTTGTGATTTATAGACGAGAACCCTTGAGATTTTCGCAAGTAGCTTGTCCGATTTCACTATCACTAAGTTTGGTTGAATGCATATGTTTGAGGAATGTCTTGAATGTATGCACGATCCAAGACTCAATGATATATGAAAATCGAGTGCTAAGACTTCGCTATCGCTAAGTTAGTTGACATGGATATATTTGAGGGACGCTTTGAATATGTGCACGATCCAGACTCGCGATATGCTGATCTCGAATGCTAGTACAAGTAAATATGTTAGACTCGCATGGACAAGTATAATAACTTATATACGTTTGCCTCAGCCTTAGATCGTCATTCAAGATGGATTATAAGGTGTCACTACCCCAATTCTAGAAAATATGATTTTTTTTTATTTGGTAAATTGTGTATTGATTATAAATATTTATATTTATATTTAATTGTTGGTTGTATTATTTTTATTGGTTGTTTTAGGGTTTTGGCTAGTCTGGACCCATGTCAGACCCTAGTGGACCCATGTCAAACCCAACCAACACCCTTGTCAGACCTATTTTGGGTTTGGAATAATTATTATATTTTTTATTTTAGTTAGTTGGGTTATTTTGGATTAGTTAGAGTGTGTTTAGTGAACCCTAAACCTAAACCCAAGTTGCATGACTAATTAGGAGGGTGTTTTAGTCATTTTTTTCATACATGTAAACCCTATATTACACTTGGCCGACCCCCTTTATGCACCTGGACAGAACCTCTTCTTCTTTCCATTCTTCTTCTTCTCCACTCTTTTCTTCTTCTTTTCTTCTTTCCACTTCCTATTTCAAGTAAGAATTTCTCATTTTCTTCTCCTCCTTCTTCTATTTCTTCCATAGATGTTAACCCTAACCATTTGCTTTTCCCTAACCTAGGTGTGTAGAGCCTAGACTTAGTATAGAGACTTGGTTTGGAGACTTGGAGGTTTGAGGGTGGTGATTTCAAGGGTTTTGAAGACTTTGGCCTTGGAATTCAAACTCCCAAGAGGTAAACCCTAACTTTTCTCTTAGTAGTTTCAATTATATAGTATAATTAGTAGTTTAGAACCTTCCTAGACCTTAAAGCCACCAGTGGGAGGAAGTTGGAACTTGTTTGGTAGTGTTTGGAGACTTTGACATTAGGTTTTGTGTCGATTTTGGGTGAAATCCGAGATTGGCCCAATTTTGGGTGATGCCCTAGGTTAGACGGACCTAGGTAGACCTGCTTGGGTATCTTGAGGGTAAGTACGTGTCTCCGTTCGGACACGTGAAGTCGTGTCGCAGAGATATGGGCGTTTCGGGCGATTTAGGGGTTTTCGTCGTCGTAGGTTCTATGTGCATGCGCGTTTTTGCCACGGACCTAGAATCGACGAGTTAGCATTTTTTCTAGGTTCTAGACCTCGATTAGAACTCGTGGATAAATTTTGGGTCGATTCCGAGTAGGTTTGGTGTGCGTTTTACGAGGTTTCGCGAACCGCACTCCACGTGTTCGTCAAAATGACCGAATGGCCATTTTGACTTGGTTTCTAGGTTTCGGGCTTGTGCGCGCGTTGGTTTAGTTTCGGGGAGTGTGTGCTAGAGTTCTCGAGTTATATTTTATATATTTATATGTGTTTATGTGTGTTTGGGGTCGTTGTGCGTGCGTTGGTGTTTATGTATATATATGTATATATGTGTCTATATATATATGTGTGTGTGTGTGTGTGTGTCTATATATATTTGTGTAGGTATTTATATATATATATATATATGTGTGTGTGTGTATATATATATATATATGTGTGTGTGTATGTATATATATATGAGTATGTGTATATATATATGTAGTGTGTGTTTATATATATATATATGTGTGTGTGTGTGTGTGTGTGTGTGTGTGTGTGTGTGTGTGTGTGTGTGTGTGTGTGTGTGTGTGATTATATATATATGTGTGTGTACCTATAGACATATGTGTATGTGTGTATATATATATATATGGTTGTATATATACATATATGTATATATGTTTGTATATATATATATATATATATATATATATATATATATATATATATATATATATATATATATATATATATATATATCTATGAGTGTGTGTGTGTGCTTGTGTGTCTCTGTGTGTGTGGTGTGTCGAGGGGAAGGTGAATGGGCAGCAGCTAAGCAAGAAGAGAGCAGCAGTGGCATCGAGCGAGAGCAGGCAGCAGAGGCTAAGTAGCTGCAGCAGTGGCACAACAAGGGGGGAGCCTGCAGCAGCAGGTAGCAGCAGCATTAGCAGCTAGAGTACAGCAAGAGCAGGAAAGCGCAGCAACAGCTGCAGCATGCTGCCTGCAGGTTTTTTTTTATGTATTGGTATATATATTTACGCGTGTGAGCATATGTGTTAGTGGGTTTTATGTGGGGTGTGTAGCTTAGGTCGAGGTATCGGATACCGAGGGTATCCCGGTATCTCAAGGAGGCGAGTTTGAGGGTTTACTAGCTTAATGAGCTAGTTTTGACCTAGAATTTTAGGGGCACCCTAGTTTGACCTAGCGTTGACCATAATTGCCCTCGTTGACCGTAAAAGTCAACGTTTAACCTAGTTTTGACCCAGAGTTGACTTTTTGGACCCCAGGTTGACTTTTTGACCCAAATTTCATCGGTTTGACCCGTTCGACCTAGAATAACCCTAGAAGCCTGTTTTTAGTTATTTTATATCAGTTTAACTCTATAAAACCTTGTTTAACCTTGCTTTTCGTAATAGGTTCTTGCGACGCTAGTCCGGATCTCGATCCTCATCAGTTGCTCAGGACGTCAAGCGAGTACCTACCTCTGATCGTTTCCATTTCATGATAGCGTATATATCACCTGTTCTAGAACTGTAATACTTGATTCTGACACATTGTTTCACTAGCTGGTACTAGTTGGATCCCGTCATGAGATGTTATCTCCCTTACCGTGTTCAGCGGGTACTCTATCACGTGTATTTCATCATGTGCTTCGGGTATTGATTCTCATGTGCTATCATGTGCTTCGTGTGCTCTCGCCTTCATGTGCGCGAGTTATTTATCATGTACGTAGCGTGTCGTGGTTGGATCCAAGAGTATTAGTGGGGGAGGGAAGTAGGAGTTGGTTATGTGATCAAAGCCAAACAGTATTCATGTGTATGTCGGTTATGCAACTCACGCATAACGGAGTTATCGTAGATTATTCATGTGCAACCTAAGCCGATCATATAACGAACTTGTGCTCAAGGCACTTAGCTAGTACTTCTGTTTTCTCACTTGCAGTTACTTCTCTACTACTTGTATTATTCTCCAGTTTTACATTGCAGTTACTTTATCAGTTCTATCCTATATTTATTTACATGTGCATATTGTATTCTTTTTTATTGCTAGTCATATACACCTTATTATGTATTTGGAGTTGCTTTCAGAGTTATGTACTTCGCTCCAGTCCTGATTGGGCATATTTTTTCCAGAGGATCCTGAGAATTTTTGCCCGACATTCTACGGGCCAGGTGTCGAGGAGTGTTGTAACCCAAATTTTGAGGAGGAGCCTGTCCCAGCTGAGGAGATGCCGTTAGCACCCTAGTTAACTAGGTGTGTTTTCCTGTGTTGTTCCCAGTTGATATTTTGGATGACTGTATTTATTATTTTGTTGCTTCTGTGATGTTGTAGACTTTAGACTTGGACTGCATATTGGATATTGTACTTGCTCTTTGTTTTTTTATTTCGTTGTTGATATCTTATCGTGCTTTTACTCTTCTCCTAGTTATTGTGATTGAGTATTCATATATATATATATATATATATATATATATATATATATATATATATATTGTTTGGTTGCCCTCCTTTTGGAGAGGTTATATTGACTGATCATTGTGAGATATAGATATTGTAACCTAGAACGGATCTTTACAGCGTTCTACCGCCGATTCTGCGCCGTAGGCTGGACGTACCCACGACTCATGCCCAATTTTTTTGGGTGCGGGTCGTGACACATTTTTTGGTGGTGGCCCATGCAGGTCTAGTTTCTAGGTCTACCTACGATAGGATATATGATATAGGCTGAGAGAGAGTGTGCTCAATCACAACTAGGACCCTTCCTGATTTTTGTTATCTTTAATTTTTCTGAAATTGTTTCTTTTGTAATATTACTGTCCTCCTTGATGATATCGTATCTTGCACCGTTGGTGATGTAATCTCAGGTTCTGTTCTTCTTGATTCCATTCTAGCACTTACTTTATTTGATTCCGGTGCTTTTCATAGCTTTGTGTTGGTATCTTTTGCTGTTAGACACTATCTTATTGTTGAACATTTAGCTAGACTCTACAAGATCACGACCAGAGGTGGTATCGTCCTAGTTAGTGATGTCTGTAGAGACCGGAGAGTTACCTTGGGAGGCCAGGAGTTGAGTGTGTGCCTACTCGTAATGCCACTTCCGAGCTACGATATTGTACTCGGGATGGATTGGTTGAGTACGCATTGTGCTAGTATAGATTTTCGTGGAGGCAGAGTGTTGTTTAGTCCGCCGGGTGAGCCAGAGTTTGAGTTTGCCAGAGGAGCAGCGGAGCAGAGCGAGGGAGTCTTCTGCGGAGCCCTGGTAGTAGAGCCGAGGTTGCCACATCCACTGATGGCGGAGTTCATAGATGTCTTTCCGGAGGAGTTGCCAGGGTTACCTCCGGACAGAGATGTGGAGTTCTCTATAGACTTGGTGCCAGGCGCGGAGCCGATATCCCAGCACGTCTATAGAGTCAGCAATAGTAAGCTGGTAGAGTTGAAGAAGCAGGTGGATGAGCTTCAGGACAAGGGATTTATCAGATCTAGTTCTTCTCCGTGGGGTGCTCCGGTACTTTTTGTGCCGAAGAAGGATGGGTCGATACGGATGTGTATCGACTACAGGGTTCTGAACAACCTCACAATCAAGAACAAGTATCCGCTGTCGCGTATTGATGATCTCTTTGACCAGTTGAGTGGAGCGAGGGTGTGTTTCAGGATTGATCTGAGGACAGGCTACCACCAGGTGAAGGTCAGGAGGGAGGATATTCCGAAGATAGCTTTTCGGACCAGGTATGGACAGTATGAGTTCATGGTGATGCCGTTTGGATTGACTAATGCCCCGACAGTGTTCATGAATATGATGAACAAGGTGTTCCATCAGTATCTGGACAAATTTGTGGTGGTGTTTATAGATGACATCTTGGTGTATTCGAAGGCCCCAGAGGAGCATGAGGAGCATCTGAGGATAGTGCTAGAGACTCTCAGAAAGGAGAAGCTTTATGGAAAGCTTTCGAAGTGCGAGTTCTTCCTTGACAAGGTTGATTTCCTTGGTCATGTGGTGACAGGAGAAGGGATCTCGGTGGATCCGAGGAAGATCATGGCAGTTGAGGCATGGAGTGCTTCGAGTTCAATTGCAGAGGTCAGGAGTTTCCTAGGACTGGCAGGTTACTACAGGAGATTTGTTCAGGATTTTTCCCATATTACAGAGCCATTGTCTAGGCTGACCTGGAAGGACATGGAGTTTGTTTGGTCAGAGGAGTTCCAGATCGCCTTTGATGAGCTGAAGAGGAGGTTGACGACAGCTCCAGTATTGTCGTTGCCATCAGGTTCTGGAGGATTCACTATCTATAGTGATGCATCGGGGAAGGGACTGGGTTGTGTGTTACAGCAGAATGGGAGGGTGATTGCCTATGCTTCCAGGCAATTACGTCCTCATGAGAAGAACTACCCTATCCACGATTTGGAGTTGGCAGCGGTCATCTTTGCTCTAAAGTTGTGGAAACATTATTTATACGGAGAGCGTGTGGAGATCTTCATAGACCACAAGAGCTTGAAGTATGTGTTTACCCAAAAAGAGCTGACCATGAGGCAGAGGAGATGGTTGGAGTTGATGAAAGACTTTGACATATTGTTGCAGTACCATCCAGGGAAGGCGAACGTAGTTGCGGATGCGCTGAGCAGGTATCTGATAGCTATGTGCCTGACTATAGATCGTTATCTTCTGGCAGATCTAGAGAGCTTGGGCATTGAGGTGATAGTGCCTGGAGTTGAGATGCAAATATGGGGACTACAGATTCAGTCAGAGTTGGTAGACCGAATCAGGGCTACACAATTTGAGGATGAGTCCCTGAGGAGCATCAGGGCGCAGGTTCAGATTGGATTATCAGATGACTTCACCATTGCTGATGATGGTTCATTGCGGCACGGTACCAGGTTGTGTGTGCCGAGTGGGTCGTTGTGCGAGGATGTTCTTCAGGAGGCACATCGATCCCAGTACTCTATGCATCCAGGTGCCAATAAAATGTATAGAGATCTGAGAGAGCATGTATGGTGGTACGGGATAAAGCGGGAGGTAGCACGCTTCGATATCCCGATGCTTAGTGTGCCAGCAGGTGAAGGCGGAGAGGTAGAGGCCAGGAGGGTTGCTCCAGCCGTTACCCATTCCGGAGTGAAAATGGGAGCATATGACCATGGATTTTGTTTTTGGACTTCCCTGTTCTCCAGGAAGGAAGGATGCAATTTGGGTCATCGTAGACAGGTTGACCAAATCGGTCCACTTTCTACCATTCAAAGTCGGTACGTCTACGGAGAGACTAGCAGAGATGTATGTGTGCCAGATAGTCAGACTGCATGGAGTTCCTGTGAGCATAGTATCAGACCGGAACAGTCGCTTTACTTTGCATTTCTGGAGGAGTCTGCAGGCTAGCTTGGGCACCTAGCTCAAGTTTAGTACTGTATATCACCCACAGACAGACGGTCAGTCAGAGAGGACCATCCAGACACTTGAGGACATGCTTCGCACTTATGTTCTGGATTTCAGAGACTCTTGCGAGGATCACTTGCACTTGGTAGAGTTTGCTTACAACAACAGCTACCAAGCCAGTATCGATATATCACCATTCGAGGCGTTGTATGGACGGAGGTGTCGCACTCCGTTATCATGGGATGATGTAGGCGAGAGAGCTTTGCTTGGCCCGGAGATGGTAGTGTGTAAACCCCCTCGATTTATTCTGTAGATAGTCAGGTTGGATTTGGAAATTTTTTGATTTAGCAGCAGTTGTTGAGGTTTAGAGTGGAGTTAAGTTTACCTGGTATTTTCATTCATTTAATTAAAACCCTTGGCGCGCCCTATCATTTCTTAATTATTCGGAGCCCAATATCAGCCCATAAATTCCATCGGATTATTGTACTTCTGACTTGACCCGCCAAATTAGGCACTGGACTTTTCCGTCACTTAAAAATCAGATTTCGTTGTGCTCTAAATTAATTGCACAATTTTTCGTAATCGTAATCCATATTTAATTCTGTGTCGGACACCTGTGTCGTTACCCTCAATTTTGAGATACCAACTTAACCCGTTGAGCCGAACCAACTAAAGGGTCCAAGACTGACTCCGAGTCCCCACCATTTTTGACCTTTGCGTCATTTCCGGATTTTGACCCCAAGTGCCTCCATTTAATTTAAAAGCGCGGGACACTTTAATTCTATTTAAATCGGGGATACCGATTTTGCCTAATCCTATTTTTTAATCCCCAATTAATCCCGATGGCCATCTAATTAAACCCGTGCCTAACGCACAACACCCTCTCACCATGAAAATTACTAAACACAACTTTCTCCATAATTTTTGCGTCATTTTATGTGTTCATGCAATTTTTTGAATTTAGGGGGGGGGGCTAAGTTGCAATTTAGGGATTTTAGGTGCCCTCACCCCCTTTGGCCAAAACCAAATATTGAGGTTACATGTGTGGTGACCGAATTAGACTTACCCCCCCTTCTTTTCTCATAAAGAAATAATTCTTCTCATGAGAAATCTTGGCCCTCTATTTTGAATGGCAACATCTCCACCCTCCATCCAACACACCCCTTTCCATAAAAAGTCTACATCACATCCCTTCCCCCAAGGCCGGCCCTAATCCCCATGTCTTGAAAAACCCCCACCCCTCTCTCTCTCCTCTCTCCTCTACTATACAAACTGAATCCTCTTTATTTCCTCTTCTTCCTTTCTTCTTCTTCTTCTTCTTCTTCTTCTTCTTCTTCTTCCCTTCTTCTTCTTCCTGGGAAGGCTCCCTCCGGCCAGTGACCCCGACTCCAGCACAGTTCCTCCCTATCAGCCCGACTCTGGCGGTGTACCCTGCACCCGACAATACCTCACTCCGGCCTGGGAAGCCCGTACTCCGACTGACCCCGCTCTGCCCCTCCAATGCGCTGGCGCAGCCAGTCCGGCCTGACGGAGCAGCACCCCTCCGCCACTACTCCGGCTGTGCCAACCTGCGTCAAGCCGCTCCCCATTGCTCCGACGGCTGACCTTCCCTCTGGCCAGGCCGACGAGATACAGCGAGCCCGCACCCCGCAGCTCGGCCAGCTGCGACCAGCCACAGCGAGCCCGCAGCCCGACACTGCTCCGCCTGTGCAGCCACCCCTCGACTCCACACCCCGGTGGCTGTCCCTGCAACCCCCCGGCCGAGACTCCCCAGTCCGGCCAACTCTGTAGCGGTTCGAGCTCCGCCAGTACCGCTCAGGTGTGCAACCACCCCGACTACACTGTGCGACCTCTCTCCTCCGGCCTACTCCTCCCATTGCTCCGACCTACTTCCCTCCATCCGACCTTCTCTGTCCACCATCACCACCACCACCACCACAGGCTTCACCATCACCACCATAGCCTGTGCAGCACCCCCGTAGCGACTGTGCGGCTCCCCGTCCGCCCCGTCGATCCCAAATACCCCGGCCACATCCCAGTCGACCCCATGAACCACCACTTCCAGCCATCCCCGTTCCTCCCCTCCGGCCAAAGGTGGTTCTCCGGCCAGCAGCCCCCACGCCAAGGTGAAATACCTCTCCCCCTCTCTATATTGATATATATATATAGTAATGTGTTTAGTTAGGGTTATTGATATATACGGTGTCGTGTACATTAGCTAGGTTTGTGTTTCTAATGGCTGTGTTAATGAGGTGTAGTATAGATTGAGCATGTGTTAACAATAAGAGATTAGGGTTTATGTTAGAGTTGTTTAATTGAATGGGAGTTTAGGGCTTGTTTTAACTAGATATTATGAATATTACACATGGTTGGAAAATGCTAGATCAATTAATTAAGGGTTATAAATGATTTGTTATTTACGTGGATTAAAATAATTTTTTAAATATTTTGCATTGAAGGTTTAGGTTTAGTGTTTACAAATAAATTATAGAATGATAAAGGATTTCATTGAGATTTAGGGTTTAACATATTGATTTATGTGCATGATAATTTGTATGGATGAGCAGTGATTTTGGGTGAAATGATAATGACGGTTGAGGAAGACCTAATATTTAATAAGTAAATACAGTCAGGGAGTGAGCACACCTGATACTGAACCACGTGATGAATATGGTCAGAATGAGGATTTGTCGAGGAGAGTGTACAGAGGACTAGTTGATGGACTATCGTACCAATAGTTAACTGTAGTCAACCCCCCTAGTGTCTTGTTCCTGTGAGTCATAGCTGAGCTTGAGTTTAGTTGTAGATGCGTGTCGCATCCCTGTCTGTCGTAGAATAGATTATTAATTCTGGTTTGTATCTCATCTCTAGGTACTGCGGGACCTGAGGACTTGGACGCGGTACCAGATCTCCGTCATCAACAGCCGCACGCAGGCAAGTATACCTTGCCATCCTGTATTTCAGTTTACAGATATTTATTATTTCGTTATGTACATTATGCACGTATTTATGTTGACGTTCGATACCTCGTGTCCGGACCACAACCGGGTGCTGACGTTCGTCGTAACGTCTTAGAATAATTGTTAGATGTTTTATAGTACCTCGATGCACGTACCTGAGTACATCGACACCCTAGGACACACTCATACACTATGATCATGCCAGATTCCTGTATCCTGATACTGACATCATGACCAGAGACTGGGACGACCTTAGGGTCGCGTCTGTTGAGTTACTTCCGTGAGTCGAGACTGTAGTTAGAGGTTCAGGTCCAACACACAATCGTTGACCGCTTGGGATGGGGAAGACAGTTACTAGACATTTGGGCTACTCTGCATGCGCTTATATATATATATGTATTGTTTCTGTAGTGATCCTGTATCTAGTATAGTTGTATCACCCGTGTGACTCTTTGCCCGGAGCTGCGGTACGTGCCGTGTGTTTTCGTGTCCGGAGCTACGATTTTATTTTGGACAGCCCACACGTCCAACATTGTCTTTAAACTGTGTCACACTAGTTGGTTATGATAGAGTACCCTGTCGTGCACTTGTACTTTCTGTTTACTTGGCATGTTGTATTTCTGTACCTTGTTACGTCCCTCTGAGGACCTGGTTCCCTGCCAGTTTTGCAGCATAGATGATTACGGAGCATTTGGAGTTGTTGTTGGAGTTGCATGTCTTACGGGCATGGTACCAGTTACTCACATTATATCTACCGACATTATGGTTATTTTACATTGATTATTCATCTGCTGGTGTAGCCTAGTTTTTATAGACTCATACTTCTTCTCGAGTCTATTCGAGTTAGTGTGTTATTGGGCGACCGACCTTAGCACATATAGCTCTTTCTTGTATACTGATGTACATTGTGGATTGAGATATAGAGGTTTATATTTATGGAATATTTAGATAGTGCCCTTTATATTACAGCTTATACGTATTCGAGTCAGACCAGAGTTTGGTCGAATGCGTAGCTGGCGTGTTACGTATTCCTGGTCCTACGTATTTTAGGACTGGGGCGTGACATGTTTTTGTGGTGGCCCATGCAGGTCCGATTTAAATCGTCTTGGTCACCTGACTGTGCCAAGCGAGCCTGCAAATTAGGAATAGATGTTATGATTGTTAAATAGGATCTCAATCCATAATCAATTTTAAAAACTTATTGTATGTGATTATCGTCCTTGGACTTCCAATTTGCATTCGTACAATCTTCGTCGATATCGCTATCCTTGTTTCTCGTCCTCTATTGTTCGGGAAGACGAATGCTCGTGACTGACGATTTCCCTCCAAAAGAAGATCGAAGACCAGACGGCAGAAGACAGAATTCGTATACCTTTCTCGGAGAAGATTGTTACCTTATCAGGATAGATTGATGGGTTCTTTGGATTCTAGATATAGTATGGAAGGTTGGCAAGAGAGTTGGATCCACTAGTACCCTACCCGTGCTTGAGGTAACAGTAATCTTGGAAGCACTGAGAGCTAGAAGGATTGTTGATCATGACCTAGAATAATTTATGGGAATGCATAGCCTGATGATGGAAACTAGTGGTTGGATATGATAGCAATACCAGGAATGATATTATGGACTAGAGGAGATAAAAACTTCAAGCTCTCACTTGGGAGATGATGATCTAATACCAAAAATTTTAGTATGTGCTTGGGTGACATCATTATTATAATTGCACTATGTGACTTGGACAGATAAATAACGAAAGGAAGGAATTTAAGGAATAGAATTTTAGAAAAAAAAACTTTGAGGAGAAGAGAATTATACATTAGGCAAGGAGTTTTTTTTTCTTTTGAGGGTTGATGTTGAAAATAGAACGGGAGAAATTATTTTGAGGTTAAGTCTGGAAGATGACACCGTCCTAGCATGAGTTGATTGAGCCAATACCACGCGACACTAGATTGTCGACGTAGTTGCAATTATATTTTTAGGCCACCAGGTTACCCTGAGTTGAGTTCAGGGACCCAGGAGTGTGGTGCCCATCTACCTTAGGGGTATACAATGCAGGAGGTGAACCAGTGTACCACCATGTTATATCAGAGTTGAGGATATTTTTCTAGAGGATCTTCTAGGCCTGCCACTTGACAGAGAGATGGCGTTTGTTAAAGAGTTACTCCCAGAGCCGAGCCAGTTATTCTCTCGTCTTCAGACTAGCACCGATATAGTTGGTTGAGTTGAAGATCCATAGCAGAGGATCTCTTAGACAAAGGGTTTCAGTCGGGCTAGTATTTTCCCATGGGAAGCAACCATCTTATTGTACCAAAGAAGGATGGGACGATACGTTGCATAACAATTACAGGGTATTAAATGCTGTAGCAATAAAGAGCAAGTACCCTTGTCGCACATCGAAGATTTATTTGAATAAGCTAAGTGGCACATATGTATTTTGAAGATCGATCTCAGATCCAGTTATCACCAGATCAAAGTACGGAGAGAGGACATTCCGAAGACGGCTTTTCGGATGAAGTATGGACACTGTGAGTTTCTAGTCATGTTGTTTTAACCAACGTGCCAGTAGTATTTATGAGTTTGAGGAACAATATTTTCCACCAGTACTTGGATAAGTTCTTGGTGGTAATTATCGATGATATCTTGGTGTATTCTAAGGGCCAGAAGGAGCTCAACATGAAACAGAGGCGCTGGCTAGAATTTATGACAGATTATAATATCGAGTTGCAGTACCATCTTGGCGAGGCAAATGTAGTGGCAGATGCCTTAAGATAAGCCCATGGCCTATTTTTATGACTCATCGCCAGTGGTTAGAGGATTTTTCAGGAACTCAGGATTGAGATTGTATTGCCAGGCATGGATGGACAGATGGCCAGTCTCGAGGATTCAATCCACATTTATTGAGAGGATCAAGGAAGCATTGCCTACAAATACGGGATTTAGATGAAAGCGAGACAGGACAGAGGCCGACATACAAACAGGATTCAGGATTCAGGATTTAGGAAGACGGAACATTGAGGCATGCAGATCGCCTATACGTTCCAAGTGGCGAGCTACGCCAAGAGTTGATGACCGAGGCGCATAGCTCGACTTATTCAATTCATTCCGGGGTACAAAGATATACCAAGACTTGAAGCAACAATTCTGGTAACATGGGATGAAAAGAGAGATTACAAGATTTGTAGCAAGATGCTTGGTATGTCAATGAGTCAAGGCAGAATACCTGAGAATTGCAGGACTATTGCAGCCGCTTTCCATTCCCGAGTGGAAGTGGGAACACATTACCATGGACTTTGTCACATGATTCCCGCGAAGCCCAAGCGGGAAGGATACAGTTTGGATTATCGGGGACAGACTCACCGAGTCTGTACATTTCTTGCCCTTCAGAGTTGGGCAGTCCACGAAGATATTAGCTGACATATATTTGAGGCAGATAGTACGACTACATGGAGTGCCTGTCAGCATTGTATCGGATCGTGATTTCAGATTCACGTCACATTTTTGGCGGAGTATGCAGGAGAGTCTAGGAACTCGTCTCAAGTTCAGCACTGCATATCATCCACAGACTGATGGTCAGTTAGAGCGCAAAATACAGATATTAGAGGATATGTTGAGAGCATGCATGATTGATTTTGGAGGATCTAGGGAGGACCACCTACACTTGGTAGAATTCTCCTACAATAACAGTTACCAGGCCAGCATACAGATGGCACCTTATGAGGCACTGTACGGCAGGAAATGTAGGTCGCCAGTTTGTTGGAGTGACGTGGGAGAGCGTCAGATACTTGGTCCAGAGTTGGTGACACAGACAGTAGAGAAGGTTAGGCAGATTCAAAGCCACCTGCGCGCAGCACAGGACAGACAGAAACACTGGGCAGATGCGCACCGCAAACCATTGGAATTCAAGGAGGGTAACCATGTATTTCTGAGGATATCGCCCACTCGTGGTACCATCAGATTCGGAGGCAGAGGCAAGCTGAGTCCGAGGTACATCGGACCTTTTGACATCTTGGAACGAGTTGGCGAAGTGGCTTACCGTCTTGCATTACCTCCATCATTAGAGGGAGTACATGACGTATTTCCCGTATCGCAGCTGAGGAGATATGTCGCAGACCCTAGCCACGTGCTTGATCATTCGGAGAATACAGTCGGGACTAGTCTGTCTTACGTAGAGCAGCCGGTTGAGATTCTCGATCACAGCGAGAAGACTTTGAGAGGGCAGACTATTCGACTGGTCAGAGTGGCATGAAAACACCATTCACCAGGCAAGTCTACTTGGGAGCGCGAGGACTCTATTCGGCAGCGGTTCCCTTACTTATTTGAGGAGCAAGGTACGAATTTACGTACGGAAGTTGATTACTAGTTGTTTTAAAATTCTTTTAGATATTATCGTGCTTTACTTTTAATTTCGGGGACAAAATTTTTCTAAGTTGGGAAGAATGTAAACCCCCTCGATTTATTCTGTAGATAGTCAGGTTGGATTTGGAAAATTTTTGATTTAGCAGCAGATATTGAGGTTTAGAGTGGAGTTAAGTTTACCTGGTATTTTAATTCATTTAATTAAAACCCTTGGCGCGCCCTATCATTTCTTAATTATTCGCTGCCTAATATCAGCCCATAAATTCCATCGGATTATTGTACTTCTGACTTGACCCGCCAAATTAGGCACTAGATTTTTCCGTCACTTAAAAATCAGATTTCGTTGTGCTCTAAATTAATTGCATAATTTTCCGTAATCGTAATCCATATTTAATTCCGTGTCGGACACCTGTGTCGTTACCCTCAATTTTGAGATACCAACTTAACCCGTTGAGCCGGACCAACTAAAGGGTCCAAGACTGACTCCGAGTCCCCACCATTTTTGACCTTTGCGTCATTTATGGATTTTGACCCCAAGTGCCTCCATTTAATTTAAAAGCGCGGGACACTTTAATTCTATTTAAATCGGGGAAACCGATTTTGCCTAATCCTATTTTTTAGTCCCCAATTAATCCCGATGGCCATCTAATTAAACCCGTGCCTAACGCACAACACCCTCTCACCATGAAAATTACTAAACACAACTTCTTCCACAATTTTTGCGTCATTTTATGTGTTCATGCAATTTCTCGAATTTAGGGGGGGCTAAGTTGCAATTTAGGGATTTTAGGTGCCCTCACCCCCTTTGGCCAAAACCAAATGTTGAGGTTACATGTGTGGTGACCGAATTAGACTCACCCCCATTCTTTTCTCATGAAGAAATAATTCTTCTCATGAGAAATCTTGGCCCTCTATTTTGAATGGCAACATCTCCACCCTCTATCCAACACACCCCTTCCCATAAAAAGTCTACATCACATCCCTTCCCCCAAGGCCGGCCCTAATCCCCATGTCTTGAAAAAACCCCACCCCCTCTCTCTCCTTCCTCCTCTACTATACAAACCGAATCCTCTTTATTTCCTCTTCTTCCTTTCTTCTTCTTCTTCTTCTTCCTGGGAAGGCTCCCTCCGGCCAGTGACCCCGACTCCAGCACAGTTCCTCCCCATCAGCCCGACTCCGGCGGTGCACCCCGCACCCGACAGCACCTCACTCCGGCCTGGGAAGCCAGTATTCCGACTGACCCCGCTCCGCCCCTCCAGCGCGTTGGCGCAGCCAGTCCTGCCTGACGGAGCAGCGTCACTCCGCCACTGCTCCGGCTGTGCCAACCTGCGTTGAGCCGCTCCCCATTGCTCCGGTGGCTGACCTTCCCTCTGGCCACGCCGGCGAGACATAGCGAGCCCGCACCCCGCAGCTCAGCCCGCTGTAACCAGCTCCGGCGCCGCTGCTTCCAGCTACAGCGAGCCCGCAGCCCGACACTGCTCCGCCTGTGCAGCCACCCCTCGACTCCACACCCCGGCGGCTGTCCCTGCAACCCCCCGGCAAAGACTCCCCAGTCCGGCCAACTCTGCAGCGGTTCGAGCTCCCCCAGCACCGCTCAGGTGTGCAACCACCCCGACTACACTGTGCGACCTCTCTCCTCCGGCCTACTCCTCCCATTGCTCCGGCCTACTTCCCCCCATCCGACCTCCTCTGTCCACCATCACCACCAGCACCACCACAGGCTTCACCATCACCACCATAGCCTGTGCAGCACCCCCGCAGCGACTGTGCGGCTCCCCGTCCGCCCCGTCGATGCCAAATACCCGGGCCACATCCCAGTCGACCCCACGAACCACCACTTCCAGCCATCCCCGTTCCTCCCCTCCGGCCAAAGGTGGTTCTCCGGCCAGCAGCCCCCACGCCAAGGTGAAATACCTCTCCCCCTCTCTATATTGATATATATAGTTATGTGTTTAGTTAGGGTTATTGATATATACGGTGTCGTGTACATTAGCTAGGTTTGTGTTTCTAATGGTTGTGTTAATGAGGTGTAGTATAGATTGAGCATGTGTTAACAATAAGAGATTAGGATTTATGTTAGAGTTGTTTAATTGAATGGGAGTTTAGGGCTTGTTTTAACTAGATATTATGAATATTACACATGGTTGGAAAAATGCTAGATCAATTAATTAAGGGTTATAAATGATTTGTTATTTACTTGGATTAAAATGATTTTTTTAATATTTTGCATTGAAGGTTTAGGTTTAGTGTTTGCAAATAAATTATAGAATGATAAAGGATTTCATTGAGATTTAGGGTTTAACATATTGATTTATGTGCATGATAATTTGTATGGATGAGCAGTGATTTTTGGTGAAATAATAATGACGGTTGAGGAAGACCTAATATTTAATAAGTAAATACAGTCAGGGAGTGAGCACACCTGATACTGAACCACGTGATGAATATGGTCAGAATGAGGATTTGTCGAGGAGAGTGTACAGAGGACTAGTTGATGGACTATCGTACCAATAGTCAACTGTAGTCAACCCCCCTAGTGTCTTGTTCCTGTGAGTCGTAGCTGAGCTTGAGTTTAGTTGTAGATGCGTGTCGCATCCCTGTCTGTCGTAGAATAGATTATTGATTCTAGTTTGTATCTCATCTCTAGGTACTGCGGGACCTGAGGACTTGGACGCGGTACCAGATCTCCGTCATCAGCAGCCGCACGCAGGCAAGTGTACCTTGCCATCCTGTATTTCAGTTTACAGATATTTATTGTTTCGTTATGTACATTGTGCACGTATTTATGTTGACGTTCGATACCTGGTCGAATGCGTAGCTGGTCGAATGCGTAGCTGGTCAAGCTTATTCCTGGTCCTACGTATTCCTGGTCCTACGTATTTTGGGACTGGGGTGTGACATAGTGGATGCGGCAGAGAAGGTCAAGCTTATTAGAGATAGACTTCGGGTGGCGCAGGACAGGTAACGACATTGGGCCGATAGCCACCGGAGACCTTTGGAGTTTGAGGTATAGCTTAGAATTTAGATTTGTTCTTGTGTTTGCTTGTTTTAGATTAAGTGCTGAGACCTTATTTTTGCTAGGTTGGTGATCTGGTGTTTCTAAGGATTTCTCTGACGCGGGGCACTATTCGCTTCGGTGGAGGCGGGAAGCTTAGCCCACGTTTCGTCGGACCCTTCAGCATCCTTGAGAGGGTCGGCGCTGTGGTGTATAGGCTAGATTTGCCGCCTACGCTAGAGGGAGTTCATGATGTGTTCCACGTGTCATAGTTGAGACGGTACGTGGCGGATCCCAGTCACGTATTGGATCACTCAGAGATTGTGGTGGGCCCTACTCTTAGCTATCCAGAGCAGCCAGTGGAGATTCTGGATCGGCGGGAGGTGTTTAGGAACCAGACTATTCCCTTGGTTCGCGTCGCATGGAGGCATCACTCTCCAGGTGAGTCGACCTGGGAGAGGGAGGATAAAATGCGCGAGCGATACCCTTATCTTTTTTAGCCCTGAGGTATGGTTCTTTTCTTTTCCTTGCATTCCTGTCCTAGTTTCGTCTTTTAATTTCGAGGATGAAATTATTTTAAGGAGGGTAGGCTTGTCACTACCCCAATTCTAGAAAATAGGATTATTTTTATTATTTTTATTTGGTAAATTGTGTATTGATTATAAATAATTATATTTATATTTAATTGTTGGTTGTATTATTTTTATTGATTGTTTTAGGGTTTTGGCTAGTTTGGACCCATGTCAGACCCTAGTGGACCCATGTCAAACCCAACCAACACCCTTGTCAGACCTATTTTGGGTTTAGAATAATTATTATATTTTTATTTTAGTTAGTTGGGTTGTTTTGGATTAGTTAGAGTGTGTTTAGTGAACCCTAAACCTAAACCCAAGTTGCATGACTAATTAGGAGGGTGTTTTAGTCATTTTCTATACAATTAAACCCTATATTACACTTGGCTGCCCCCTTTATGCACCTGGACATAACCTCTTCTTCTTCTTTCTATTCTTCTTCTTCTCCACTCTTTTCTTCTTCTTTTCTTCTTCCCACTTCCTATTTCAAGTAAGAATTTCTCATTTTCTTCTCTTTCTTCTTCTATTTCTTCCATAGATGTTAACCCTAACCATTTGTTTTTCCCTAACCTAGGTGTGTAGAGCCTAGACTTAGTGTAGAGGCTTAGTTTGGAGGCTTGGAGGCTTGAGGGTGGTGATTTCAAGGGTTTTGGAGACTTTGGCCTTGGGATTCCAACTCCCAAGAGGTAAACCCTAACTTTTCTCTTAGTAGTTGCTATTATATAGTATAATTAGTAGTTTAGAACCTTCCTAGACCTTAAGGCTACCCGTGGGAGGAAGTTAGAACTTGTTTGGTTGTGTTTGGAGACTTTGACATTAGGTTTTGTGTCAATTTTGGGTAAAATCCGAGATTGGCCCAATTTTGGGTGATGCCCTGGTTAGACGAACCTAGGTAGACGTGCTTGGGTGTCTTGAGGGTAAGTACGTGTCTCCTTTCGGACACGTGAAGTCGTGTCGCGGAGATATGGGCGTTTCGGGCGATTTGGGGGTTTTCGTCGTCGTAGGTTCTATATGCATGCGCGTTTTTGCCACGGACCTAGAATCGACGAGTTAGCATTTTTTCTAGGTTCTAGACCTCGATTAGAACTCGTGGATAAATTTTGGGCCGATTTCGAGAGAGTTTGGTGTGCGTTTCATGAGGTTTCGCGAACCGCACTCCACGTGTTCGTCGAAATGACCGAATGGCCATTTCGAGTTGGTTTCTAGGTTTCGGGCTTGTATATATATATATGTATATATGTTTGTATATATATATATATATATATATATATATATATTTATAAGTGTGTGTGCTTGTGTGTCTCTGTGTGTGTGGTGTGTCGAGGGAAAGGTGAATGGGCAGCAGCAGCTAAGCAAGAAGAGAGCAGCAGATGCAGCAGTGGCAGCGAGCGAGAGCAGGCAGCAGAGGCAGAGTAGCTGCAGCAGTGGCACAACAAGGGGGGAGCCTGCAGCAGCAGGTAGCAGCAGCATTAGCAGCTAGAGTGCAGCAAGAGCAGGAAAGCGCAGCAGCAGCTGCAGCATGCTGCCTGCAGCAGCAGGCAGCTGCAGTGTTAGCAGCAACATGCTGCAGTATGTAGCAGCAGCAGCGGCATTGCAGTGGCGCAGCGCAGCGCAGCAGTGGCAGCAGCAGCCAACTGCAGCAGCAGCAGTAGCAGAAATGGAGCGCAGCAGCAGCCAAGAGCAGCGTTTGCAGCGGCGTGCAGGCATGGTAGAACTAGCAGCAGCAGGTAGAGAGAGAGGTTGAGAGATTAGATATAGCTATATATGTATAGATATATATATAGCTAGATAGATACATAGATTAGTATATATATATATATATATATATATATATATATATATATATATATATATATATATATGAGTATGGGTATGTGGGTATATGTGTGTATGTGTGGATATATATATAGTGATATGTAGATATATGCCTATGTGTTTGTATATATATATAGTAGCCTAGATATATAGCTAGGTATATATGTTTTTATGCTAGATAGATAGCTAGTTAGTAGTGTTAGTGAGGGATAGCGGGATATCTCAATACCTTGAGATATCAAGGTATCTCAATACCTTGAGATATCAAGTGTCACGCCCCAATCTCCCGCAAGCCCAATAGTCCCCGCTGAACGTGAATCACCACGTTGCAGCTCTCCCGCAGGACAATCGTTCTCATCGGGACGTGATGCCGTACGAGCCTGGAGTTGCGCTCGTACAAGGCGATGTTGTCAAACACCAAATGTTATCATCGAAACAACCAAGTTGCAGCGGAAGTCAAGTATTGTGTACCAAGCACACATCAGAGTAATACGCAGCGGAGCTCACGATAGGGTCCAATGAAATGCCTCATCGAAGGCAATGCCACAAAGGCGATGCCACGAAGGCGATGAAATACTCTTGCTCTTTTCTCTAGCCCACAATGATACTTACAGTTCATACATCATGTCTCGTATATCCAAGCAGCGCCACTACACCTGCGTACCTAAAATAATTGCCCACAAACGTGGGTCAGTACACAGCCGTACTGGTGAGCGGGGTAACCCACTCGCCTAAGCCGACACTAAGTAAAAAGTGAATGCAACAGTTATATGGTGATCTTTCTAGTTGAATCCTAGATTCTTTTTATGGCATAGGGATGACATGTTAAGGAAAGCTGTAAAGCAGTTTAAGCATGCAACATTCAACTCAAACCAAGCGACAAGCATTATAACCCAACCGAAGGAAACTAGTATGCAACCGTCTTGCTCAAGTCCAAGCAACACGATAACATATCGAACCATCAACCAAGCCTCAATATCCATCCTCAACCAACACTATAATCCAATCCCAAAGTGCACACTCTTGCCGAGGTAAGGTGGCCGCGCCTACACGAAAGCCAAACCAACAAAAGAAAAGCAAGCCAACACTAGTCTATATGAAGTCACTGGCCAATCCATAAAGGACACATGATCGGACTGATCAAATGCGGTTCTCGTCGAAACAGCGTTAAGTAGCTAACCCACCTGGATCGATTCCAACCGCTGGCACCGCGCCCAAGGCACGTTACCCAACTGTCTCCTCCATGGCCGAACGGTCCCGGTGCCCCGGAGCCTTCCCGTTCGAGGAGACCAAACCCTGTGCAATACAGGTTGTCCGTGACATGCAGACACCAAGTAGGTATGATGAGAGGATCGAACATTCTCGCCCCACCAAGCGATCCTAGACTCGTTCCATGAATTATCCAACCAAAACATCCATAACCATTCTTCCAACATATTGCCCAAGGCACCAAATCACAAGTGATTCCATAGGCACGATGCCTCTTCTCAACAATGATTCCATCTTGGTGCAACACCCATGCTCAAAGCAAATCCCATGGCACAATGCCCCAACAGTGGCACAATGCCCTCGCCGATGCAGTTGTTCGGTTTCGAACCACAACTGCTCGCTTTGCAAGACAAAGCGACCAAATGATACTCGTGCACAGATGCACGCTCGCTCGCCCGAATTCCCGATATTCCCAATGCCTCAATGTATCATTCCAACAGTCCAAGTATAATCCCAATTATCCGACCGACTGCCTCAAATGTATAATCCAACACTAGCTCCAACTATCCAACGCGCAAACCAATCAAGCCATAAACCTATCCAAGCAACGATGTACACTCTATGCACGCCTCAGTGTAGTGATTCCCAATATTCCAGTCCAAGTGTTCAAGCCTTTACGTGTTTTCCATATTATTAGGCATGAAGGAGTAGAGGAGAAGGGAAAGAGCTCACTCACAATGTTTGACTCCGTTAAGCATCCTGTCCTGTCGATACGGCCAATCCCTTGAATCCGTGGTCCGATGCAAGCGCGATCTACTCAACTGGTATGACCGTGCGAGCAGGCCGTGCTCTACAAATCATCCGACCGATCGGACTAAGGAAGATGGCATTATCATTCCAACCCAGCTATCTCAGTACTGCTCTGAATGAACACCTGATTTCCATCGAACTCTGCTATCCATCTGCACATGAAACCAACTCTATCAATACTTCTTCCCAAAATCCAACAAATTAAATGTAACCAGCTATTGTTTTATTAAATCCGACTCAGCGTAACGCACCGTGTGGTTGCGGAGCGTTACATAATATACCACTTAGAATCAGGTTCGTCCATGAACCGTGCTGGTACTCATTCCTATCACATGCCGTTGTCCCATACTTAACTCTGCTCTATGCAACTCTCATACTCACGATCCTGACTCAGTATCTCGCTCTGCTGAACGCTCGTACAAATTCTATATTCCCATATCCTCCTTGCAGCTCAATACGAATTCCTTGTATCGCTTAGTTTTGGATCGTACACATATTTAAGACGTCCCTAAAATACATGCATTTCAGCCGAGCTTTGCGATAGCGAATTTGGACAAGTTACAAGGGTATCTTTATGTCCGAGGCATCCATTTGCTTTACTCCCAATTGGACCAATCATGATTTCTATTCCAACATACTCGTTTGAGCACTATTCTCAATTATGATGATTTTCCACCGACTCAATCAGTTCGTATTCCAACTCAATCCATCCAACTATTTCTGAATCCGCACTAGCAACATCTCCAAATATATCTCATGCACCGAACGATCATCTCAACTGATACTACCCCAACTAGGCGACTTACCCAAATATCAACTTTGCTCTTATCAGCTCAACCAAACACCTCTTCCTGCCATCTCAATACCTCGCTGGGTGAACATCTATATTGAGGTTCGTGTGATCCACGAAGATCTCGCCGCCACGCCAAAGGGATAGTGTCGCCACGATTTCAACGTGGACACACTCGCCACAATTTCTAGGTTGCGCATGGAATAGTTCTTCGCGCTGCTTCCACTGCCTCGAAGCATAGGATATCACCTTGCCTTCCGAACGAGCACGCTTCCCAGACTAAGTTCTGATACATCTTGTAAATCTGAGGCAAATCTGTCCCTTCCAGTATTCGCAAGAATTGATCTGAACGAGCCGCCACAGTCGTCCATTCATATAAATGCTATTCCCTTCCAGGGCACGATGAGTCAGAGGCGATGCCATCTTCAAAAATCTGCGACTCTGAATCTCATCCGTTGACTTAGGCCAATCCCACCATCGCTTCGGTCTTTCGGCTGCTTCTTCAGCTGAAGGCTATCCCAAGGGTCTCTCAAATCCAACACTCAGTCAATCAGGCCAAATCTCTAACGCACACTACTCACATCTGCCCTCGACGCATTCCTAAATACGCTGCCGCAAGGGTCGTTCTATGGTCTACAATGTTCATCTCTGATCGGGCAGACAAGTCGCTAGGGTCAGCTGTCCCGAAGTTACGCTCGATAATTGTAATCATCACGATGGACAGTTACTATGAACCATGCTATATCTTATCTGCAAATCCGAACAATAATCCAACCATTCCACCAGAGCGAACTTCCGAATCCGAGCACTTCATGCACTACCTTTGATGATCTGCCAACTAATGTCGCTTAACCACCTAGAGTCCTTCTATCTTTCCAAGCCACAGTTCGAGAACTGCGCTCGTTGAAACCGTCTTCCATCAATCCGTCGTTCTGCCCTAAATCCATCAAATTTTCCGAACTGCCATGTTCGTCTATTCGCACTACCACTTGCAATGATTCCCGAAACCAAAGACTTGCTCCCAAATCCTTACCTGTTTGCAGTGTTTCACAATGCAAGTCCAACTTACTCGAGCAGCACAGTGATTTGCTCAATTGTTGCTCCCACATTTTGCTATCTTTAAAAGTCTGTCCGCCACAATTCTTGCCTTCAGTTGTTGCCTCAGTCCGTCCACGTCTTCCGAAGAATCCATTTACCATTATTGCACCGTTTCGCAAAATTCCACTTTCGCTAAACCTGAGTCGACTTCTCGAGCAACAATATCCAAAATCCTTCAAGTCGTTCCAATCCATCGCATTATCCCTCCAAACCAAGTCGTACTTCATTACTCAACTAACAGCTCAAATATGTTGACCAAAATCATAGTCAGTGCTCGCTATCCTTCAAATTTCCAAACACTCAATCCCATTGCTTGTCCCAATCTCATTCATGCTCTCAAGTCCAACGAGACTTCTATTTGCACAAGTCTGTTCTCGATTGCTCAACTCAACAATCGCTTGCTCCATTTTTCATTCTTCCCAACTCAACCGATGTGCAACAACCAACTTATATTCCTGTTGCCCGAGTCCGTTCAGGCAATTACCATTGATGTCCAACCAAAATATTTCAATGTATTGCTCACTATGTGGTATCCCATATACCACTCCGAATCAAGTCGCTACTCGCATTACGATTCCTTTACACTGATCCAAGATCCGCTCAAACCATCCCTCATGTGTGATCCTGCCTTGCCCAACTCAAGTCTGACAAGAAACTCAGCCAACAAGTGAACCATCTTACTCTTTTCATCAATCTCGCTAGGCAACTTGTGCTATGTTCCATTCTCAATGCTTCCAGCTATTCTCAAACCGTCTGATACTTTCGCTACACGAGCAACCCGTGCAACGATTCCTTCTAAGTAATCCAACCCAATACCCAACTGTTCCATACATTTGTTGTACGAGCAACTCGTGCAACATTATCCTGATACTCCCAAGCCAAACTCAAACATGCTAAACCGATGCTCTATGTGATATACCCAGCCAAAATTCAAACTTCTATCCAACACATTCGCTACACGAGCAACTCGTGCAACGATCCATTCTCAAATCCAGTACTTCTACTCACAACATGCCACATAACCAATCTCGTCTGCCAACCAACTGATCCACTGATGCAATCAGAAACTCCCGAACGGCAAGCCAAGCCAACCCAACGACCGCTCTCACTTGTTGCATAAATGCAACAACGCCACCCAACTGCTGCACGAATGCAACAACGCCTAACGAGGCTAAACGATCTAACGAAAACCAACCAAAGCAACACAACCAAGAACAACATGCAGCCACAACCAGCAATATATAGACTTATTGCATGAAACATCCAATGCGGCACTGAGTAGAGTCAAGAGCTAGATGACACGCGGAAGCTATTTAGAGTTTGTGATGAAGCGAAGGACCAAGTCCGAGAAAATGAACCAGGCGCTCTGATACCAATTTGTCATGCCCCAATCTCCCGCAAGCCCAATAGTCCCCGCTGAACGTGAATCACCACGTTGCAGCTCTCCCGTAGGACAATCGTTCTCATCGGGACGTGATGCCGTACGAGCCTGGAGTTGCACTCGTACAAGACGATGTTGTCAAACACCAAATGTTATCATCGAAACAACCAAGTTGCAGCGGAAGTCAAGTATTGTGTACCAAGCACACATCAGAGTAATACGCAGCGGAGCTCACGATAGGGTCCAAATAAAATGCCTCATCGAAGACAATGCCACAAAGGCGATGCCACGAAGGCGATGAAATACTCTTGCTCTTTTCTCTAGCCCACAAAGGTACTTACAGTTCATACATCATGTCTCGTATATCCAAGCAGCGCCACTACACCTGCGTACCTGAAATAATTGCCCACAAACGTGGGTCAGTACACAGCCGTACTGGTGAGCGGGGTAACCCACTCGCCTAAGCCGACACTAAGTAAAAAGTGAATGCAACAGTTATATGGTGATCTTTCTAGTTGAATCCTAGATTCTTTTCATGGCATAGGGATGACATGTTAAGAAAAGCTGTAAAGCAGTTTAAGCATGCAACATTCAACTCAAACCAAGCGACAAGCATTATAACCCAACCGAAGGAAACTAGCATGCAACCGTCTTGCTCAACTCCAAACAACACGATAACATATCGAACCATCAACCAAGCCTCAATATCCATCCTCAACCAACACTATAATCCAATCCCAAAGTGCATACTCTTGCCGAGGCAAGGTGGCCGCGCCTACATGAAAGCCAAACCAACAAAAGAAAAGCAAGCCAACACTAGTCTATATGAAGTCACTGGCCAAGCCATAAAGGACACATGATCGGACTGATCAAATGCGGTTCTCGTCGAAACAGCGCTAAGTAGCTAACCCACCTGGATCGATTCCAACCGCTGGCACCGCGCCCAAGGCACGTTACCCAACTGTCTCCTCCATGGCCGAACGGTCCAGGTGCCCCAGAGCCTTCCCGTTCGAGGAGACCAAACCCTGTGCAATACAGGTTGTCCGTGACATGCAGACACCAAGTAGGTATGACCAGAGGATCGAATATTCTCGCCCCACCAAGCGATCCTAGAATCGTTCCATGAATTATCCAACCAAAATATCCATAACCATTCTTCCAAAATATTGCCCAAGGCACCAAATCACAAGTGATTCCATAGGCACGATGCCTCTTCTCAACAATGATTCCATCTTGGTGCAACACCCATGCTCAAAGCAAATCTCATGGCACAATGCCCCAACAGTGGCACAATGCCCTCGCCGATGCAGTTGTTCGGTTTCGAACCACAACTGCTCGCTTTGCAAGACAAAGCGACCAAATGATACTCGTGCACGGATGCACGCTCGCTCGCCCGAATTCCCGATATTCCCAATGCCTCAATGTATCATTCCAACCGTCCAAGTATAATCCCAATTATCCGACCGACTGCCTCAAATGTATAATCCAACACTAGCTCCAACTATCCAACGCGCAAACCAATCAAGCCACAAACCTATCCAAGCAACGACGTACACTCTATGCACGCCTCAGTGTAGTGATTTCCAATGTTCCAGTCCAAGTGTTCAAGCCTTTACGTGTTTTCCATATTATTAGACATGAAGGAGTAGAGGAGAAGGAAAAGAGCCCACTTACAATGTTTGACTCCGTTAAGCATCCTGTCCTGCCGATACGGCCAATCCCTTGAATCCGTGGTCCGATGCAAGCGCGATCTACTCAACTGGTATGACCGTGCGAGCAGGCCGTGCTCTACAAATCATCCGACCGATCGGACTAAGGAAGATGGCATTATCATTCCAATCCAGCTGTCTCAGTACTGCTCTGAACGAACACCTGATTTCCATCGAACTCTGCTAGCCATCTGCACATGAAACCAACTCTATCAATACTTCTTCCCAAAATCCAACAAATTAAATGTAACCAGCTATTATTTTATTAAATCCGACTCAGCGTAACGCACCGTGCGGTTGCGGAGCGTTACATCAAGGTATCTCAATACCATGAGATACCCAAGGTATTGAGTATCAGAGCGAGATTTTTGAGCAATTGCCTAGGAATAAGGTTAGAGTTGGATTTTTATGTATTGGTATATATATTTACGCGTGTGAGCATATGTGTTAGTTGGTTTTGTGTGGGGTGTGTAGCTTAGGTCGAGGTATAGGATACCGAGGGTATCCCAGTATCTCAAGGAGGCGAGTTTGAGGGTTTACTAGCTTAATGAGCTAGTTTTGACCTAGAATTTTAAGGGCACCCTAGTTTGACCTAGCGTTGACCATAATTGTCCTCGTTGACCGTAAAAGTCAACGTTTCATATTTTGGATGACTGTATTTATTATTTTGTTGCTTCTGTGATGTTGTAGACTTTAGACTTGGATTGTATATTGGATATTGTACTTGCTCTTTGTTTCTTTGTTTCATTGTTGATATCTTATCGTACTTTTACTCTTCCCCTAGTTATTATGATTGAGTATTCATATATATATTGCGTGGTTGCCCTCATTTTGGAGAGGTTATATTGACTGATCATTGTGAGATATAGATATTATGACCTAGAACGGACCTTTACAGCGTTCTACCGTCGATTCTGCTGCGTAGGCTGGACGTACCCACGACTCATGTCAGATTTTTTTGGGTGCGGGTCGTGACATAAGGGACCACGCGTTAAGCAATATATTCCGCGCTAAGGCGCAATAGAGACCGGGTCAGAACTTGGATTGAATGATAGAGTTATTCAATGAGACCGACCCAACATACACGCGACACGGTGTAAGGAACGAAAAAAATTATGTTCGAACGGATCTAGTGGTACCAATTGCTACGCTTGTGATAGATTTGATAGTACGGTAGAATGGCTTGCGCTCAGAAAGTCTCGAGGATGAAGTCTCGAGGATGAGACTTTTTTTGAGTGGTGTATAATGTAACGACCCATTCCGTTCACGTTGACAGCCGATTCAAACGGCACAAGTGCATCGACCCGACCCGCTTTGCTCGGCGAGATAACTCATTTGAGGCAAAAGGATTTCCCGACTTGGCCCTTTAGGAGTTCAGACTTAGCCTTTTAGAGGCTCGCTCGGAGTATCGCTCGACCGAGGTGAATTATCGCTAAGGTGGGTGGCTACGATGAACTTGTCTTTGCTTAGCCAGCACACTTAAAATATGGACGATACATGCTAGTCGCTAGGTGAATCACCCACTGCATGCTAATAAAGAATATAACGCACCTAGCTAAGGAAATAATCCCAACTTGTATTGCTCGTGTTAGAACATAAAAAAAACTTTGCTTGTATATGGACTCTCGCATGCTACCTTTGCCTTATGCAACGAGACTCCGCCATTCCTCGAGTAGAATTATATATATACTCTTCGTAGTGCATTGTCTCACTCGTTTTTGCTGCACGCCCATAAGTTATGTCGCTCGGTATGTCCCTTTACGGTTTCACTCCTCGCCTTACCCATAGACCCGTGCCAAACATAAATGCTTATATTTTCATATAAATGCATGCTTGCCTGCTTAGATGCTAACTTGTACTCGTTGTCTCAATTCAATGCTTGTCACATAATTTATGCCACAATTAAGTAAACACTATATTGTCTTACATTCATCTAAGTTTCTCGAAAGACTATCGAATAGTCATTCCGTGCAAGTAGGAACCTGAAAATATTCAGGACCATTAGGTCGCCAAGGCATTATTTCCGAACCAAGGGATTTGCACCAAGTCAATAATCCAAGAATCATAGCTCGTGGAGCAATACTCATCCCATATTGAGATAAAATAGCTAGGAAATCGACATACAATTGTGAACAATCATGCCTCAAACTTGTACCTGATATATCTTGTCTTGAACTTGATCATGTACATGACCAGAGGCCCGAAGATTAGAGACTTGCATGGTCACGGACAACTTGGTGCACAAGAGAGATCTTCGGATCTCGTTCCGCGGACGGTCTCCGGGGCACCGGGGCTGATCCGACAGGTCAAAACCCTTAACTGTAGTCTCCTGCATCATGCGGGATATGTGCAATACCCACTGTTCATGCTTGCACACCATTCTGCCCTGAGACTACACCGTCCTCTATGGCGTCGTGCTAGTGACCTCCTGTTCATATATATAAGTTATCCTCGCTTAGCGGCAATCCGCGTGCGAGTCATTGCATCGCATCCATAAATTAGGAAACACCTGAACGATCTTGAGTATAACACACTTGTACATATAGAATACTTGAACCGCTTCTGCAGCACGCCTGAACAATCCGTATAACTCGTGCACCCGAAACAGAATATCGCTCACGACACTTGTATTTGCTTATGCAATTGCCCCTGAATTTCATTATATATGCTCGTGCTTGATTTTAACTTGGTTTGCCTTAGATAGGGAAGGACAAATGGTAAGTTGGTAAGTCTCACAGTATTACTTTATATCGCATGACGCACTGCCACACGAGTTAGGTTATTCATCATTGCCATGAAACTGATCCTAAGGCAAGACTAGAAAGATAACTTAATAGATGGTACACGAAACCTATATAACGTGTTTGGATTTGTCGAGCGGGCGAGAAGCCTCCCCACCAGTGCATTCATGTACTGATAACCCACCAGATTGCTTGCAGGGTATGGGAGAACCTCGTTCGGTGCGGATGCCTCCTTCATGCGTGCTAAGGCGTGGAGTTCACTCTGGAGCCTTGGAGCGTTGCTTCCGAAACTGAAGCACATATACATGACATAATGTTGGAACCTCGCCTATGTATCTTTTCACAAATGTAGCCACTTGGCACGCTTTTATTATTTCAGAGAGAGAGGCTTGAGCGACTTGTAATCTCGACCTAGCGTCGCCTATAATATTTGTTCATATAAGTAAAGAGCTTGTTTTATTTCTATACTTGTGTTATTCAATGCTTCCGCTATTGACGACTCTATGAACCTGTTACCAATCGCCTGTGCGTTTCTTATTCTGCTGCACTCGGACAATCTGTGTGATTCTGTGGCTTAGACCTCTTACCGCCTGTTCGAATCATGGCCTTGCACGGACGCAGCTTACGCTCGTGCGACATCACGCCCAGATGAGAAAAGATCGCCCCGCGGGAGTGCTGGCGTGGTGATTATCGTTCAGGGGGACGGCCGATTACCTGCGGGAGATCGGGACGTGACACTATTGTCTACGCTAGATTTGCCAGTGCCCAAGTCAAACAACCAGGTGTCACATAATGTTCTATTATAATTCCTTATTCATACACAATAAACACTATCCTTATTAGGGTTTACTTATGAAGGTAGTTTCGTATATACACTACTTGTAGGTTTAAGAAGCTTATAATAGGCATACTAATTATACTTATATAATACCAAAATAATTGTAATATAGATATTTGTAACTCACTTAGATATAGTTCATTTATATCAAAAATAGGTATATAAGCTTATTCGTAGTTATGGATATAATTATAGAAACGAATATTCGTATCCACATATATACGAAGAACATTTTATTTAGAGCATACGTATAGAACTAAATATAATCATAAAGATATATATAAAATTGTTCATATATATATATATATATATATATATATATATATATATATATATATATATATATATATATATATATATATATATATATATATTTATATGTATAATAAAGGTACTTATACATAATTATATATATAGCATTTATATATAAATATAGTTGCTTATACATATACATATAACTCTTATATGTAATTAAAGTTTACACATATTTATATATATAAGGCTATATATATATATATATATATATATATATATATATATATATATATATATATATATATATATATATATATATATATATATATATATATATATATATTACAACATAATTTGTTTATAACATGCTCAATTAACATTTTATAAAACACATATCATATGCGTAGTATATTTATGCGTATAAAACATGTTTATTGGAAAAAAAATGGACATATAGGATTTTATGTAATTGTAAATACATAGAAATACACTCATTCATTGATTAAGAAATATACAATATATATGGAAATATGCCTAATACTTGTGCTACCATAGTTGTAATTACATAATTTATATATACATAAGAAGGTATATGCCTATAGAAATCTAGATATTCATTCATGCAAAAATATATATATATATATATATATATATATATATATATATATATATATATATATATATATATATATATATATATATATAGAGAGAGAGAGAGAGAGAGAGAGAGAGAGGTACTCTCATCCATACATACCTATATACCATATATTTAACTGATAAAGAAAAAGAAAGAGGGTATTATGGTAACTTAATCTAAATCCAAAAACCCTAGCTGTTGCTCGTCTTCAGCCGCTCCTTCCTTCTTCTCTGCTTCTGGCCAGGGCTGGCCCTGAGCTCACAGGGGCCCGGGGCGAACTTTCAAAATGAGGCCCCATACATAATGTAAAAAAAATAAAACAAAAGTAAAATAAAAAATATGCCTCCACCAAGATTTGAACTAGGAACCTCTTGTCTACAAGTCTAATGTAATAACCACTACACAACAATTGTTTTGTGATAAGAATGATCCATGGTAAATACTAGTTCTATTTTTGGTACAAAATTATTTATATATTTAAACAAAATTTTTTTTGGGCCCTTCTGGTCCATGGGGCCCTGGGCGGTCGCCCTGTCCGCCTGTTTCTGGCTCGTGGCGTGTGGCGTGCTCCGAGCTGGAGGAGGGTTCAGGCAGTGCAGCCGGCGCTATGCTGTGGGGAGGTGCTCGCTCGGGAGCTGGGTAGCCGTTGAGCTGCGACGCCCGAGAATGGCGGGGATCCTTATGCGTGGGGATAGAGAACTCAGACGGGGGACGCAACCGGTGCAAAGGTTGTTGGTTTTGTTTGTTTCTTGCAAAAGTTCAATTCCTCTCCCTTTCTTTAGTCCCACATCGGATGCACCAAAACCTTCCTATGTACATATATTACTTTCTCTCCTTTGCTCTATTAAGTTGTTGTGTGGGGAACCCCTTGGGCCACACGCGCGCGCCGCCGCCGCCGCCCGGCCCGGCTCGGCTCGGTTCGGTTCGGCGCGCGTAACGGGTGCGGGTACGCGCCCACATCTGCGGGCGCCGAATGTCGATCCGATTTCCTCTTCGGGTTCGGGCTGGGACCCTAAAAATCTTTTTGCTCCTCTTCATTTTTTATTTAATTTTCTAAACGTTAGAAAATTAAATTCTGAACGTTACAAATGTTTCTGAACCGGTTTTGTGTCCAGGTTCGTTATTTATTCTCTTGTGTAACGTCTGAATTAATAGAGAATTAATTCTGACCGTTACACAACAGTTTTATATATATCGGACTGTTTTCTTTGTAAATTAGATCAGAAATTTTCTCTACTCCGAACCTCTGTCAACATTCTGTTTCATTCCTCTTCATCTCCAAGCTCTGGGCAGAGCTAAGTCCTAGTCATTCTCTCCAAGTCGTGTGCGGCAACGAGATACCGGTAGTGCGGGGGTTTTACCACTAGGAGCTTCGGGAACGTCTGCACACAGATCCCGAATAAACTCTTAGGGCAGTGCTTCGTGCACGACTTCCCCAGAGGCCGGTAACATTGTTTAATTTTAATTTTGTATTCTGAATTTTTTCAGTAAGTAAAAGACCCAATATTTCTAACAATCTAAGAGTTTATTAATTATTTGTTAGAAAAAATAGCTACTGTTGCTATTGTTAATTATTTCTGAGAAAAAATATCTACTGTTGCTAGTGTTAATTACTTGTGAGAAAAAATATCTACTGTTGCTAGTGTTGATTATTTGTTACAAAAACTTCATATTCTAGTAGTTACTGTTAGAATAGAATTTTGATCCAAATAGCTACTGTTAGAATTGCAAATAAAATCAAGTAACAAATAGCTACTGTTATAATAACAAAGTGTACTAAACTATTCTCTCTTCCTAACTATTTGTTAGAATTGCTTAAACATAGTGTAGTAATTTATTTATAATTGCCTAAACATACTGTAGCAATTGTTACAATTCCAAAATTTGTTAGAATTGCTTAAACATACCGTTAGAAGATAATACTTAAGATTTGCTACTGTTATAAAATAAATAAATAAATTCAATCTAAAGTTTGCTACTGTTATAATTTATTTGAGTTGTTACTGTTAGAACTCATTTGATATAGCTACTGTTACAAGTCATTTGATATAGCTACTGTTAAAATTCATTTGATTTGCTACTGTTACAAAAATTTTGAATTCAATTGTTTCTGATTACAATTCTTTATTGCTTCTGATTAAAAATAATTCAATCGTTTCAATTTTGTATAGCTACTGTTAGAATTCAATTTGCTTCATTTTTAATCACTTAGTTCTTTGAAAGCAATCTAGGACCAAAAAAAAATAGTTTAGTAAAAAGGAAATTGCAAATAAAATCTTCAAATCTAAAGTTTCAAAGTAGAGACAAACTCGGGCACAAGCCGAAAGGGTCCTTCTGTCAACCGGGTGTAAATAACCCTAAGCGACACGGTATTTAAGAGTCTTCGGACCACCGCTAGCTGGAAACCGGCCCCTACAGCTAACCTGAGTTGATCAACACTTGGAAAACTAAAGATTTTAAGATTGTTTAGCAAAGACCACCTAAACTATTACCTTGTAGAAGGCTAAGAAAAACCCAAGTCTAATTTTCCGTATAAACCCAAAAAGAATTTCTTCAAGAAGAAGAAAATCTTTCAGCCTAACCACCACAACCATCATCACCAAAATCAAAAACCTAGAACTTCAGTCAGACTCAGTTAGACCAGAAGCGAACATGCTTCACAAAGGTTCTTCGAGTTCCTTCAGGTCTGTAAGCTTTCAACCCCTTATTAACCTCTCTTACCATTCTGATGATTGGTGGTTGGATTCTGGAGCTAATGTTCACGTTTCGTTTGATCGCTCCTGTTTTTCAAACTATCAGGAATCAAGTGGAGGAGGTGTGACCCTAGGAGATGGCTCAACGGCACAAATTATTGGAAGAGGGAAAGTTAACCTGAAAATGACATCAGAAAAAATCTTAACTCTTCATGATGTTCTTCATGTGCCGTCTGTCAGGAGAAACCTAGTTAGTGGATCCCTTCTTGTAGCCTCAGGATACAAAATTGTAATGGAGGCTAATAAAGTTGTTTTTTCTAAGCATGACTCTTTTATAGGAAAAGGCTTTGTAAAAGACGGTCTTTTCATTTTAAGTACAATGAATAAAATATCTGATGGTTCTCTCATTGTCTCTAATATAGAATCTTCAAATGTTTGGCATGGCAGACTAGGTCATGTGAACCTAGGTTCTATTAAAAGGATGATGACCTTAGATCTTATTCCCAAGACTCCAATAGATGACAAACACAAATGTGAGATTTGTGTTCAAGCCAAACACACTAGATTACCATTCAAATCTGTAGAAAGAAATTCTGACCTTCTAGAACTTATCCATAGTGATGTATGTGACTCAAATAGGATTTTGACCAGAGGCGGTAGAAAATACTTTGTTACATTTATAGATGATTATTCAAAGTATTGTTATATCTACCTTCTTAAAACCAAAGATGAAGTTCTAGATAGATTTAAGGTCTACAAATCTGAAGTTGAGAATCAATTAGAAAGGAAGATTAAGATCCTTAGATCTGATCGTGGTGGAGAATATACCTCAAACGAAATGACTAACTTCTGTGAAGAACATGGAATAATTCATGAGGTAACTGCTCCATATTCACCTCAGTCTAACGGAGTTGCTGAACGCAAGAACCGCACTCTATTAGATATGGTGAATGCCATGCTTCTCAGCTCTGGTGCTCCTGATAACTTGTGGGGAGAAGCTCTTTTAACTGCCTGTTATATTCTTAATAGGATTCCTAGTAAGACCAAAGACAAGACTCCCTATGAGCTGTGGAAAGGTAGAGCACCTAGGATTAATTACCTTAGAGTTTGGGGATGTCTTGCTGAAGTCGGAATTCCCGAACCTAAAAAGAGAAAGATTGGTCCCAAGACTGTAGACGCTGTTTTCATAGGATATGCCTTAGACAGCTATGCAAATAGATTTCTAGTGACTCACTCAGAAGTAAATAAAATCTCTAACAATACCATTATAGAAGCAAGAGATGCAGTTTACTTTGAAAACATATTTCCCTTTAAGGATAGAAGTTCAATCTCTTCCTCCATACCCTCTACTAGTTCTCAAGTCCAAATACCTAGCTCTCAATCTGAACAAGACTTAGAACCAAGACGGAGTAAAAGGAATAGGATTGAGAAAAATTTAGGAGAAGGATTCTTCACCTTTTTGATAGAGGATGATCCCTCAACTTATGAAGAAGCAATGTCGTCTCCTGATGCTCCCTTCTGGAAAGAAGCCATTAACAGTGAATACAACTCTATCATGGAGAATAACACTTGGTTTCTGACCGATCTACCTTTAGGCAACAAACCAATAGGTTGTAAGTGGATTTTCAAGAAGAAACTCAGAGCCGATGGTACTATAGAGAAATACAAAGCTAGATTAGTAGCTAAGGGTTTTACCCAGAAGAAAGGGTTAGATTATTTTGATACCTACTCTCCTGTAGCTAGGATCACATCCATTAGAACTCTCTTGGCCTTAGCATCCATTCATGATATGCTAATCCATCAAATGGATGTAAAGACAGCATTCTTGAATGGAGATCTAGAGGAAGAACTTTATATGGACCAACCTGAAGGTTTCATTGCTAAAGGTCAAGAAAAGAAAGTCTGCAGACTAGTAAAATCCCTCTATGGTTTGAAACAAGCTCCCAAACAATGGCACAATAAATTTGACAAAGTAATTTGTGAATATAGTTTCTTGTCAAATGAGTATGACAAATGTATATACTCTAAAGGTACATGTAAAAGTTGTGTCATTTTATGCTTGTATGTAGATGATATCCTTATCCTAGGTTCATCACTGGAATTGATAAATGTTACAAAGAACTATTTATCTAGCCAGTTTGATATGAAAGACTTAGGAGAAGCCAACCTAATTTTAGGAATGCAAGTGACCAAAGGCAAAGAGGGTTATACTCTATCTTTAGCACATTCAATTGAAAAATGCTAAAAAGATTTGAGTTATTTGATAAGAAACCTGTCCTTACTCCTTATGACAGCAGTATTGTACTGAAAAAGAATGAAGGATCACCTTTGGAACAACACAAATACTCACAGATGATAGGCTCCCTTATGTACATAACAAACAGGACAAGACCTGATATTGCATTTGCTATTGGGAGACTAAGCAGGTATACCAGTAACCCAAATCAGTCACATTGGACTGCCTTGGATAGGGTTTTTAGATATCTCAAGGGCACCCTAGATTACAAACTTCATTTTACTAGGCACCCTGATATCATAGAAGGTTATTCAGATGCAAACTGGGTAACCGACTCACATGATATAAAATTTACTACTGGATATGTATTTACTCTAGGAGGAGCTGCAATCTCCTGGAGCTCTTGTAAGCAAACTATCATAGCTAGGAGTACAATGGACTCTGAAATGATAGCTTTAGATACAACTTGTACAGAAGCTGAATGGCTTAAAAATCTTATTATGCATATACCTGTTTCTCTTAGTCCTGTTCCTGCAATTTCTATAAATTGTGATAATAAATCTGTTATTGAACTACTAAAGCATGATTCTGTGAATGCTAAGATGAACAGGCACCTGCAGCTGTGCTTCAAGTCAATAAAGAGCCTACTAGGCAAATATGTGGTTCTTGACTATATAAAGTCAGAAAAGAACCTTGCAGATCACTTGACGAAGGGTCTGTCTAGGACTTTGATCCTAGAATCATCGAGGGGGATGGGGTTAAGCCCATAAATTAGTCACCAGCAGTGGCAACCCAACCGAGTCTGACTGGAGATCCCAAGAAGCCGGTTCAATGGGTAGAAACAAGCTGAACTTAGGTGACTTTATGGAACACTGACTCGAGATTAAAAGTCTCATTAAAATAAAGCCCAAGAGGCTGTACATGTGTACAATGACTCCCCATCCCTATGGTGACAGTGTTCCTGTGTGATATGGTTAGGATGAGTTTAAACTCTTAATAGGTCCAAGCTGTAATGCTAGGTTGATTCATATCACCAACCATTAAGGACTTACCTATATGAGAGGTCGTGAAGGCCGCGACTATAGGACAGGGCGATCCCAGACAACTCTCATGAATGTGGATAGTGCGCATGGCCATTTAAAAGCGCCACCCGATAGACCAAGGACCTCTAGCGTACTATGTGTGCTATTTTCTAAATCTGGTTCAAAGAAGTCTGATTCAAGGCATAGTCCATCAAGCACTTCTTCAGATTAAGGCAATAGTCACTACGTGAGATTCAAGGCTGTAGTCCATCTCATCTATGCATAGTATTTTACTGCCCAGATGCTCTTTCTCTCTATTTACTTCACTCTTATCTCTGTTTCGGAACTTGACCTTTTGGGGGGGGGGGATTGTTGGTTTAGTTTGTTTCTTGCAAAAGTTTAATTCCTCTCCCTTTCTTTAGTCCCACATCGGATGCACTAAAACCTTCCTATGTACATATATTACTTTCTCTCCTTTGCTCTATTAAGTTGTTGTGTGGGGAACCCCTTGGGCCACACGCGCGCGCCGCCGCCCGGCCCGGCTCGGCTCGGTTCGGTTCGGCGCGCGTAACGGGTGCGGGTACGCGCCCACATCTGCGGGCGCCGAATGTCGATCCGATTTCCTCTTCGGGTTCGGGCTGGGACCCTAAAAATCTTTTTGCTCCTCTTCATTTTTTATTTAATTTTCTAAACGTTAGAAAATTAAATTCTGAACGTTACAAATATTTCTGAACCGGTTTTGTGTCCAGGTTCGTTATTTATTCTCTTGTGTAACGTCTGAATTAATAGAGAATTAATTCTGACCGTTACACAACAGTTTTATATATATCGGACTGTTTTCTTTGTAAATTAGATCAGAAATTTTCTCTACTCCGAACCTCTGTCAACATTCTGTTTCATTCCTCTTCATCTCCAAGCTCTGGGCAGAGCTAAGTCCTAGTCATTCTCTCCAAGTCGTGTGCGGCAACGAGATACCGGTAGTGCGGGGGTTTTACCACTAGGAGCTTCGGGAACGTCTGCACACAGATCCCGAATAAACTCTTAGGGCAGTGCTTCGTGCACGACTTCCCCAGAGGCCGGTAACATTGTTTAATTTTAATTTTGTATTCTGAATTTTTTCAGTAAGTAAAAGACCCAATATTTCTAACAAAGGTGCCGGCGGCCAAGTGATGAAGTCCCGACAGTGCATGCGGGGGAGCGTAGTGATGAACTCGGTCAGGGTCGCGGTGCAACTCAGCTTCATCGGTGCACCCAGTGCACCGGTCGGTAGAGCAATGTCGCGCTCGAGCGAAGGTGCTACGGTATCGTTTGGTGGAGAGGCCAGGGATGCGTCGCCTCAGCGCGGTCATTGTCTCTCCGTACGCGGGGTGGGTCACCTCGCTGACGAATAGCAGTAGCTGCCAATGCTCGAGCCCCCGTCATACGAGATGCCTCTGGCACGACACCTCGGCAAAGTGAGGTCTGGGTGGCCATCGGATCTAGTGGCCGGCCATGGGTTCCTCAACGGAGAAGAAGATGGAAGGTTAATACAAGGAAGGTAGTGGGAGAGATGGAAGGTTAGATTAGAAGAAGAAGATATGATGTTCTCGTTGCTACATACGAAACATGGGGTGGTTTACGGAATGCATAGGGTGTGCAGAGCATGCGTGAGATATTGTTTAGAGGGGATTGGTCACATGATACTGTTCACGTGGGTGTAAACAGTACGGGGTTAGGTTGCTGCTGTTGCGTGTGGAGGGGGAATTGGTTTGGCTCCACTTGTTGTGATGTTTCTTTTGTGTGATGGTACAGAAGTTTTGTATGTGTGGAGTATGGAGTGGGTGTTGAAAATAAAAAAAAGTAGGGATGGAGGGAAAAGCAAGGTGTATGATGTTGCGTTGTGTGTGGTGTGATGCAGAGAGAGGGTTGTGTATAGGTTGTGAGAGTTAAGTATTGGGTTCGGCAGGTTGGCTAAGGATCTATTCCTGGACTTAGGCTCAATACAAACCTATTACATAGTGCCTGAGGGTACAATACAAGTGATCAGTATTATATAAATAAACTTATCACCCAACAAGAATAAATACTATATTTGTTATTTGTTGCTTAAATCCTAATATATATATATATATATATATATATATATATATATATATATATATATTATACATCAAGTCCCAAGCAAAAAATTGATAATATCTAATTTGAGTATTTAAATAAGCACAAAATTCTTACTAGTAACAATGTGTAATTTGAGTATTTAAATAAGTGATATTATTACTAAGAGGATACTTATTTAGAATGCATTAACTTGAAAATACTGATATTAAATTTGATAAAATCTATGAGACAAATTTTTTAGGTTTAACAGATAAATAATAAAACTAAAATTTTGGGGAGGGTTATTACATTCAATCCACCTTAGAATAATTTTTGGGAAGGCTAGCCAACCCAATGAAACTATTAATTTAATATAGAGTTTATCCATTATTTATATCGTAATATTCTATTTATATATGTATATGATTATGTACTTAAATTAATTTGAAATATGTAGCTAATGTTTTATAGGTTATTTATATTCAAATAAGATCTAACTTAACTTTATAGTTAAACTATTTTTTAATGTAAGTTTGAAAATTAACAAAGAGGGAGGGCTAAAAAAGAAACTTACTTATATTTATTTGAATAGATTCTTCTCCTTCTTATATAAAAAGAACCAACAACAACATTTATTTGAAATAACAAAGGGGAAGCCTGAGATGCAGAACCCATGTTGAGGGGGCTAAACATGAACTCGGTTGCAGGAGCAAGCATCGATGAGTGCGATGGAGGAGATTGCTGAGACGGGGCTATTGAGGCGGCAATGGTTCATTCTTTCAGTTGTTGGCATGTGGTCTAATAAGTCATAGTGTTGGTGCAGGCTCCTGGCAGTCAGTCGGCTGGTTACAAGGATAATAGGAAGATGGGGAGGAGTAGGGAGTTTGGGTCGAACGAGCGATGAGGAGTTGGAAGAAACAATGTCGGGTTATAGTTTTACAACATGAAAGATGGAGGTGCAGAGATGATGATATCAATGTTTTTCTTTAGCATGGGGTCCTCGTTGTGTAATGACCCGCTCCGCTCCGCTCCGCTCATCTCAACAAGATGAAACGTTGGTGCAAACGATGTTCAAAGATGGCTTATTCATCGGTTCACTCGAAGTCCCGCTCGGCTGAGACAAGGCCTCGCTAGGGTAGGTGGCTCCGATGAACATGTCTTTGCTTGGCCTTCACGCTTAATAAAATGGACGATACATACTAGTTCGCTAGGCAAATCACTTGATGCATGCTAATAAAATGAGATGAAACCTACATAGCTAAGGGAATAATTCCACTCCTTATCAATTGCATAGAACTTGGACTATAAACTTGGAACTATAGTTGGTTTTTCGTACTGCTCCCTTAGGCTTGTGCTAGTAGAGCTTCTTTAAATTTCAAGTAGATTGCTTTTATATGTTCCTTATAGTACTTAGCATTCACAATGTTGCCATGCTTGTCATATAGTATACGCCACAGTTTTGAAGCACTTCACAAAATATGGTTCACTCAGTTGAGACAGGAAGACTATCAAAATAGTCGTTCCTAGTCAGAGGCAAAAATATAGAAAGTTCTTAGGACTGTTAGGTCGCAAAGGCAGTCTCCGAACCGAGGAGCTTCATGAAGATAGAAGTTTTAAGAAGAGATTTCTCTGGGAGCACAGTGTATTTAGAAGAAATGGCTCGGGGAGCCCAGTAAAGTTTGAGATTCAGAGAAAGATTAAGGAGATGGAAAGAATGGAGAAAAAGAATTGCATGGTCATGGACAACTTGTGCACAAGGGATATGGTTCCTGCGAACGGTCGTTGGGGCACTGGGACTGATTCGATCTCGGACGGAACTCAGGGCCATGCTAGCTGAAGACTAGCACTAAGGGATTCGAGAGTTTGTAGCGGAGTTTGCTACTCGCGCTATAAGCATCACCGTCTAATCCAGGCTATTGTCCAGGATGACTTGTGGTGCCAGTAACCTCTTTATATAGATTAAGTTAACTCGCTAGCAATAATTCATGTGCGAGTCATTAGATTCGATGCAAGTAATGGATGCATGGCACATCATACATTTGGAGAATGAATGCACGGTACACTATATAGTTCGAGTATAATATGTCAGTAAGAAACGGTAGAGACACGTTATAGACGAACTCAGTTGTTTATTGCGTGACACTAAGACTTTACATAGTATTTTCTTTATTTTATTAAATATGCTTGGTTAACATTGTTGTATCTTTGGACAGGGAAGGCCGGAGGGTAAGAAACGGTAAGACAAACTCAGTTGTTCATTGTGTGACACTTATGTTATGCCTGTGACACAAGTACCTTATATTTACTATATGCCATGAAACTGATCCTAAGGCAAGATTAGAAAGACAACATAATAAGTTGGTGCACAGAACATATTGAACGTGATTGGTTTTGTTGAGTGGGAGAGAGACCTCCCCACTAGTGCATTCAATGTACTGATAACCCACCAGATTGCTTGCAGGGCGCAGGAGTAACTCGTTCAGTGAAGAGTTCCCTTGGGCACGCCGAGGCATTGGAGTTCATTCTGGTGTTTTGGATATGCATGGCGGGCCAGACTTGAAGCTCACATATACGGAACATAATGTATTAGAACATCATCATCATTCAGTGTACTCATTTTTAAGTTGTATGTGAGAGAGAGAGAGAGAGAGAGAGAGAGAGAGAGAAAGCTTGAGCGATTATAATATTTGGTCTAGTGCCATTGTAATCTATATTTTATATAAATAAATATATTTATTTTCTTGTTTATCATGTGTTGTTCAACTTTTCTTCTTGGAGACTATCTGTGCAACTCTAAGACAATATTTCAATCGGCCATTTCGGTGGTTGCCTTGCATGAGCGCAACTTAGGCTCGCGAGCATCACATCCAGCGAGGACGTTTGATTCTACGGAACTGGAGCGTGACATTTTGGTATCAGAGCACGACTTTACGTCCTTGGACTCGTGTTCGATTCTCTTTCATGTTGAGTTACGCTCTCTATCGATGTTATTGACGCTCTCTCTCGATGTTCCATACAAAAAGTCTAGATATTTTATGAATCTCATCGGATGTTTTGGTTGACCAGGGATAGCTATGCAGAAGTCCTTGTTGGCTGAGTTGTACTGGACATTACATACCTAGATTTATGTCGAGTTAGCAAGTTTGTATGCGAGATCAGAATATCGTTTAGATAGGGATAGTTGGATTCGGATCATGGGTTTTTGGGATAATGATCGATATAGGTGTTGTCATAAGACAATATTGTTAAACGAATATCGAGGATCGTGCTTGAATTTTAAGGAACGAATAGGTTGGATGTTCAAGTGGATGATACGAACTCGATTTCGAGGATTTGTCGAATGACTTGAACCCTGAGTGGTGTATGGGGTAACTTGGAGACGTTCAATGGATCAAGAATTTTGAAGTAGCAACGAGTCTATCAGCAACGAGTGAGACAGTGCAAAAGCCTTAGAACGAGTAATGCTTAGTTAGTCCTGAATTCAAAGATCACGTACGACAATATTGCAAGATAGTTCCCAAATATAGCCAATGTAAAACCCCATATTTTTAATATTATATAATTAATTAGTTATTGAATTTATTTATATTTTTTTTAGTTAATTAGAAATATAATTTATTGATTTAAGTACCTAGATAATTAATCATTTAGAATTGTTGCACAAAGTCCTATTATTTTATTTTAGGAATATTTGCAGAAGAGGGATATATATTTTTTAGAATTTATTTGGGTACAAATGTATTTTTATATATACCTTAAATATATATATAAATAATATATAATAGTAATAATAATAATAATATTAGTGATAATAATAATAAGTGTTAGTAATATTAATAATAGTAGTATTAATTATAGTGTTAATAAATAGTAGTCATAAAAACAAAATAGAAAAGAAAGAAAAAAGAAAAAGAAAAAGAAAAAGAAATAGAAAAGAAAAAGAAAACATAATATAAATAAAACTTAAACCAAAACCCTAAGACTAAACAACCTAAAACAAACTAACTAATCTACCCCCCCCCCCCCCCCCCACGCGGCCATTTCTCTCCCCCTCTCCCAGAACCATCTCTCCCTATCTCCCTTCCTATCTCCATATATATATAGAGAGAGAGAGAGAGAATAAGGGAGGTGAGATGGCACCTCACTCTAAAATCAAAGGTGGCGGTGACGTGGCACAATCTCAACCACACAAACGAGGGGAGGGGGTTAAGTGCAAATTGCCAATTATGAAATGTGTGGTTGGGATTGTGCCACGTCACCGCCACCCTTGTTTTTAGAGTGAGGTGCCATCTCACCTCCCTTATTCTCTCTCTCTCTCTCTCTCTCTCTCTATATATATATATATATATATATATATATCAACTAAACTAAACCCAATTCCTAAACCCTAACCCTAGCTCCGGCCATCCCCCTCCGGCCGACGACCGGCGACCTCCGGTCGACCCTCCGCCGACCAGCGCCGTCCGCGTCCGCGTGCGCGCGCGCAGTACACAGTCCGAGTACCCAACTTCAAGGTGATGTAACTCTCTCATCTCTTGTCCTTTTTATGTGTGGTTTGTTCGTATATGCTCACAACGTGACCCTCTAGGATTTTCGTTCAAGCGGCACGAGTTTCCGTGCCCTGGATTTGTCGAAAAATTGACCGAAAAATGACCGAAAAACTGACCAAAATAGTTTAGAATTTCGAATCCAAAATCCCATGTTCACACCCAATTTGCCATCAACCTGTTTAATATTTTTGAAAACAGATAAAAGAGTTTTTCTTCTCCATATAACCGAGAATTTTTCTGTTCTTTTAGTTTTTGTTAATTTGTTCTATGTGTTAAATTATTCAACCTCCAAATTGACCAAAAACCTATTTTTAAAATAATAAAAACTTCTCATACGGAGCGCGTCCTGCCAGACGGGACCATCTCGTCGCGTACCAATTGCACCGAAAGGCGCATTATGGTATGTCCAGACGTGTGAGCTTTTGCAGAAACTGATTTGGACGCGTTTGGATGCGTGTGCGCGTCGAAATCAACCCGTATCCGCAAAAAGTTCCCGTATCGCGACTTTTGCAAAACACCGTACCATTTAGTGTACGCTCGTCAGAATGCGATAAAACTTACGCCATTGGATTCATGGTATCATGCTGGTCCTGTGACCCAAGTTTCACGCAATTCTGAGATAGTTGACCAAGCCGTCTATTTGCGGGCCCTACGGTTGACTTTTTGGGAGAATTTGTGTTCGGCTCACCGGAATTCAAAATTGGACATACCGTTGAGTTCGTATTGACGTTTCGAATTGGTTTGACTTATAATTTGTCCCATTTAGAGACCTTTACCCCTGGCACGCTTTTAGGTGCAAAGTGGGCCACATGTGAACCCCGCTTTGACCCAAAATTATCGTTTTGCTCCTGTATCCAAATTGGACGAAAGGGTAGTATTTTCTAGCTATCTCGCTTATTCTGGGAACGTTGGTGTTGTTTATTTCAACATCCGGAGACGTTTATTCTGAGGTCGTAGTTTCTGATCATGTGTGCTTGACTCCTGGACGTTACACTTTGCAGCTCTCTTGCCAGGCAAGATACTTTGCCAAATTGCTTACAGTACTTTGCATGTTTATTATATTTTTATATGTTCATTGCATGTATATTTTTCTTTCAATCATATTTACATACTATATATATGTTGACACACACTTGACACATAGTATCATGGGAGGGGAGGACAATCAGTAGGCGTATGGGCTATAACCACTCTGGTAAACCATAGTATCTAGCACGCACTACGGTAGTGTGTCGTGCTGGTCGCTACCCCCGCGGTATATCGATTTCTGGAGTCGCGTTGGTCGCTACCCCCGCGGTATGTCAATTTCTGATGTCCCTCCCTGCCGTGTATGTGAGTTGTGAGATTTAGATCGAGTAGTCTGCCCATGCCCATAAGTCGAAAAGTTGTCCTCATTATGCATTCATATAGATTGTCTTGTACAGCGTCCTTACATATTTTTTTACCTATTATGCATGTTTATTGTATTCAAATTGGCATGCTTATATGTATCTTGTTACTTTCCTCTGAGGACCTGGTCCCTTTCCAGGTGTGGACGATCTTGACTATTCGCAGGAGCACGGATCAGAACTTACTACTTATCTCTTCCGAGGAGGTCTTACCTTCTGAGCATCTTTGATTATCTCTAGTGATGGATCTTCTTCGCTGATATCTTTATATCATCATCTTATTTTATATTGGAGATTTAACCTTCTCCCTTATTTTAGTATTGATATTGTCATTGGTAGTGGATTTGTCTCCATCCGACTATTATTTTGGATTATTCAGACTCATTTTTCTAGTTTAGTTATTTCTTTTCTATGACTTCTTGTGTGGATGAGATTAGTATTTTTGTGACTTGTGACACTATATATACCACATGTGAGTTTATATTCATATTATATCGTGCGTGTGTATTATGGTATCCATATATTGGAGTTGCTATATACATACGGCTGACATGCTTACGTGTTCCTCGTCCTACGTATTTTGGGACTGGGGCGTGACATATTTTTGTGGTAGCCCATGCAGGTCGAGAGCATATTGTCTCGGTTATGTTACTGTACCGAGCAAGCCTGCGCATAGGATTAGAATATAGGATCTCATCCACTTATTTAATCACCTCTCTTGATTCGTTCCGCATTCTTATTTGATTTCTTGCATTGCATCTTGCTTGATCCTTTCACAATGTCAATCTTATCTTTCCTTCATGCTTGATAGGGGTTAGGAAGGTGCCTTGTACCAGGTATATACACTCTAGTATTTAATAACACTATTAGTTAAATCTTTGTAAGTTTGGTAGTATGTCTCATAACCTAGTATCACATAGTCCTTCTGACCAATTAATGAAGTATAATTGAATGACACCAACTATAGACTTGCATAAAAAGATAGTGTTTATCCAGACTGTAGAACTTAGAGGCCCATACCCCTATTGGTCGACTTTAGACTTAGACAAGAAGTTATTATGGAAACTGTAGAGGCACAACACCGATCTTCTTGGTGAACTTAAATTATTCTGTACCTTCTTCCATCATAATCCAACGTGCTTATATTTTCTGAACTACCCCGACTTATGCTGCTATTATAGCCTAGTTTTGCAAGCTTATTCTTTTATTAAGCTTGTTCATGACATATCTATTATTGGGGGCCCACACTAATACATTATCTAAATCAGAATCAGTGTATTATGGTCTGATCAACCGTAGTGCGCTTGGTTCGCTCTTCGTATCACTACTTTATGTGGATTAAGATATAGTTGACTCAACTTGTTAGACGCATATATTTGCCCTCTAGACTGGTCAGAGCATATCATGTCAGGTACATAACTGTTCTGATGTGAAAATGTGAGTAAAAATTTACCAAAATAAGATTTCAATCCACAACTGCCTTGGCAACTCCCTTTCAAATTCTCTAATCCCTTTTGAATCCCGTACTTGTATTCTATCACCTCTGCCTTGAATTCTTTATTGTTGTTTTCCGTCTTCCCCTATTTCGGAAAGACGAACGTTCGTGCTTAGTATAAGTTTAATACACGGAGAGTACTAGATATACCCTATAGGCCAAGCACTTATAAGGAAGCGCAGGCACAGGAAGTCGTAGATACATGTACGACCTTAGTTATATTTGTCATTGCATACTCATGACCCCCTTATGACACGAGATCTTAGGTGCATAGTAGACATAGAATGGTGGTTTAGCTATTATGAGGATGTGTTGATGTTCTACCCAGATGGCATACACGCGATGCTAATGGATGACGCGAGTAGCATAGTAGTATTCTCTTTCTATCACCATCTCGCCCCCTTGGGTGGCTCATCTTCTCTTCTATATCCATTCCTTATCCCGTGCTTAACTCTTCTTATCATAGTCGTATCTTTTCGTACCATTATGAATTATTTGGATTACTTCAACCTCACCCTTATTTTGTTAGTTAAAACATAAATGTGTTAGTAATGATTGATAACTAAATGATAATTTCTTAAAATAACCCTTATGTATATGCACTATAGCAGTATTTGTATTCTTTATTAATTTAACCCTTAAGTAGCATCATTTAGCCTAATAAAAATTTGTTAGATTGTTTGAAATAGTTCATACTCCTAATAGTTTTTAGTCAAGACCTAAAGTGTTGCCCTAAAACTTAGACTATGCTTAGGAAAGAATTGAAGGCACTTGTTATGAACTGACAACTATGACAAATCGCTGGCAAAGTAGCGACAGCTGCAGCTAGACCGTTATAGTAGAGTAGTCAAAGTATTTGCAGACATACTGGTCATGTGGCATGGTAGTATTAGACTACGATACTTGACGGTTATGGAGAAAAATCATAATTATGAGATTACAGACAGGTATCCCAAGATTCTCGATCCAATAAATAAATTTGTCCTACGACCTAGACAATAGCATCAAGAGACCTTGGCTACTAGTAGAATTCTTGTAAGTTGGGTAGTATAGACGAGTTAGAGAAAAATAGAATAGGGTATGGACAATAAATGAGAAAGTGTTAGGATGGCATACCATAACCTTTTAGGGAGCACTGCTAGATAGCAATAAAGTGTAATAGCTATAGTAATTTATTATGAATATGGGTTAGTGTCAATTTCGAGAACAAAATTTTTGTAAGTTGGGTCGAATGTAAAACCCCATATTTTTAATATTATTTAATTAATTAGTTATTAAATTTATTTATATATTTTTTTTTAGTTAATAAGAAATATGATTTATTGATCCTTAATACCAAATCCTCCCTAAACCGAGCACCTATATTACCTACACATAGATCACCTTCATATCAGTCTACAACTGATTGCCCTCGAATTAGCAGCTGTTGTTGCCGCTATAACTAATGCTTGCACTGCATTATGCAACTGAAACATCATCCTCACTCCAGTTGCTGTTGTCCTCATTTCCCTGCTGTACCTACAACCACACAGGCACACTCCTACTCGAGCCACACTGACACTGGTAAACACAACTCTCTTGGTCACAACACTCACGTCCCTATCACACAATATATATATATATATATATATATATATATATATATATATATATATATATATATATATATATATATATATACACACAATGGTATTAAATACACAAATTCTACACTAAGGGTTATTTCACCAAACACATAGAGTGTACCATATAGATACTTATGATACTCCTCCCCAAAAATTGCCTAAACTTCCAATTATCCATGATAATCATACCATATATCAATTACATATAATAATAGCTATTAGACATAGTTACAATAGGAATTTAAAGAGAATTGCACAAAAACTCCTAAAATGAGCTCTGAATCGCAAAGTATCACACAGTATCATGATATGGCCTACTCGTGTCCAATTTGTTGGCCCAAATGGGTAACCATCAACTCAATTTTGATAATGGACTAACTATGATCTAATATGACTCAATACGACACATAAAATGACAATCGTTGCATCTCCTTTACTTCGCTGAAGACATGTTGCAACAAGTCTAAAAGCTGTGTTATTGAGTCCGTATTTTATATTCATTGAGTCTAGGACAAAATATACATCGGGTTCATGTTGGCACTAGAAAACTCAAACCCATATTAAAGCAGAACCTAGTCCACTCAAAATAACCTGAACCAAACCAAACCTGGACCCAACATTCTGGAAATAGACCAACAGAGTTCGGACAGAACTCGGGAGAACTCGGTCACCCTAAGACCCAATTTGCAACGTTACTCCGTGAGACCAGTATTCTAATATTCGATTTTATGAACGTTGGGCATCCGAACTCGGCCCAAACTCTGTTCAGAAAAACCCTATAAATAGAGATTGAATTCCACATTCTTATTAACTCATTAACTCACTTTCATATATCTATCTTCCTGAGCTATAAACCTTCTTCATTTCTAAGATAAACTCCTAGCCTTCTAGTGCCAAAGAGCTTCCGATTTAGAAGTCTGATCGAGTTGTAAAAAGCTTGGTTTGTTAAGTTCTCTAGTATTTAAAGTCGGCGTGCCCTTCAAATAAAATGCACGTGTGAAGTCTTTCGAGCCTTTGGATCAAAGCTCGATGTTATAAGAAGTTTGCAAGCCTTCGGATCGAAGCTTGTGATTCACTATTGGTGATTATAGTGGATACAACTCCGAGCAAGAGTTCTCGGACCTGGACTAGTCCTCTTAGAGGAAAACCAGGATAAAATTGCGGTGTTTACGTTTGCGTTTGCTCTTCTCAACTCTTACTTTACTGCATATTCATAATTGATATATTTATTGGTACATATACTGCTTTTATGTAGCTTAATTTTTAATTAGGATTTATTATTTCTGCTGCACACACGCACTCTATTCACCCCCCCTCTAGTGTTGCCCTAACGGTCCTACAATTGGTATTAGAGCAGGTACTCTCTTGATATAGACTTAAACTCCTAGTATACTTATATGGAAACCTTGAGACCCTTGTACACCAATAATGGTGAAGGCCAGTCTACAAATAGATCACCCATATTTGATGATACCAATTACACATATTGGAAGATATGGAAGAGCTTTTATTTAAAATCTCTTAATTTTGATCTATGAGCAATTGTCACAGATGGCTACAAAAAGCCAGACAGAATAGTTATTGATGGGAATCTTGTTGAAAACCCCAATGATATATATACTGATTTGGAAAAGAAATTTGCTAGTCTTGATTCTAGGGCTATTAATGCATTATTCTGTGCTATAGACATGACTGAATTCAACAAAGTATCAACTTGTACAACTTCACATGAAGTTTGGAAGCTTCTTGAGGTAACTCACGAAGGAACCACCCAGGTGAAAGAATCAAAGATTAGTCGTCTGACACAAGAATATGAAGCTTTCAAGATGAAGCCAAACGAGACCATCACCCAAATTTTTACTCGCTTCCTGGATATTGTAATCCTCTGTCATCTCTTGGCAAGGAGTATACAAATCATGAAAAGATACATAAGGTACTTCGGGGACTCACCAAGAACTGTAACCCCAAGGTAACTGCGATCATTGAAGGAAATGATCTCACCACAATGTCGCTAAAAATGCTCATGAGAAAGATGATGATGTATGAGCTGGACCTTAAAGACCTTGAAGAATGAACACCAAGAGAGAAGGTCATCGCATTCAAGGCGTATCACAAAAGAGCTTATGTCAATACTTTTGAAGATGACGAAACATATGATGATTCAGACGATTCTTAGAGTTTGATAAATCAAACCAAAAGAAGAAAAATCTTGAAGAAGAACCAATTTGCTACAACTGCAGAAGACCAGGACACATGATGAAAGATTGCCCTAAAGCAAAAAGAGAGAATCGCAATGAACACTCAAGCAAAAGGGGAACATCTTCAAGGAATTATGCCAACACTAGCATATGGTGTGAAAGCGAAACAAGCGATTCTGAAAAAGAAGAATAAGAGAATCCTCGCAACTCTGCAAATGTATGCTTAATGGCATTCGATCAGGTATCTACGAACCTCCTATATGATGACTTTACATTTGATGAACTAGGTGATGCCTTTAGTGACTTTCTAGATGATCACAAAGCACTGCTTGATAAATACAAAAACTCAAAGAAGAAACTCAAGGCACACAAACTTGAGATTGATAGATTATCCACACTCCTTGATGATATCAGAAAGACATAATCCCCAAGTGATTCAGATAAATTAGCATCAGTTAGATTGAACTTACACGAAGAACTTCTTAAAAATGGGCAACAGGACAAGGATTATATCAAGTTCAAATAAGATTATGAAATAGAGAAGAAAAATAGTAGTAATGCACTTATTAGAATTGATGTCTTAACTGCTAGATATACTGAGTTATATTACACATCCAAAAAGTTGGAAATTAGATTAGGAAAATAGTCTGCACAAACTGCTTCCCAATCTAACACGTGTCACTCAAAACCCAAGGACACTCATAAGACACAGACCAAGAAGGCCAAATCTTCTAATTATGTATTTTATTATAAATATCCATACAAGACACAATGCACCACTTTACATAGTCATATTCACCATACTGTTTCTAACACTTATGTCCATGCTACATGTCATTACTGTGGTCTATAAGGACATATTTTATAACAGTGTAATATTAAACAGTTGGTTAGTATGAACAAGTTTATGTGGATACCAAAAGCTAATAAATATGGATCCAGATCTTGGATACCAAACTTTCGGCCTAATGATGTAGATAGAATACCTTGTGTCGGCATTTAGCACAAAGGAGAATGTTGGTGGTTGCAAAGGTACAAATGTCATCTTCCAAGCAATTTCACCAACATAAGTATAGCAACGAAAGCTACTTTGGTAACATAAAAAAATATTTCCTTTCTAACTGGCTAAATTATAGAATCAAGCATGTCTTTAATTTTTTAATTGTTAATATGAGACTTATGATACTAACATGCTTAGTTAATTCTTATTATTTCATCTAGCCTGACTAGTGGTTGAGTGTTTTTAGATGTTTTATTGACTATTACATATGACTAAATATGGATTTGAGTCATATGTTCTTAGCTTACCTTATTTATTTAGTACATATTTTTCAAGTATATATTTTTTTCATCTTTGTGAAATAAGATTTATGATATTTGCTTAATTTTTTTGTTAACTCTGAACATCATTTTGCTGATATCTTTACCAATCCCCTAGCCAAGTATCGCCTCAACTTTATTTGTCAAGAATTAGGAATTCTGAATTTGAATGATGTACGAAGACTTAAATTGCTTAAAATTCTTTTAAATCTAAGTTCTGTAAAAGTAAAAATTATTTTGGGTACAAACCAAAAGGTTCCTTCTATCAAAAAGGCATAAATAGCCTAAGCGACATGGTATTTAAGTATCTTCGGACCACCGCTAGCTGGGATCCGGCCCCTGCAGCTAACCCAAGATGATCCGTACTTTATAGAATCATGATTTGTTAAGGTCTTTTCTGTAATTTATTGTTCCGAAGACAACAACGAATTCAATGTCTACTTTTTGACTTAAAGTTGGCAACTGTTATCGTCAAGAACTGGAATTTCTAGTTTTAACTAGGTGTTTAAAATTACTGTTGACGATCAGTAGTTATTGACTCGGTCTTTAGTAGAAATTGATGTTAATGAAAGCTTTTTTATTGTGTTCATAGTATATGGAGTATCTGTAAAAGTTCATGATTATCTATATTTAGATAGGTCATACTTTGCAGGGGAGCACTCTAGTCATCTGAATATTTTATTCTCAAGGATTTTGGTTCTCTCCTTTACATTCATGTTTATCTAAAGAATATTCATATAACATGCTAAAGTAATTGAGTTCAAATGCATGAATCATGGATACTCTGATAGATTTTTTTTTTATAACTTTTGACATAAATTCATTCATTTATGTCATTAAATAGTATCTATAATTTCCAATTATGTCTTGTTTTTCTTCACTTTGTGTTTCATATGTTGTCTATATTTTCTCTACGAGCTATATCATTTTGATAAAATGACAAAGGGGAAAAAATGACCGATACGCAAGACAAGTACAAAAGGATGGAAGAAGCAATACAGGAGAAGACAAGGAGACGGAAGAAGCAATACATGAGAAGACAAGGACCGATAATGTGCCTATACCGTCATTCAGGAATTATGAGGGAGCCTTGTACTTTTCAAAGATCTATGCCCAGGTATGAATATTGATGTATCGATCATAGTTTGTCAATTATCAAAATGGGGGAGATTGTTGGCCCAAATATGTAACCGTCAACTCAATTTCGATAATCGACTGACCATGATCTGATATGACTCAATACGACACATAAAATGATAATTGTTGCATCTCTGTTACTTCGTTGAAGACATGCTATAACAAGTCTACAAGCTGTTTTATTGAATCTGTATTTTATATTCATTGAGTCTAGGAAAAAATGTACATCGGGCTCGTGTTGGCACTAGGAAACTCAAATCCATATTAAACCAGAACCTAGTCCACTCAAAACAGCCTGAACCAAACCAAACCTAGACCTAACATTATAGAAATAGACCAACATAGTTCGGACAGAACTCGGGGAGAACTCGGTCAGCCTTAGACCCAGTTTGCAATGTTACTCCGTAAGACCAGGATTCTAACGTTCGATTTTCTGAACGTTGGGCATCCGAACTCGGCCCAAATTCGATTCATAAAAAACCTATAAATAGAGATTGATTTATACATTCTTATTAACTTATTAACGTACTTTCATATCTCTATCTTCCTGAGCTATAAACCTTCTTCGTTCCCAAGATTAACTTTCAGCCTTCTAGTTCCAATGCGGTTCCGATTTAGAAGTCTGGTCGAGTTATAAAAAGCTTAGTTTTTAAAGTTCTCTAATGTTTGAAGCTGGTGTGCCCTTCGGATCAAACACACATGTGAAGTCTTTCGAGCCTTCAGATCAAAGCTCGATGTTCTAAGAAGTTTGCAAGCCTTCAGGTCAAAGCTTGTGATTCAGTATTGGTGATTATAGTGTTTACAACTCCGAGCAAGCGTTCTCGGGCCTGGACTAGTCCTCTCAGAGAAAAACCAGGATAAAATTGTGGTGTTTGCGTTTGCTCTTCTCAAATCTTACTTTACTGCATATTCATAATTGATATATCTGTTGGTACATATACTGCCTTTACGTAGCTTAATTTTTAATTGAGGTTTATTATTTCTACTGCACACACGCACTCTATTCACCCCCCTCTAGAGTTGTCTTAATAGTCCTACACAATTTTGGATACGTAACTAGTCTCCCAATTTCGATCTAAGTCTAATTGGACTAATTAGTGTCATGACACACACACACTTGATGTTTCAATCTCGTAATTCTCCTAAAATAGACACAAATCACCATATAGAAGACATAATACACATCCAATTAGTCTAAATTTTCCTCCTATAGGTAGCCCTATGCCATGGGACGGTTCCTAATGGTCAAATGCATGATTTAGAACCTACAATGAAGGTGAATTCAGAATTGTATCTATTGAGAGATGGCTTTCCAATGAATTATTCTCACGGACATGATTCGAACACAATCTCCTTACCAAAGCTCCTCCTCCAAGTGCTCCTTGCTACTCCAAGCTCCAATGCTCTTTAGGTGGTGAAAGTGAGAGAGAATGTGATAAAATTGAGAGGGATTGATAGAGGGATAAAGTAAATTGGGGATCTAGGAATTTGGAGATCTAGAAATGAGTACAAATAAAGAAGGAAGAGAGAGAGAGAGAGAGAGAGAGAGAGAGAGAGAGAGAGAGAGAGAGAGATAGAGTAGCCCCTCTATAATGGCTGGCCCCTTTTCCCTTCTCCAAGTTACCATCAAATGTCCACAATGCCCCTACATGATGAATTATGAAGAATAATTAAGGATGGTTATTTTGAAAAGTTTTTAAACTAATACAAATTAGTCTAATCCTCCTAATTAATTAGAGAAAATGGGTCTAATGGGCCTAGTCCATATTGGGCTCACTAGTTGTCATGACAAGTCTAATTGGGTTCACTACTGTCAAGTGTAAATAATAGGCTAGCCCACTAACTATAAATAATTAATACAAAACAAAAATAAATATACATAGCACTCTAATTAAATATAATCTCTAAAAATAAAATAACTTTGCCAAATTACTAAATTATTTCTATTTAAAAAAGTGAGGGTGACAATCCTACCCACCTTAGAAAAAAAATTTCCTCAAAATTTTAGGAAGATACTAACTACCAAAAATAATCACAATAAGCAAAAAAAATTATACATCACGGCTCAAACATATAAGGATATCGCTTGCGCATCTCGGCCTCTCGCTTCCAGGTAGACTCCCTTGGAGAGTGATGCCTTTACGCGACGCATACTAAAGGAGTCGTCTGGTTCTGCAGCACCTTCTCCCTGCGATCCAGAATCTTCATAGGCTGCTCTAGATAACTAAGAGTCAGACCCACCTCGATCTCCGAGTGATCCAATACATGGCTAGGATCTGCCATGTATCGTCTCAGCTGCAACACGTGGAACACATTGTGTACTCCCTCTAGTACAGGTGGCAAGTCTAGTCTATAAGCCACTGCACTGACCCTCTCAAGAATATCTAAGGGTCCGATGTACCATGGACTAAGCTTGCCGCCTCCACCAAAGCGAATCATTCCCCGTGTCAGAGAAATCCTCAAGAACACCAAATTGCCAACCTAGCATAAAATACAGCCTTAGCACTCTATCTAAAACAAGCAATCACAAACAATGCAAACAAAACCTATACCTTAAACTCCAATGGTCTCCTATGGCTGTCGGTCCAATATCGTTGTCTGTCCTATGCCACCCGAAGTCTATCCCTGATAAGCTTCACCTTCTTAGCTGCATCCACGACCATCTCCGGTCCCAATAAGGCTCTCTCACCAACATCATCCCACAACAACGGAGTGCGACATCTCTGTCCATACAATGCCTCAAATGGTGACATCTCAATGCTGACCTGTTAGCTGTTGTTATAAGCAAACTCTACCAGGTGAAGATAATCCTCCCAAGAGCCTCCAAAATCTAAAATACAGGTGTATAACATATCCTCGGGAGTCTGAATAGTCCTCTCCGACTGCCCGTCTATCTGAGGGTGATATGCGATACTAAACTTAAGCTGGGTGGCTAAGCTAGCCTGCAAAATCCTCCATAAGTGGGATATAAAACAACTATCCTGATCCGAGACTATGCTCACAGGAACTCCATGCAATCTGATAATTGGTCGCACATACATCTCTGCGAGCTTCTTCGTAGACATACCCACTTTAAATGGAAAGAAGTGGGCCGATTTGGTCAACTTGTCAACGATAACCCAAATCGCGTCTTTACCTCCTGGAGAACGCGGAAGTCCTAATACAAAGTCCATCGTCACATGCTCCCACTTCCATTCTAGAATGGGTAAAGGATGAAGCAATCCACCTTGCCTCTGCATCTTTGCCTTTACTTGCTGACATACCAAGCATCTGGATACGAAGCTCGCCACCTCCTGCTTCATACCATACTACCAAACATGTTCTCTCATGTCTCTATATATCTTGTTGGCACCTGGATGCATAAAGTATTGAGATCGATGTGCCTCCTGAAGAACCTCCTCGAACAACGCTCCACTCGGCATACACAATCTGGTACCATGCTGCAATGATCCATCATCTGCAATACTGAAGTCCTCTGCCAATCCCATCCGGACCTGCGCATTGATGCTCCTCAGAGACCCATCCTTGAACCGTGCATCTCTGATCTGGTCCATAAACTCTGACTATACCTGAAGTCTCAATATCTGTGTCGCAACTCCAAGAACTAGTACCTTAATACCCAAGCTATCAAGATCGACCAATAAATATCTATCATTCATCAAGTACATAGCCACTAGATACATGCTTAAGGCATTAGCGACTATGTTGGCCTTTCCTGGATGGTACTATAAATATATGTCCAAATTCTTCATCAACTCCAACCATCATCGCTGCCTCATGTTGAGCTCTTTCTGTGCAAATACATACTTCAAGCTCTTTTGGTCTGTAAAGATCTTCACACGCTTTCCGTATAAGTAGTATGTCCACAGCTTTAGAGCAAAGATGATTGTTGCCAACTCCAAGTCATGGGTAGGGTAATTCTTCTTATGCGGATGTAATTGCTTGGAAGCATAGGCAACCACCTTCCCGTTCTGCTGTAAAACACATCACAAACCCTTACCCGAAGCATCATTGTAAATAAAAATCCTCCTATCCCCGATGGCAATGTCAACACTGGATCTATAGTCAACATCTTCTTCAGCTCCTCAAAGGCGACCTGACACTCCTATGTCCAGACGAACTCCACATCCTTACGGGTCAACCTAGTCATCGGCTCTGCAATCCTGGAGAAGTCCTGAACAAATCTTCGATAATAGCATGTTAATCCAAGAAAGCTCATAATTTTTTCCACTGAACTTTGGGTAGACTACGACGCAATTATTGAAATCTTCTTCGGGTCCACTGAGATCCTATTTTATGTAATCATATGCTCGAGGAGTTCAACCTTATCAAGGAAGAACTCACATTTCGAAAGCTTGACAAAAGCTTCTCCTTCCTGAGGGTCTCCAAAACTTTCCTCAGGTGCTTCTCATGCTCCTCTGGGGTCTTCGAATATATCAATATATCATCAATTAATACCACAACAAACTGATCCAAGTACTGATGAAACACCTTATTCATCATGTTCATGAATACCATCTGGGCATTGGTCAACCCAAACGCCATCACCAAGAACTCAAACTGCCCATACCGAGTCCTGAAAGCTATCTTTGGAATGTCCTACTTCTTCACTTTCACCTGGTGGTACCCCGACCTCAAGTCTATCTTGGAGAATACCTTCGTTCCGCTCAACTGATCAAACAGATCGTTAATTTATGGCAACGGGTATTTGTTCTTAATAGTGAGGTTGTTCAAATCTCTGTAGTCGATACACATGCATACTGACCTATCCTTCTTTGGTACAAATAATACCTGAGCACCCTACGGTGATAAACTAGAGAGGATAAAGCCCTTGTCCAGCAATTCATCCACCTGCTTCTTCAGTTCCGCCAGTTCACTGTTGTTCACCCTATAGACGTGTTATGATATTGACTCTGCGCCTAGCACCAAGTCTATAGAGAACTCTATATCTCTGTCTGGTGGTAACCCTGGCAAATCTACTGGAAAGACGTCCATAAATTCTGTAATCAATGGATGTGGCGGCTCCTGCTCTTCCACCATAGCTCCATAGAAGTCTCCCTTGCTCTGCTCCGCTGCTCCTATGACGAACTCAAACTCTGGCTCCCCTGGCATCTGAAACAAAACTCTTCCTCCACGAAAATTGATACTAGCATGGTACCTACTCAATCAATCCATCCTGAGTACTATGTCGTAGCTCAGAAGTGGAATTACGAGTAGACACGCGCTCAACTCTCGGTCTACCAAGGAAACTCTTTGATCCTTTCAAATATTACTGACTAGGATAATGCCACACCCGATCGTGATCTTGCAAGTCCTCGCCAACGGTTCAGTCTCAAGATGATGCTTTAAAGCAAAATATACAGATACAAAACTATGTAAAGCACCAGAATATAATAAGGCATGAGATGGAAAAGAATAAAGATAGACTGAACCTGAGATGACATCACCAACTGGCTCCTCCTCCTCGACGGTCAAGGCGAAAGCTCGCCCCTGCTGTGCACCTCTCTGCTGGTGCTGGTGCTGGTATTGTGTGAATCTCTGTTGCTATGTCGGCAACAAAAGTCCTCTCTGATGTTCCGTTGGTGGTCTCGCTGGTGCTCTTTGTGCCTGGTCTCCACCCTAAGCTGGACGAGCTGGAGCCCTAGGACAAGCCCTCAACTAGCGGTCTCCTAATCCGCAAAATAAATACTGGCCCAATCTCATCCTACACGCATCACATCCATATCTCGGCTTCTTGCAGAATGGGCAAGGAATAGCTACCTGAGATGGCCTCTGAATCTGGTGCGCCTGCTATACTGGCGCTCTAGCTGATGCGGAAAACTGCTGCCTTGGCTGCTAGAAGTGTCTCTAATGTTGCTGTTGAAAGTGAGGTCGCTTTGCTTGGCCCGTACTACTGCTATCTCCTGAAGGATCCCTCATCCTTTTAGAGCCAACCTCCAAATTATCCTCCGCCTTTTGTGCATATGCCGGGATCTCCTCAAATATAGTGGTGCGATATCCGCTCGTATGGGATTTGATCTCCCTGTTTATACCCTTTTTGAACTTCTGGGCCTTCCCCCGGGGATTCCGTCCCTCCACAAAGCAACCCAATCTACAGTACTCCGTCGCATACTCATCCAATGTCATGCTATCCTGGACGAGGTACTGAAATTGGCTCTCTAGAGAAGTCAAAGCCACGTCTGAAAAGAATTTCTCCTTGAAAAGATCCTTAAAAGCTTCCCAAGTAAGTCCAGGTGCTAAAATTCTTGGGTCTGTCCTGAACCATGTCAATGCAATATCATACATCATGTTCCCTACTGGCTCCACATGTAGTCTCTTTAGAATCTGCGCCAGCCGCAGGTTCCTATCTATGTCTTCGATCCAGTCATCTGCATAAATAATCCTTTCGATGCCTTTAAATTCCTTAGGCCCCATCCTCTTGAAATCAATGATAGTTCCCAGCCTCGGCTGCTGCTGGGCCTGTGGAGGTGGAGCTACCTGTGGCTGGATCAAGAAAACTCTCTCGACTGCGACGAGTATAAGCTAGTGGGCATTCTCAATACCCTGTCTTATGACCTCATACTGGTGCTGCTGGGCCTTCGCCTGGGCCCTCTGTGCCTCCATCATCTGCTAAAAGAGTGTAAACACCTGAGCCGGATCAACTGCTGGTGGTGGTGGTGGTGGTGGTGGTGGCTCCTCTGAAGATGTAGGCACTTTCCTCTGGAGTGGAGGTGGAGCACCCTTGAAATCTGCTGTAATAATTCCCAACTGGACCAGTAAAGCGGCCCTCTGATCTGGAGCTGATGAAGCAGTGTCTGATGGTGCTCTCCTCTGAGGCGACGAAGTGACCGACCTCGCTGACACTGCGCCTGAGCGCTGGGATCGCGTCTACGGAGACATCCTAAAGATAGATTGAATAAAAGAATCAATATTGAGTAAGATACGATATCATCAAAGAATGATAGAATTATTCAAGTAAAGCAAGCATTCAAATTGTTAAGGATAGCAAAACAGATATTTTTGGAAATGTTTCCTAGTTGTGATTGAGTATAGTCTCAACCTATATCATATATCCTAAAATAGGCTCGTAGCAGTACTTTAAGTCTGAGCACAACTATAAAATCGCACTACTTGCGATCTCTTGACCTGCATGGGCCACCACTAAAAATATGTCATGACCCACACCTGGAATGGGTGTACGAGTACATGAACAACGCCCAGCCACGCTGCAGCATCGACGGTAGAATACTGTCTAGGTCAACAATGCTATCTAAATATCTCACACAATATATGTAAGGTATTTGTTGTCACGCCCCGGCCTCGAAGGCCGCTCGACCATCGTTTCCTCCCGCCGGACCGGACGTAAATCACCGTGCCTCGGCGCTCTCGTGGGGCGCATATGGCTGTTTGATACCGGGACGTGATCCCGTGCGAGCCTGGGGTTGCGCCCGCATATGGCAACATCGTTTAAGTTTCTGGCTATCATCGCATCAATCGAGTAAGCAACGGAGGGACATTGTTGCAAGCATTTATTCATCTGAGTATTCGGGACAAATCGAGGGACTGGGTTCTCTTTAATACAAAGGCATCATTCCATACATTATGTCCCTTTATACAAAAGTAGCTCGAGGCAATCGAAACACATATTTTCGGGTCTTGGGAATAAAGCACGCCTATCATTCCCTCGGACGATCCAGTACCTGCAAGCAAGTAAACTGTTGGTGGGTCAGCACTTTTATAAGTACTGGTGAGTATAAATAACTGAACAGAAGCAAATATTTACTAAAACCAACACTAAGTAATCATGTTATAAAATATTACATTACTAGTGATCTTTCTAGTTTTACCTATGTTCGTTAAATGCAGCATAAGAAAGGAGTCATATTACTTTCTTTTTGAAAACATGTTTTGAAAACAGAGTTCATATTCGATTTACAAGCAAGCAAGACAAGCCGATTGTTCTGATATCAAGGTGTGCGCAGCGTGTCTCGTGAGCTATACTCAAGGACTCTAGGGACAAATGCACATCTAGGAACAAATGCATATCTAGGGGCGGTCCTCTACCAAGCTAACACAATAAACTAGCTTATATGCAGTGTGGTCCCCGAGTAACTCAGGATCGGCAGCGGTTGATCCAGCTAACCAATAACTCATTTATCTGATGCTATTGACAGCTGTGACACATGGTTACTTTCTACTATCTCTGTAGCAGCCGTGACACATGGTTCAGCTCTCCACTAATAGCCATTGTCTGACCGATGCGAATGCATGAAACACTATCAAATAAACTCTAGGATGCAGACGAGATAAACCATCAGACCATATTTCTTGGTTGCGGACTAGCCGCCCTCACTAAATAATTCAAGCACACGATATGGTTCTCTCGAAGGACAAGCGATAGTGGAATATGTTCATGCAAACTCTTAGTCTTAGACAAGTGTTTCAATGTTCTCTTAGTTAAGCAGACATGTTCGTTTCAAAGACAAGCTAGGTGAGTTCTCTTATTAGCATGCAAGGCAGGTTCTATCATTCTCTTTAAGCAAACAAGCATTCAAAATACTCAGATTCATTATTAAGGCGTGCAAGAATCAGAGAATGAAGTTCTGCCCACTTACCTTAATACATAGTGCCAACGCGGAGTAAGGCACTACATTTGTCATGCTATTTCAACTCCAAATAGAGGAACAATATGGTATACGATAATGAAACCAATACTCAATCACAATATCAAACTAGGGAAAGAAATAGCATGATATGGAATAAAAATAATAAGTATAAGAGTCACAAATACATCTACAAGTCTACACTATAAGTCTAGGCATAATGCAACTCCCAAAATAATACATACATATGCCATGCGTCTAAAATAAGGCTAATACAATATCTAAACAATATAAGTCTAAGTCTACTCAGTCACTGGCACTAGGTTTTCCTGTTCTAGGAGAGTACCCTCTAATGTCTTGCTGTCCTGCAACTCGTAGTAAGTGGAAAACTGCTCCTCAAGCCAATCATCTGAAAAATATATCCATTCAGGATTGGAGCGATGTACAAAACTCTGAAAGCAGTTTCAAATACATGGTAGAGCATATATGAAAAATAATAGAAAATAATACAAGATAACTAGTAATAGGAAATGGAAATAAACTAAAGTAAATATATAATATACTAGAAAGGAAGAACAGGCAATAAGAAATAATTGTAGGTAAAGGAAATAGATAAACTAGCCAATGTGCTTTAGAGTACAAGTTCGTTATGTGATCAGGTTAGGTTGAACACGAATATAATATTGTAACTCGATTGCACGTGTGATATATAATCGACATGTACACGAATACACTTGGGCTTGATCACATAACCAACCCCTACTCCTCCATCTCCAACCAATGCTTATGGATCCAATCACGACATGTTACAAACATGAATATAAGCATACTGAACACGAGCAGTATGTGAACACGAAGTACATGATAATACCCGATGCACACGATAAAATACATGTGAAAGAGTACCTGCTGAACACGGTAGGGGATAACATCCCATGATAGGATCCACTTAGTACCAGTCCGTGTAGCCAATGTGTCAGAATCAAGTAAATAGTTCTAGTACATGTGATATATACACTATCATGACTGAAAACTAATCGAGAGATGTACTCGCCTCTAGTCCTGAGCAAAGGTGTCTCTCGATGCCCAAGTTGGTGTCACACAATTCTATTTAGGAAACATTATGTCAATTGGTGTAATAAATGAGAAATGGGTTAAAATACACAAATTCATGCTTCTAGGTCAATTTCTAAGTTATTCTAGCTTAACTAAGTCATACAAGGTCCATACTAACTTATTAGTCTATATTGGTCACTTTCTAGCTAATACTAGCTTGTACTAGCTATACTAGGTTATTACCTTAGTTAATAACTATAACCTATTATTAACTTATTAACTGATATCCTTAAACCCTTATACTAACTGATTATGCATTAACTAATAATAACTATACACAACTTACATTATATAGTAACTGCTAACTAATACTTATATACTTAATAACAGATACTATAGTCACAAGATAATGGCTACACAGACACATGTCCACTCTAATCATCACCCACCCATTCAGTGATCTCAGTACCTTGCCCCACTGATACCCACTTCATGATCACTTACCCATCATACACGTCCAGGTCCCCTTTCCTGATACATAAGATAATATTTACACTACATACTAATTACTACTAATTCTTGTACTGCATTGTGCAGCTGAAATATCCTCCTCACTCCAGTTGCTGCTGTCACCATTTTCCTGCTGCACCTACAACCACACAGGCACACTCCTACTCGAGCCACATTGACACTGGTAAACACAACTCCCTTGGTCTTAACACTCACGTCCCTATCATACAATATATATATATATATATATATATATATATATATATATATATATATATATATATATATATATATGCACAATGGTATTAAATACACAAATTCCACACTAAGGGCTATTTCACCAAACACATAGAGTGCACCATCTGGATACTTATGATACTCCTCCCCACAACGTGCCTAAACTTTTAATTCTCCATGATGGTTATACACACATATCAATTACATATAATAATAGCTATTAGAACTAGTTACAATAGTAATTTAAAGAGAGTTGCACAAAAACCCCTAAAACGAGCTATGTATCACAAAGTATCACACTGTATCGTGATACGGTCTACTCGTGTCTAATTATGGACACATAACTAGGCTCTCAATCATGATCTAAGTCTAATTAGACTACATTAGTGTCATGACACACAGTTGATGTGTCAATCTCGTAATTCTCCCAAAATAGACACAAATTACCATGTAGAAGACACAATACACATCCAATTAGCCTAGAACTTTCTCCTATAGGTAGCCCTATGCCATGGGAGGGTTCCTAATGGTCAAATACACAATTTGGAACCTACAATGAAGGTGAATTCAGAATTGTACCTATTGGAATATGAATTCCCAATAAATTATTCCTACGAACACGATCTGGACACAATCTCCTTGCTAAAGCTCCTTCTCCAAGTGTTCCTTGCTACTCCAAGCTCCAATACTCTTTGAGTGGTGAAAGTTAGAGGGAATGTGAATGAATTGAGAGGGATGAAGTGAATAGGGGATCAAAAATTTTGGGGATAAAAAATGAGTGCAAATGAAGAGGAGAGAGAGAGAGAGAGAGAGAGAGAGAGAGAGAGAGTAGCCCCTATATAGTGGTCGGCCCCTTTTCCCCTCTCCAAGTCACCATCAAATGTCCACAATGCCCCTATATGATGAATTATGAAGAATAATTAAGGATGACTATTTTGGGAATTTTTTACACTAATGTAAATTTGTCTAATCCTCCTAATTAATTAGAAAGAATGGGTCTAATGGGCCTAGTCCATGTTGGGCTCACTAGTTGTCATGACAAGTCTAATTGGGTTCACTAGTGTCAAGTGTAAATAATATGCTAGCCCATTAACTATAAATAATTAATACAAAAGACAAATAAATATATATAGCACTCTAATTAAATATAATCTCTAAAAATAAATTAACTATGCAAAATTATGAAATTATCCCTATTTGGAAAAGTGAGGGTGACATGAACCACCATCTGATGTTGTTAGGCAGCCAACATTCCGTGGATAGTTTCTAGCAAGGCCGGTGTATATAGTGCTCCCGGTACTGTGGGAGGTACGGGAACACCTGGAGCCTGCTGCTCTATCACATTTATCATGGACTCAACTTGGATCCCTGGTTGGGGTTCTACAGGACCTCATTCCAATGGCATCTATGTCTCTTTTGTTGCTGCAATATCTGGAGGAGGAAAAATCCAAAAGAAGAGCACAAGAATATCAAGTACAGGACGAGAAGGAACAAAGAAGCAACCAATCTGGAAAATTTTAAGCTGAGTATCGAAGAGGATAAATTTAGAATTTCAAGAAGAATCATGTTTGATTGAGACTCCTATGACCATGACACCGTAAAAGTTTGTAGAACAGACCTGTATGGGCCACCACTAAAATCTTGTTATGCCCAGTACTAAAATACAAAGACGGATATGGCCAGCTTCCCCGTACAAAATACTATATGTCGTACGGCGACCACGACTATAACTAGACAAGGGGGTGCATGCTACAATAAAGTATCCTAGGGTTAGGAACTTCTATGTCTCAATCATTCAAACAAGAAGCAATAGTATAGAACACTTCAGAATAAGTAGTAAAGCATCCCAAATGCCATATCAGAATGTTCTTTAGAGATCTGTCAATACAGAATGATGTGCCAGATACAAGATCAAGGTATACATGATAGTGAGTCGGCTATAGTCTAAATATATACAGTCATGTAAGAAACTAGTGCCCAGATTGGCCGGCTAACAGGTGCCAGTTGGCTAAAAGCCCAAAAGAATATAGTTTATAAAAGACGAGCAGTGAATAAAGGAATCCACTCGTTATCCTCAGCGGCCATGTTCCTGGTACGTGTCATGGGTCGGGGAAAAGTACGCTGGATCCTCGGGTGCTGGCTTGAAACCTTACCATCTAAAACCAGTAGGGTTAGACCCAAAATAGCAAGTACCACAAAGAAAGCACAAAAAACAAAACAAAATCCAAAGCAATAAAATAAAATATATATATATATATATATATATATATATATATATATATATATATATATATATATATATATATATATATATATAGTTCTGCATCGTAGTGTAGGTCCATGTCATATCCTAGCACAAAGGCCCAATCCTACAACAAAATAAGAATAATGGTTGAATTCATCATACTATGATAGTTCATTTCCCAAGACTACTAACAGAATAATACAATCACAACCAAGTCCAATTTATAAAATCGTTCAATCACTTGTATGGCTTGCTATTTGTGGAGTCTGAGGTTATCTCAGAATAATGCATAATAAGTATCCTCAGATCACGTCATTGCCGAACAAGATCTAACATAGCTAATAGATGAATATACAGATACTTCACGAATTATACCAGTTCTCCGTAGGGCCACTGCGCTAAAAATATGGTATTAGCGGTTCCAATGTTCCTATAGTGAAACTGTGGTTCAGCATATTTATAATAGGTCAGATACTGTACTCCACTAAGGCAGATGATATACAGTGTGGTGGCCAGCCCACATCGCACTTAGATTGAATCTTTGTGGGAAGGTTCGTTGTCATGATCTCGTGATACCATTTTCTCCCCATGATACTATCACTTTTAATTTCTTAATTAACCCTATATTGTGTTCGAAAATCTTAAGGCATGGCCACATGAGAATTTTTTTAAGATGTCGTACAAAGTACGGGCACTCTAGATACGAATCCATGGAAGATCAATCTGGATTCACCCGAGCGTGTATTTAATATTCAATAAATTAATATCCTAGCCACGCTTTGGTATTTGACTCGTATATCATGCCCGTGCTAGAAAAAATAGTATATTTATAGTATAACGTATTCAGAAATTTGGAGGCATTCTCGATGCACATCCCAAATATAATCACTTTAACACGTAACACGATATGTCATACCTCAGTGAACATTAGGTCAGGAACTTTATTAGGCAATAATCGTATCAGCACAGATACAGTATTTGAGTCCAATTACCAATTATTATTGGGTAACATAAATCTTGATCATATTATAATACGAAGCTTATGTCATGCACATAGCTGGTTAGTCACTATTCACTTAGTCTGGTTCACCGAGAAAATCTTAAGTCCAACACATATTCATGCCATGTATGAAGCCAATCTTAGCACATGGTCACGTCTAGCATGAGATCTGGTTTCTAAGTTTATTCTTTCTTAGAATCATAACACAAGCAATACCAAGATCAACCACAAAGAGGATGATAAGAATATTCCAAATAGGATAAGTGAACACATAATAAAAATGCTACGTGCACGCATGGGGTCACTAAGGCTAACATGAGCATAAAATTATACATATGAAGGTCAGGCGCATAAAGTCTCATGAACTACAAAAGGGGTGGCGCACAAACTCACAAAAGTAAGGTTGGCTCACAAACTCACAAAAATAAGGTTGGCGCACAAACTCACAGAAATAAGGTTGACGCACTAACTCACAGAAATAAGGTTGGCCCACAAACTCACTGAAATAAGGTTGGCGCACAAAATCACAGAAATAAGGTTGGCACACTTTGTCAAGTTAACCAACACGGCACACTTGACAAAAGTGCGCGGGCAAAAATAAGGCGTGCTTCCAAAGAAAGTGCGCAGCAGCTAGCTAAAAGAAAAAACACACAATCTGAGGTCAACGCTCAACAGTCAAGAAACTCGTCAGTCAGGAGCACACAAATCAATAACACAGAAATTGAGAAACCAACCAAAGCTTTGTCCCTAAGGAAACAAAGAGGAAAGAAAGTGTGTGAGCAGACCAACATAAAAAAAGTGTACCTGCTAAGAAACATAGAAAAAGTGTACCATATTGACAAACGCGAAGAAAGTACGCTGACTGACTGTGGCGTACTTTCTCTTAGTTTCCTAGGAAGAACTTTGATTTAATACGCAACAAAGTGTGCCAACTGAGTTTTTCTCTCTAAAGTGCGCCACTGACTCAAGGAGTGTGACTGGCGCACTTTTGCTAGGAGACATAGTGCAGTATGATTAGTATGCACGAAAGAATTTGGGACATCACACCAATGCGCCCAAAGTAAAATATATGTATTTCTACGCCAAAGGGGTCATCTTGCATACTCTTCACAGAGCACTGTTCTTCTTCTCCAGTCAACTATTTTGGTATACTTATTGTATCAAGTTTCAGTACTAAACTTAGCTGGACTCAAAATCAAGCACGGCCAAAAGCAAAGTTACATAAAATATGTGCTCTACAATATGAGCTAATTAGTTTTATAAAACCTAAAGTTTTTGGGAGATTAAACCCCAGGAAAACAAAAGTGAACCCATAGACCCAAACTCAGGTCCATGCAATTCCAACCAAGAAAAATTAAGAATAAAAATTATTTAAGATAAAGGGGTGCTCGGTCCTAACAATATGAGCTAGAAATAAACATGAATTATTAAGTACTAAAAGCATGCATAAATCCATAGTTCTTCTTCTTGAGCAAGATGTACTTGCCTGCGGAGGGAGAAGGGAAACCTATGGAAGAGAAATAGAAAGGAAAGATAATGAGAAGAGAGAGAGAGAAATAGGAATATATAGGTCTAGGTTTGAGATGTGGACCGTTGGATCACTCAAACCCATCTAAGCCACACATGCCACCAACCCAACCAAACCCACTCTCTCCACAACTCTCGGGTCCGGTCTAAACAATGGTCGGGCTAGCAACCAAAGTACGTCAAGGTGCGCCAAGGAGAATATGCGCCAAAGTACGCCAAAAAATGGGGCTGACACCGCCCATTGCAACCAATAGCTTTATTTTACGGTCTTATAAGTTGCCATGATATCGAGGATCCTTATATGCCTGATGGAGTGCTTCGTTAGTTCGATTTCGTACAAACATTACGGATGCGCACATTGAATTTAATAAGTGCCCCGATAGGGACGAAACCCTTGAACTATATCCCGGCCCAGTTCAACTGGGTCTAGGACTTATTCACTGAGTGGCAACGACATATTATTGGAGATTCTGAAAGACAACCGGTGGTTGAGATATCGGACTATAGAGACGACTATATGGCATACTATGCTAATGTCGGACATCCAAAGTTGTTGGACCCTGACATACCAAGACCCACTATTATTGGAGTACTAGCATCTTTGCCCGCAAAAAATATCTTGTATACTGTATTGGTTAATATGGTGAGAAAATAATTTATAGATTTGAAATATTTGTAATTATTTACAAACTAACCAATTTTTTGTCGTGTCATAACAGGCTAAAACAAATAAAATATTTGGGAAAATGTCTCCGCGCACGTAAGGACAAAAACTACAGAGAAATCAGTGAAGAGTTGGAAACGATCGACAGCTCTGTTACTGAATTTGACTTTATCCTTTCTAGGGAGCAGCGTACTAAAAGAAAAAAATAATAAATAGTTTGGTTATAGTAACTTTCGTTATAAAACTTTTTTTTTGGATATTATAACTTTTGTTATGAAACTTTTGGACTATGACACTTTGTCGGTATAAAACTTCTGTAATATTTTATGATTCTATGATGTTTTGTGATCAAACTTGTGTGGCAACTGATTCTATGATATTTTGGTATGAAACTACTATAATATTTTGGTATGGAACTTTTGTAATATTTTGGTATGAAACTTTGAATCATAATAGAAAAACATATTATTGGGACTATCCTAATTGAAACTCTCTGTCTTTATAATTTTATACCACTGTCCTTTAGGAATGTCAACAAGTTGACATTCCTATATGATGCTAGGATTGTCAACTAGTTGACAGTCCTAGCATCAATTAGGACTGTCAAGAAGTTGACAATCCTAATTAAAACTCTCTGTATTTCCATATTTTATACCCATTTTCAATTAGGACTGTCAAGTTGACAGTCCTATCATCATGTAGGAATGTCAACTTGACAGTTCTAATTAAAATTGGATATAAATTATAGAAATACAGAGAGTTTCAATTAGGATTGTCAACTAGTTGACAGTCCTAGCATCATGTAGGACTGTCAACTTGTTGACAGTCCTAAAGAACAGGGGTATAAAATTATAAAGGCAGAGAGTTTCAATAATACACTAAATACTAAGGATTTTTTACTGATACACTGAATACTAAGGATTTTTTATTTACCTTTTTAACTGTATACAAAATTGATTCAACATTATACAAAAGTGATTTAGCATTATACAAAATTATACAATCATATACTTGAACCAAAATGATACAAAATTATACAAAATGATACAAAAGTGCAAAATGTAAATAGCCCACTCCTATCAGTCGATTTGAACATCGAAGTGGCCAACGGACATGTTTTTGGGCTCCTCCATCTTGAACAACTTCTTATAGAGATTTATTTTATCCGTAAAAGGTGTGGTCCAAGCGATCGCCGCGTCTGATGCATGTTTATACCAAATTGATGAAGGTAGAGGAATAGAAGAATGACTGATCAACCTTGGTATGACAAAGTGGTTTTCGATATATCCTATAGTACATAAGTTAGATAGTCTGTGCTCGGCCAACGGAGCGCACATCGGAAAGAAAGTATTATTAATATTGTCTGAAATAAGTATAATTGGTATCTTATATTAGCTAATAAATATGCAGCGGCCGGGTTGGACATGTAGTGCTCTTCTCCGGTAACGGTATCGGTGTGTCACGCCCCAGTACCGAAATATGGAGACGGACATGGCCAGCTATCCCGTAAAAGGTATAGAATATCGTACGGTGATCACGGCTGTAACTAGATAATGTGGTGCATACTACAAGCAAGTCACTTAGGGTCACAAAGAACATATATTGTCTCAATCAGTCAAGTAAGAACAATAAACACAGAACATATATGACAAAGAAGTAAGACGTCCTAAACGTTCTACCAAAATATTTTGAAAACCAACTGTACAAAATGAGAAGCTGGCGAAGTAGCAAAAGTATATGACCGTGATCAGCTGCAGTATGATTAATTACAATCATGTAAGAAAACTATATGGCTAACAAGTGTCGGTGGCTAGACGTTCAAAAGAATAAAAATGTACAATAACGAGCAGTGATTAAGAAACACACTTGTATCCCTCAGTGGCCAACCGTCTGGTGTGCGCCATTATTTAGGGGAAGTAAGCTGGATCTTTGGGTGCTGGCTCTAAACCTGGCCATGCAAAATTAGTGGGATTAGACCCCAAATAGCAAGTACCACAAAGGAAGTACGAATGAAAAACAAAACCAGAGAGGATGAATATATATATATATATATATATATATATATATATATATATATATATATATATATATATATATATATATAATATTCTGTCTCGTAGTTTGGTCCATAACTGTCACTACACCATTTCCAGGGCAGGATATTTTTTTATTTTAATTTGGTAAATTGTGTATTGATCATAAATATTTGTATTAATATTTAATTAGATGCATATATTTATTTTTATTGGTTGTTTTAGGATTTTGGCTAGTCTGGACCCATGTCAGACCCTAGTGGACCCTTGTCAGACCCAACCAACACCCTTGTCAGACTTATTTATTGGTTTAAAGTAGTTATTTATATTTTAATTAGTTAGTTGGAGTGATTAGGATTTAGTTATAGTACATTTGGAACCCCAAACCCTAATTAGCATGACTTAATTGGAGGATATTTTGGACTTTGTGTTAGGCTCCCAAACCCTAACCCCATTTCTTTCCTACATGCCCCCCTCCCTTCCTTTTTATTTCTTCTTCTTCTTCATTTTCTTCTTCCCACTTCATTCTTCCACTCTCCATTCTCCTTTCTTCACTTCCTTCCTTTACTTCTTCCATTCCAAGTAAGTTTTTCACCTTCCCTCTCTTCTTTTATTTACTTTCCTCTTTAATGCAAACCCTAACCTTTCATTTTCCTCTAACCTAGGTGTGTAGAGCTTAGAAATGGTATAGAAGCTTGGGTTGGAGGCTTGGAGGCTTGGTGTGGTAAATTTGGGGGGTTTTGGAAACTTTGGCCTTGGGATTTCAACTCCCAAGAGGTAAACCCTAACCTTCCTCTTAGTGATTACTCTAATATAGTGTAATTAATAGTTTAGAACCTTTCTAGACCTTAGGGCTACCCATGGGAGGAAGTTGGAGCTTTTTTGGATATGTTTGGAGACTTTGACATAGGATTTTGTGTCAATTTTGGGTAAAATTCGAGATTGGCCCAATTTTGGGTATTGCCTTAGGTTAAACGGATATAGGTAGACATGCTTGGGTGTCTTGAGGGTAGGTACGTGTCCCCATTCGGACAAGTGATATTGTATCACAGAGTTTTGGGCGTTTCGGGCAATTTGGGGATTTTTCCTTCGACATGGGTTCCACATGCATATGAAATTTTGCCATGGACCTAGAATCGGAGAGTTAGTATTTTGTGAGATTCTAGACATCGATTAAAACTTGTGAGTAAATTTTGAGTAGATTCCGATTAGGTTTGATGTGCATTTCACGAGGTATCGTGAGCCGCACTCCAAGTGTTCGTCAAAATGACCAAATTGCCATTTCGACTTGGTTTCTAGGTTTCAGACTTGTGCGCGGATTGGTTTAGCCTCGGGGAGTGTGTATTAGGATTTTTTGAGTTTATATATATATATATATATATATATATATATATATATATATATATGGGTGAGTGTGAGAGTGTGTGTATGTATGTGTATGATTATATATGTATGTATATATATATAAAAGTGTATATATATATATATATATATATATATATATATATATATATATATATATATATATATATATATATAAGCTCACACACACACATGTTTGTGTGTGTGTGTGTGTGTGTGTGTGAGAGAGAGAGAGAGAGAGAGCTTATATATATGTGTGTAGTGTGTGTTTTAGTGAGTGAGTAATAAGGTGAGTGAGTGAGTGAGGTAGAGGGGAATTGGAAGAGGAAGAAGGGAAGAGAGATCGAGAGAGGGTGAGATAGAGAGATGAGGGAGAGAGGAAGAGCAGCAGCAGCACCTAATGGCTGCAGCAGCAGCAACAAATGGCTGCAATAGTAGCAATAGCAAGTGGCAGCAGCAGCAGATAATGGCAGCAGCATCAGCATTTTGCAGTAGCAGCAGCAACAGTTAGCAAGTAGCAGCAACAACAGCTGGTAGTAGCAGCAGCAGTAAGAGAGCTATATATATATATATATATATATATATATATATATATATATATATATATATATATATATATATATATATATATATATAGTTAGCTAGTTAGTTAGAGTAGAGAGGGCTAAGGCGAGGTATCGCAATACCTTGAGATACTCAAGGTATTGGGTATTAGGGCAAGGTATTGGGCTTATGCCTAGGTATGGAGTTAGAGTTGCTTATATATATATATATATATATATATATATATATATATATATATATATATATATATATATATATATATATATATATATACGTGCTTGGATATATATTAGAGGGTATAGGCGTGTTATATAGTGTAGGTTGAGATATTGGATACCGAGGGTATCCCAAAGAGGCAAGTTTGTGGGTTTACTAGCTTAATGATCTAGTTTTGACCTAGAATTTTAGGGGCACCCTAGTTTGACCTAAAGTTGACCGTAGTTGACCCGGTTGACAGCCAAAGTCAACATTTGATCTAGTTTTGACCTAGAGTTGAATTTTTAGGCTCCCTGTTGACTTTTTGACCCAGATTTCGTCAGTTTGACCCGTTTGACCTAGAACAACCCTAGAAGCTTATTTTTAGTTATTTTATATCTATATAACTCTTTAGAACTCCATTTAACCTTGCTTTTCGCAATAGGTCCTTGCGACGCCAGTTCGGACCTCGATCCTCGCCAGTTGCTCAAGACGTCAGGCGAGTACATTCTCTGATAGTTTTTATTATCTGATAATTATTATGATTCAGCATCGAGTATAGTATTATCTAATTTTCTGGCACGACACTGACTAGTATTTCTGGATTTATTTACTTACGGCACGTATATTTCATGTTTATGGCCTCTATTTCTGGAATCACCTACTGGCATCACATCAGGACTCACTACAGGCATCACTCATGTTTCTGGCTGGACTCATATTTATATTACGTGTCGGGTCTGTGGATTCACTTGTACTAGTCAGGGCGGGGAAATACTCGAGTAGACATGTAAATATTTCCAAATCTAGAATCACTGGAATCACTCCCTCTGGTCTAATCTGGAATTATAGCAGCCGCACACTGGGCACACCCAGTGTGCGGTGAGCCGTACTTACCCCTAGCCGTTTATATGTCGAAACAGGTATTTCAGAGACACTAGTTCCTTCTTTCTAGTCAGGACTCACTTACACTTCTTGACTTGTCTCACTTATACTTTATGGACTGGACTCATTATATTTACTCTTGTTGGACTCACTTAACGTCATTGTGCACACACTTGCTCTTAGTTTAGATTTCTTGTATCCTGCAGTCATTATTATCTTGCTTCTAATTTTCATGCATCTTTACCTTTATGCACCAGTTGATATATATATATATATATATATATATATATATATATATATATATATATATATATATATATATATATATTTTTTTTTTCTTGTTCATACTTTATTTCCTTCACCTTGTGCTACTTACTACAACTGCTTTATAGTTTTTATCATTTAACTGGAACTGCTGTTAGAGGTGTACTTGCTCCAATCCTGATTGGATATATTTTTCAGAGGATCAGGAAGATTGGTGTCCAACGTTTTATGGACCTCAGCCTGTCGATGGTGTAGACAGGGACCCCCTAGTTTAGGAGTGATTTTCGGGTTGGTAGCCGGGATCACTAGGACCTCAGTTGTATTTATTAGCTTTTGGTACCGGATTTGTCCCCGGCTTTTGGTTTGAGACTTTGTATTGTATTTGATTCAGGATATTGTTGTTATTATTATTATTGTTGATGTCTTTCGTAGTAGTAGTTATTTAGATTTTGTAGTTTTTAGACTTCCTTGTGATCTTATCATGCTTAGATCATGATTGAGAATTTTCATTACCTTTATCATATTGTTCCTCCGTTTGGAGTTGAGATATTGGCAGGTACTTATATTATTGTGTGAGATTGTTAGCTAGATAGTAGACCTAGACAGCGTTCTACCGCCGATGCTGCGGCGTAGGCTGGACGTACCCACGACTCATGCCCGATTTTTCGGGTGCTGGTCGTGGCACATTTTTGGTGGCGGCCCACACAGGTCCCGAGCTTCGCAATTAGTGCGATATCGTGGTAGTACAACGATTTAGTTATACCGTTGTGAGCCTACTCTAGGAAATAGGATCTAGGATGAGAGTGTACTCAATCACGACTAGGACAATTTCAATCTATTCTAATTATTATGAAATTGCTTTCTTTTAAAATATTATTGTCCTTCTTTGATGATATCGTACCTTGGGCCGTATTGACTTCTTTTGATCGGTGTTCAGGATGCCTCCGAAGACACGATCCCATCGTACCGTCCCAGCAGTTGCCACCGAGAGGTCTGCTACCTCTCGTCCTGCTCGACTTCAGGCAGCTGCTACCGCTCCAGTCACCACTCCTGCGGTTGAGGGAGCATCTATTTCTCTTGTGGATTCTCCTCCACCTGTCGATCAGAGGACTACCCCAGTCGTTCCGGTGGTGCCTCCTCTACCACCTCCTGCACCAGTAGACGCTGCGCAGTTGTTTGCATTCTTCAGGGAGATGATAGACGCGCAGCACCGCCAGGTGGATGTGATGAGGCTGGGCATTGAGAATGCCCACCAGGTGGCCATGGCGGCAGTAGACAGAGTGGTTCAGATCCAGCCACAGGCAGAGCAGGCACAGCATCCGAGGCCGGGCAGCATCATTGACTTCCAGAGGATGCGGTCCAAGGAGTTCCGGGGTACAGAGGGGATCCTGTACGCGAATGGCTGGATAGAGCAGATTGAGGGGATTTTTTGGCTGGCACATATTCCAGACAGCATGCAGATAGAGGTAGCGGGCAGTCAGATGTTCGACCTTGCTTTGACGTGGTATCGCACTGATATGAGGATCGCGGCACCAGGGCTTACTTGGGAGGCTTTTTAAGGAGAAGTTTTGTCACTACCACATTTTCTAGGAAAGGGTATTTTGGTAATTTCCTATTTAAATAAATATTGTGCATGGTAAATAATTATTTGTTGTATTATTTAATTGTTGTTAGTTATTATTTAATTATTTTGGACTTATTTTAGTGGACCCAACTAGTTTAGTTTGGACCCATGGACCAACATGAATTAACTAGTTAGACTTGGCCCATTTAGAAAGCCCATAGTTAAGGAGATGGATTAAATTAATTAAATGATTAGACTAGAAGCTTCCTTCCTTAATTATTTCTTCATGAGAGGCCCCAAGGGGTACATTGGACATTTTACAATTGCTTGGGGGAGGGGCTATGGCCGGCCTATTAATGAGGGGGGAAAATTTCTCTCTCCTCTCATTTCATTCCAAATCTAGATCTAGAATTTTCCCACTACCAAATTCCCTCCATTCCCAATCCAATTCCCTACCAATTTCATTCCAAATTCTTCCCAATTCACCATTAGAGAAGAAGAAAGCAAGGATCTAGAAGAAGGAAGCAAGGATCTACAAAGAGGAGCAAGGGTCTACAATTTGGAAGCAAGTTCATCTCAATTGGAGGTTTCATTGGGAATCCATCTCCTAATAGGTATAATTCAGATTTTTCCCATTTAAATAGCTTCTAAATCTGGGATTTAATCATGTAAAATCAACCTATATGTATGTACTACCCATAGGACTTTGTTTTGTGTTCATAGGAGACCCATGGAGAAAGTTATGGTGCTTTTTTTATCAATTTTGTTGGAATTTCGAATTTACATTTTGTTGTGTGTGTCAATTGATCCTATAGATCAATTGGACATGAGATTTGTGTTTGAGGCTAGTGTCGTGTCCATATTGGGATACTTGTGGTTCGTATCCCAACTATTTGGTGATACGTGTCATTTGGGGGTTTTCCTCCGACACGGGGCTTTGAACATGTCGTATTTTGACACGGACACATAGATCTACTTTTGACACTTTGATTTGTTCATAAATATTATTTGTGATTTGTTTGTGTCCTTCGGGGTGCATTTGGTTGTGTGTTGGACTCGTGTCGCATGCGTATCCTAGATCTAGTGGGATACGGTGAGATACTCTCCAATTGTGTGTATTTTGCATAGATCTAATTAATTATGGTTCAATTCTTCATTTATAATTAGTAAATATATATGGATATTATATATTTATTTTGTGTATTTATTATAGTAATTATTGTAGCATAGATCTATATTTTGTGTGTGCTAATATAATGTACAATATAATATGTAGCTTTCTTGCATGCAAATATATATGTTACTACTTGTTAAATAATATAATTTATACATAAAATATTTTATAAAATATATTTATGTGTTTGATTGTGTAATTGTATTATTTATAATTATTATGAACTTATTGTATATTAATGTATATATTTTAGGTGTGCTTCTAGCCATATAAAATATGTACATTAATATGTACATGAGTTTGTAACAATTGGTATTTAATTATAAGTGTAGATGTGTATATATATAAGTATATAATTATTAGTTATTTAATTATATTGTATTGTGATTTTATTGTATATATATATATTATTATATATATATTATTATATATATATATATATATATATATATATATATATATATATATATATATATATATATTTTGATTGTTTTAGTAACAGTGAATTAATGACAGTAAAACTGTCATTAATTAGCCGATACAGCAGCCGCTGTAACTCTGTGCATTTAAATGCATTTAATGACAAATCTGTCATTAATTAGCAGTGGGCGGGTCTGAGCGGATTTTTTACGACAGTCTTTCTGCGACGGTTTTAAACTGTCAGCGATCCAGTCGGTAGTAGGAATTGTATTCAGTTTTTTCTGCGACAGTTTTTCGGTGACAGACGAAACTGTCACTATTAGCCGTTTTAATTAAATTGTATTCTTAGCTCACTGTTTTCAGTGACGCTTTGACAGATTTAATGTATATATTATATATTGTATTTGTATATATTTATATGTATATATATGTGTGTTTTGTGAGGTATAATAATTGTTATAATATAGTATTTTAATTATATGAATATTGGGTTGTATATATATATTTTAAGGTATATATTAATTGTATTATTAGTATACTTTGTGTGAGTTCTTTTGGAATCTAATTTGATTCCTAAATTGTTGTATTTTATTTTTATATTATTTTATGGATGTTTTGTGAGGTTGACTTTGGGTTTGACCATGTTTGACTTTAGTGGACTTTAGAGTTGACCATAGTTGACTTTTGCCTTAGAATTGAGTTATTAACCTAGAAGTTGTCTAGTTTGACTTGTTCTCTTTCCGGGACCTTGTTTTAATGTTGTATTCCATATCTAGGTCTTCGAAGCACCGAGTCAGACATTTGTGAGACTGTTCATTGGACTTCAGGCGAGTACATTCTCTGATAGTTTCTCATTTATGATATCCTCTATGTTCGTTGTATCTAGTGTAGATTTACATGTTCTCTTGACACTATTGTTACACGGATTGGTATATCCGGATCTCGTCATGAGATGTTATTCCTTGGTATATGGTGTATATGGTGCAAGTATTGTTTCATTGGTTATCTTGTACATGTACAGACACCGATTTTCGGGAGGAGTCACTCTCTTCTTGGGGAATCTCGTGCCATAATGTACCGTGGTTGGATCTATTATACCAGTCGGGGGTGGAGAGTATTTTAGTGTAGATATGTGATCATACCCTCCTTGTGCATGTCTTATTCCTTGTGAGTGTTGATCATACACCGCACGTATAATCAGCCAGGCCATTATACTCTTGTGCAAGTTCCCAAGCCGATCACATGTTAAAGCTAGTACTCACACACTTAGTCATTAGTATTCTTGTTCCATCAGCATATTGTTCATTATTGTGTTTCTTTCCAGTACTTCCTTATTGTCTATACATTTCTTGTATCTATTTATGCATCTTGTTTATCCACAGCTATTTACTGTTACATAGTTTTTATCATTATTTGAGAACTGCTGTTAGGGTTGTACTCTGCTCCTTCCTGACTGGAAATATTTTTCCAGATGACACTGAGGAGTACCCTACCTACTATGGACCCCAGGATGTTGTGGGTTTAGATTCTGAGACCCTGGCTCAAGAGGGACTTATCCCAACTGAGACAGTTGACCCTGGAGTTGTAGCTTTATAGTTTTGTAGTATTCTTTTGTACTGGATTTGTCTCCAGCTTATTTCTGTTTTTCTTCAGACTCATTGATGTATTATTTTAGACTCATGAGTTGTATTGTGACTATTCTATTCTTTATCTGATTCGTGCTCATTCTATCTTAGTTCTGTGATTGAGTATTTTATCATTATTGGTGGTTCATTATATTAGATAGATTATCTAGACAGCGTTCTACCGCCGATTCTGCGGCGTAGGCTGGGCGTTGTTTCCGACTAGTACCCTTACACCGGGTGCGGGTCGTGACACGTTTTTGGTGGTGGCCCATGCAGGTCTAGCTTCACAAGTATGTGATGTCGTGGTAGTGCGACAACTTAGTTGTACTATTGCGAGCCTGCAATAGGATATAGGATATAGGATATAGGCTGAGATACTCAATCACATCTAGGAAAATTCTTTTGATTCAACTATTCTCCTTTGATATTGATACTTGATCCCTTAAACTGTCCTTTCCTTGATGTCTTACATCTTATGCCATATTGATTCTTTCTTTCGCTTTGTCTCAGGATGCCGCCTAAGACTAGATCACAGCAAGGGAGAGCAGTTTCTGAGAGGTCTGCGACATCCCGAGGGCCTGCACCAGTCACTTCTCCGGTGATTGGAGTGTCAGCTGCTTTCGGAAGTCCACCACCTACTCAGAGGACTGTGCCAGCTGTATCTGAGGGGCTTCCACCTCCACCTCCTGTGCCAGCAGAGTCGTCACAGATGTTTACTCTGTTTCGTGAGATGCTCGAGGCACAGAGGGCCCAGTCAGAGGCACATCAGAGACAGACCGACGTTCTACGGCAGGGCATCGAGAGTGCTCATCAGCTTGCTCGTGCTGTAGTCGAGAGAGGAGTTTCGATCCAGCAACAGGTTGTTCCTCAAGTTGCTCAGCTTCGGCCAGGCAACATTCAGGACTTCAAGAAACTGGAGCCTAGGGTTTTCAAAGGAACAGAGGGCATCGTCTATGCTGATGATTGGCTCGAGGACATTGAGCGTCTTATGAAGGTGTCCCATCTTTCTGAAGATCTGAAGGTTGAGGCGGTAGGACTTCAACTGTTCGACGTCGCTCGTACTTGGTTCAGGAATGAGCCGGTTCTGGTTGACGCAGGACAATCTTGGGAGGTATTCAAGGACCTTTTCAAGAAAAAGTTTTTCGCTCGGATAGACAGGCTTGACTTGGAGAGATAATTTGAGAGTCTCATTCAGGGGAGCATGTCTGTGGAGGAATACGCTGCGGAGTTCGGTAGGCTGAGCCGAATTGCAGAGTATCTGGTGAGGGAGCCGGAGGTTCGAGCTATTCGTTTCCGAGAGGGTCTAAACTGGGAAGTGAAGATTCTTATTCCGTCTTTTTATGAGACATACTCGGAGATACTTGCGGAGGCACGCAAGGTTGAGCGGGATCTGGGTTTGAAGACCAAGAGAGACCGTGATTCTTTTCTGGGGGCCAACGGCAGTGCAGTATCTGCCAAACGTCCTCATTTCCAGTCCAGACCTTTCCAGCAGCTACAGCAGAACCAGACTCCAGCTAGAGCGCCTTTTCACCAGGCACCTCAGCAGCAGAGACAGTTACAGCAAGCTCTATGCAACTTCTGCAAGAAGCCCGGCCACATCTGGGAAGTTTGCAGAAAGAGGCTAGGAGTTTGTTTGTATTGTGGTACTGAAGGGCATCAATTGAGGGAGTATCCTCGTCGTGCAGTTCAGGGAGCAGCTCCAGCTCCGAGGGCACAGACGAGACCACCTGCAGCACAACCGAGGGGACCGCTTCTGACACAGCAGCAGCGTTTTGTCCAGCATCAGCAGGGAGGTGCTCGGCAGGGATGAGCGTTTGCTATGACCGTCGAAGAGGAGGAACCCACCGGAGATGTCATCGCAGGTTCTATTCTTCTTGATTCCATTCCAGCTTTAGCTTTGTTTGATAGTGGTGCTTCCCATAGTTTTGTATCTGTTTCTTTTGCTCTAAAGCATGGTTTGGTAGCTGAGTCTTTGCTTAGGACTTGCAAGATCATGACCGGGGGAGGCATTATCCTGGTTAATAATATTTGCAAGGATCGGAGAGTTACTCTGGGAGGCCGGGAGTTGAGTGCGTGTCTACTTGTAATGCCACTTCTGAGCTACGACATTGTACTCGGGATGGATTGGTTGAGTAGGCACCGTGCTAGCATAGATTGTAGAGGAGGTAGAGTTTTGTTTGGTTCGCCAGGAGAGCCAGAGTTCGAGTTTGCTAGAGGAGCTGCAGAGCAGGGAGAAGGCATTATTTGTGGAGCTATGGTGGAAGACAAGGAGTTGCCGCATCCGTTGATAGCAGAATTCTTGGATGTGTTTCCTGAGGAATTGCCAGGATTGCCGCCAGATCGAGATGTTGAATTTTCTATAGACTTGGTGCCAGGTGCAGAACCAATTTTGCAGCATGTCTATAGAGTAAACAACAGCGAGCTGGTCGAGTTGAAGAAGCAGGTGGATGAATTGCAGGATAAGGGGTTTATCAGATCGAGTTCTTCACCATGGGGAGCCCCGGTATTGTTTGTACCGAAGAAGGATGGATCGGTGCGTATGTGCATTGATTACAGGGCTTTGAATAATCTCACTATCAAGAATAAGTATCCTTTGCCACGGATTGATGATCTGTTTGATCAGTTGAGTGGTGCGAAGGTATTTTCTAAGATAGATTTGAGATCAGGCTACCATCAAGTGAAGGTAAAGCCGGAGGACATACCGAAGACTGCTTTTAGAACTCGGTATGGTCAGTACGAGTTTATGGTGATGCCGTTTGGTTTGACTAATGCACCGGCGGTATTTATGAACTTGATGAACAAGGTGTTCCACCAGTACCTTGACAAGTTCGTGGTGGTGTTCATCGACGACATACTCATATACTCGAAGACACCGGAGGAGCATGAGGAGCATTTGAGGATTGTGTTGGATGTGCTGAGGAAGGAGAAGTTGTATAGGAAGTTGTCCAAATGTGAGTTTTTCTTGGACAAGGTAGAATTCTTGGGGCATGTTGTGACTGGTGATGGTATTTCAGTGGATCCGAAGAAGATTTCAGCAGTGGAATCTTGGAAGACTCCGAGTTCGGTAGCAGAGATCAGGAGTTTCTTGGGATTGGCAGGCTACTACAGGAAGTTTGTGCAAGATTTTTCGAGGATTGCCGAGCCGATGACCAGACTCACAAGAAAGGATGTGGAGTTTGTTTGGACGGAGGATTGCCAGGTTGCTTTTGAGGGGTTGAAGAAGAGGTTGACGTCTGCTCCTATTTTGATGTTGCCATCAGGGTCCGGAGGTTTCACTATTTATAGTGATGCATCGGGGAAGGGTTTAGGTTGTGTTCTTCAGCAGCATGGGAAAGTGATTGCCTATGCATCCAGGCAATTGCGTCCTCATGAAAAAGAACTATCCTACCCATGATTTGGAGTTGGCAGTCGTCATTTTCGCTCTGAAGTTGTGGAAACATTATTTGTACGGAGAGCGTGTGGAGATCTTCACAGACCACAAAAGCTTGAAGTACGTTTTCACACAGAAGGAGTTGAACATGAGGCAGCGTCGGTGGTTAGAACTGATGAAGGATTTTGATATCTCTTTGCAATATCATCCTGGGAAAGCCAATGTAGTTGCCGATGCTTTGAGCAGGTATCCGGTAGCTATGTTCTTGACGCATGATCGATATTTGTTGGAGGACTTGGAGAGCTTGGGCATTGAGGTGATTGTTCCTGGTGGTGCTATACAGATATGAGGATTGCAGATACATTCAGATTTGATGGATAGGATCAAGGCAGCACAGTATGATGATGTATCCTTGAGGAGTATCAGAGCTCAGGTGAGAGCAGGATTGGAGGATGATTTTACTATTGCAGAGGATGGATCTTTGAGGCATGGAGTTAGATTGTGTGTGCCTAGTGGGGAGTTGCGTGAGGAGGTGTTGCAGGAAGCGCATCGCTCTCAGTATTCCATACATCCAGGTGCTAATAAGATGTATCGGGATATGCGAGAGAGTGTGTGGTGGTATGGCATGAAGAGGGAAGTGGCACAGTTTGTATCCAGATGCTTAGTGTGCCAGCAGGTGAAAGCCGAGAGACAGAGGCCAGGAGGTTTACTTCAGCCATTACCCATTCCAGAGTGGAAGTGGGAACACATTACTATGGATTTTGTGTCCGGACTACCACGATCTCCAGGAGGGAAAGATGCGATTTGGGTCATTGTTGATAGGTTGACCAAGTCGGCCCACTTTTTGCCTTTCAAGGTGGGTTTGTCTACGGAGAAGCTGGCAGAGATGTATGTGAGGCAGATCGTTAGGATACATGGAGTTCCCGTCAGCATAGTCTCAGATCGGGATAGTCGTTTCACTTCTCATTTCTGGAGGAGTTTGCAGGAGAGTTTGGGCACTCAGCTCAAGTTCAGTACTGCATATCATCCCCAGACAGATGGGCAGTCAGAGAGGACTATTCAGACTCTCGAGGATATGTTGCGCACTTGTGTACTAGATTTCGGAGGTTCTTGGGAGGACTATCTCCATTTGGTAGAGTTTGCTTACAACAACAGTTACCAGGCCAGTATAGAGATGTCACCTTTTAAAGCTCTATATGGTCGGAGGTGTCGTACTCCTTTGTCTTGGGACGATGTTGGAGAGAGAGTTTTGCTTGGGCCAGAGATGGTTGTGGATGCAGCAGAGAAGGTTCAGTTGATCAGAGACAGACTTCGAGTGGCGCAGGACAGACAGCGGCATTGGGCCGATAGCCATCGGAGACCTTTGGAGTTCGAGGTATAGTTTAGATTTTTGTTTGTTCTTGGTTGTTTGTTATAGATTAAGTTCTTAAGGTGGTGTTTTGTTCTAGGTGGGTGGTTTGGTGTTTCTGAGGATTTCTCCGACACGAGGCACGATTCGCTTCGGTGGAGGCGGAAAGCTTAGTCCGCGATTCATTGGACCTTTCACTATTCTAGAGAGGGTCGGTGCAGTTGCTTATAGACTAGACTTGCCACCTGCATTGGAGGGAGTGCATAATGTGTTTCATGTGTCGCAGTTGAGACGATACGTGGCAGATCCTAGTCATGTATTGGATCACTCAGAGATAGAGGTGGGCCCTACTCTTAGCTATCCAGAGCAGCCAGTTGGGATTCTGGATCAGAGAGAGAAGGTGCTGAGGAACCAGACTATTTCTTTGGTGTGCGTCGCATGGAGGCATCACTCTCCGGAGGAGTCTACCTGGGAGAGAGAGGATGAAATGCGAGAGCGTTATCCATATTTGTTTGTACCTTGAGGTATGTTATTTTCTAGTTATGTTCTGTTCATTGTTATGTTCTGTTCATTAGTTAGTTGTGATTCTTTAGTTATGTTCTGTGATTTTCTGGGGGTAGTTTTCGTCTTTGAATTTCGAGGACGAAATTATTTTAAGGAGGGTAGACTTGTCACTACCCCATTTTCTAGGAAAGGGTATTTTGGTAATTTCCTATTTAAATAAATATTGTGCATGGTAAATAATTATTTGTTGTATTATTTAATTGTTGTTAGTTATTATTTAATTATTTTGGACTTATTTTAGTGGACCCAACTAGTTTAGTTTGGACCCATGGACCAACATGAATTAACTAGTTAGACTTGGCCCATTTAGAAAGCCCATAGTTAAGGAGATGGATTAAATTAATTAAATGATTAGACTAGAAGCTTCCTTCCTTAATTATTTCTTCATGAGAGGCCCCAAGGGGTACATTGGATATTTTACAATTGCTTGGGGGAGGGGCTATGGCCGGCCTATTAATGAGGGGGGGGGGAATTTCTCTCTCCTCTCATTTTATTCCAAATCTAGATCTAGAATTTTTCCACTACCAAATTCCCTCCATTCCCAATCCAATTCCCTACCAATTTCATTCCAAATTCTTCCCAATTCACCATTAGAGAAGAAGAAAGCAAGGATCTAGAAGAAGGAAGCAAGGATCTACAAAGAGGAGCAAGGATCTACAATTTGGAAGCAAGTTCATCTCAATTGGAGGTTTCATTGGGAATCCATCTCCCAATAGGTATAATTTAGATTTTTTCTATTTAAATAGCTTCTAAATCTGGGATTTAATCATGTAAAATCAACCTATATGTATGTACTACCCATAGGACTTTGTTTTGTGTTCATAGGAGACCCATGGAGAAAGTTATGGTGCTTTTTTTATCAATTTTGTTGGAATTCCGAATTTACATTTTGTTGTGTGTGTCAATTGATCCTATAGATCAATTGGACATGAGATTTGTGTTTGAGGCTAGTGTCGTGTCCATATTGGGATACTTGTGGTTCGTATCCCAACTATTTGGTGATACGTGTCATTTGGGGGTTTTCCTCCGACACGGGGCTTTGAACATGTCGTATTTTGACACGGACACATAGATCTACTTTTGACACTTTGATTTGTTCATAAATATTATTTGTGATTTGTTTGTGTCCTTCGGGGTGCATTTGGTTGTGTGTTGGACTCGTGTCGCATGCGTATCCTAGATCTAGTGGGATACAGTGAGATACTCTCCAATTGTGTGTATTTTGCATAGATCTAATTAATTATGGTTCAATTCTTCATTTATAATTAGTAAATATATATGGATATTATATATTTATTTTGTGTATTTATTATAGTAATTATTGTAGCATAGATCTATATTTTGTGTGTGCTAATATAATGTACAATATAATATGTAGCTTTCTTGCATGCAAATATATATGTTACTACTTGTTAAATAATATAATTTATACATAAAATATTTTATAAAATATATTTATGTGTTTGATTGTGTAATTGTATTATTTATAATTATTATGAACTTATTGTATATTAATGTATATATTTTAGGTGTGCTTCTAGCCATATAAAATATGTACATTAATATGTACATGAGTTTGTAACAATTGGTATTTAATTTAAGTGTAGATGTGTATATATATAAGTATATAATTATTAGTTATTTAATTATATTGTATTGTGATTTTATTGTATATATATATATTGTTATATATATATATATATATATATATATATATATATATATATATATATATATATATATTTTTTGATTGTTTTAGTAACAGTGAATTAATGACAGTAAAACTGTCATTAATTAGCCGATACAGCAGCCGCTGTAACTCTGTGCATTTAAATGCATTTAATGACAAATCTGTCATTAATTAGCAGTGGGCGGGTCTGAGCGGATTTTCCGCGACAGTCTTTCTGCGACGGTTTTAAACTGTCAGCGATCCAGTCGGCAGTAGGAATTGTATTCAGTTTTTTCTGCGACAGTTTTTCGGTGACAGACGAAACTGTCACTATTAGCCGTTTTAATTAAATTATATTCTTAGCTCACTGTTTTCAGTGACGCTTTGACAGATTTAATGTATATATTATATATTATATTTGTATATATTTATATGTATATATATATGTGTTTTGTGAGGTATAATAATTATTATAATATAGTATTTTAATTATATGAATATTGGGTTGTATATATATATTTTAAGGTATATATTAATTGTATTATTAGTATACTTTGTGTGAGTTCTTTTGGAATCTAATTTGATTCCTAAATTGTTGTATTTTATTTTTATATTATTTTATGGATGTTTTGTGAGGTTGACTTTGGGTTTGACCATGTTTGACTTTAGTGGACTTTAGAGTTGACCATAGTTGACTTTTGCCTTAGAATTGAGTTATTAACCTAGAAGTTGTCTAGTTTGACTTGTTCTCTTTCCGGGACCTTGTTTTAATGTTGTATTCCATATCTAGGTCTTCGAGGCACCGAGTCAGACATTTGTGAGACTGTTCATTGGACTTCAGGCGAGTACATTCTCTGATAGTTTCTCATTTATGATATCCTCTATGTTCGTTGTATCTAGTGTAGATTTACATGTTCTCTTGACACTATTGTTACACGGATTGGTATATCCGGATCTCGTCATGAGATGTTATTCCTTGGTATATGGTGTATATGGTGCAAGTATTGTTTTATTGGTTATCTTGTACATGTACAGACACCGATTTTCGGGAGGAGTCGCTCTCTTCTTGGGGAATCTCGTGCCATAACGTACCGTGGTTGGATCTATTATACCAGTCGGGGGTGGAGAGTATTTTAGTGTAGATATGTGATCATACCCTCCTTGTGCATGTCTTATTCCTTGTGAGTGTTGATCATACACCGCACGTATAATCAGCCAGGCCATTATACTCTTGTGCAAGTTCCCAAGCCGATCACATGTTAAAGCTAGTACTCACACACTTAGTCATTAGTATTCTTGTTCCATCAGCATATTGTTCATTATTGTGTTTCTTTCCAGTACTTCCTTATTGTCTATACATTTCTTGTATCTATTTATGCATCTTGTTTATCCACAGCTATTTACTGTTACATAGTTTTTATCATTATTTGAGAACTGCTGTTAGGGTTGTACTCTGCTCCTTCCTGACTGGAAATATTTTTCCAGATGACACTGAGGAGTACCCTACCTACTATGGACCCCAGGATGTTGTGGGTTTAGATTCTGAGACCCTGGCTCAAGAGGGACTTATCCCAACTGAGACAGTTGACCCTGGAGTTGTAGCTTTATAGTTTTGTAGTATTCTTTTGTACTGGATTTGTCTCCAGCTTATTTCTGTTTTTCTTCAGACTCATTGATGTATTATTTTAGACTCATGAGTTGTATTGTGACTATTCTATTCTTTATCTGATTCGTGCTCATTCTATCTTAGTTCTGTGATTGAGTATTTTATCATTATTGGTGGTTCATTATATTAGATAGATTATCTAGACAGCGTTCTACCGCCGATTCTGCGGCGTAGGCTGGGCGTTGTTTCCGACTAGTACCCTTACACCGGGTGCGGGTCGTGACACATTTTTCCCAGATGTGGCGCTCAGTGCTTTGGAGAGCCAGTTCGAGGCCCTCGTCCAGGGGAGCATGCTAGTGGACGAGTACGCAGCAGAGTTCTGCCGTCTGGGCAGATTTGTAGAGGGCTTGAGTGAGGCAGCAAAGGCGAGAAAGTTTCGCAAAAGTTTGGTCATGGAGGTCAAGTCTTTGACTAGGAGTGACCACGAGGTGACTTTCGAGCAGATCGTAGGGGACGCTCAGAGGGCAGAGGATGACTTGGAGCTTAAGTACAAGAGAGGCAGGGATGATTTAGGTAGTGCGAGTGGTAGTGCGGGACCGCTGTAGGGTCAGGATCAGAGAGTGCCCACTTGTGCCTACTGCAGGAAGGCATGACACACTTGGGATGTTTGTAGGAGGGGGCTAAAGGTGTGTATGTTCTGTGGATCCGCTGCTCACCAGATACGAGATTGCCCCACTGCACCTCTATTTGGTGGAGCACAGGATCGAAGAGTTGGAGCTAGGCCACCTGTGGCACAACATCTTGCCCCGTACCAGCAGAGGGAGATACCCCAGCAGGATATGGCTTTTGCGTTGACGGTCGAGGAGGCCGATGCTACGGGTGTCGGGTTAGCAGGTTTGTCTCTTTTTGTTCTTTTTCCTGTCCTTTTCTATTTCTTGTGGTGTGCTTCATTAGTACCTGTTAGCCCTTTCTTTTGTGCTATGGTAGATAGTGTAGTGACCCTGATTGAGACTGTGATAACACGACCAGTAAGACCATGATCTTACATGTTATTTAGGTAGAATTTCTTAATTGTGATTGTTGGGGGTTTGACCTAGAAGAAGTGCGATCGACTTTAAATTTCGAGGACGAAATTTTCTAAGGAGGATAGGCTTGTCACTACCCCATTTCCAGGGCAGGATAATTTTTTTATTTTAATTTGGTAAATTGTGTATTGATCATAAATATTTGTATTAATATTTAATTAGATCATGTATTTATTTTTATTGGTTGTTTTAGGGTTTTGGCTAGTCTGGACCCATGTTAGACCCTAGTGGACCCTTGTCAGACCCAACCAACACCTTTGTCAGACTTATTTATTGGTTTAGAGTAGTTATTTATATTTTAATTAGTTAGTTGGAGTGATTAGGATTTAGTTAGAGTGCATTTGGAACCCCAAATCCAAACCCTAATTAGCGTGACTTAATTGGAGGGTATTTTGGTCTTTGTGTTAGGCTCCCAAACCCTAACCCCATTTCTTCCCAACATGGCCGCCCCTCTCCCTTTCTTTTCATTTCTTCTTCTTCACTTTTTTCTTCCCACTTCATTCTTCCACTCTCCATTCTCCTTTCTTCACCTCCTTCCTTTACTTCTTCCATTCCAAGTAAATTTTTCACCTTTCCTCTCTTCTTTCATTTACTTTCCTCTTTAATGCAAACCCTAACCTTTCATTTTCCTCTAACCTAGGTGTGTAGAGCTTATAAATGGTATAAAAGCTTGGATTGGAGGCTTGGAGGCTTGGTGTGGTGAATTTGGGGGATTTTTGGAGACTTTGGCCTTGGGATTTTAACTCCCAAGAGGTAAACCATAACCTTCCTCTTAGTGATTACTCTAATATAGTGTAATTAGTAGTTTAGAACCTTTTTAGACCTTAGGGATACCCATGGAAGGAAGTTGGAGCTTGTTTGGATAGGTTTGGAGACTTTGACATAGGGTTTTGGGCCAATCTCGGATGAAACCCTAATTAGAATGACTTAATTGGAGGGTATTTTGGTCTTTGTGTTAGGCTCCCAAACCCTAACCCCATTTCTTCCCTACATGGCCACCCCTCCCTTCCTTTTCATTTCTTCTTTTTTATTTTCTTCTTCCCACTTCATTCTTCTACTCTCTATTCTTCTTTCTTCACTTTCTTCCTTTACTTCTTCCATTCCAAGTAAGTTTCTCACCTTTCCTCTCTTTTTTTATTTACTTCCCTCTTTAATGCAAACCCTAATCTTTCATTGTCCTCTAACCTAGGTGTGTAGAGCTTAGAATTGATGTAGAAGCTTGGGTTGGAGGCTTGGTGAATTTGGGGGTTTTTGGAAACTTTGGCATTGGGATTTCAACTCCCAAGAGGTAAACCCTAACATTTCTCTTAGTGATTACTCTAATATAGTGTAATTAGTAGTTTAGAACCTTCCTAGATCTTAGGGATATCCATGGGAGAAAGTTGGAGCTTGTTTGGATAGGTTTGGAGACTTTGACATAGGGTTTTGTGTCAATTTTGGGTAAAATCCGAGATTGGCCCAATTTTGGGTGTTGTCCTAAGTTAGAAGGACCTAGATAGACGTGTTTGGGTGTCTTGAGGGGAGATACTTGTCTCCGTTCGGACACGTGAGGTCGTATCGCAAAGTTTTGGGCGTTTTAGGCGGTTTAGGGATTTTTCCTTCGACATGGGTTCCATATGCATGTGAAATTTTGCCATGGACCTAGAATCGGAGAGTTAGCATTTTTGTGAGGTTCTAGCCATTGATTAGAACTCGTAGGCAAATTTTTGGTTCGATTTCGATTAGGTTTGGTGTACGTTTCACGAGGTATCTCGAGCCGCACTCCAAGTGTTCGTCGAAATGACCAAATGGCCATTTCGACTTGGTTTCTAGGTTTCGGGCTTGTGTACGGGTTGGTTTAGCATCGTGGAGTGTGTATTAGGGTTTTTGAGTTTATATATATATATATATATATATATGGGTGAGTGTGAGAGAGTGTGTGTTTGAGTGTGGGTGAGTGTGTGTTTGAGTGTGTAGGTGTGTGTGTGTTTGTGTGAGAGTGTGTTTGAGTGTGTGTGTGAGTATATATATATATATATATATATATATATATATATGTGTGTGTGTGTTTGTGTGTGTGTGTGTGTGTGTGTGTGAGCTTATATATATATATATATATATATATATGTGTGTGTGTGTGTGTAGTGTAGTGTGTGTTTGAGTGAGTGAGTAATAAGGTGAGTGAGTGAGGTAGAGGAGAATTGGAAGAGGAAGAAGGGAAGAGAGATCGAGAGAGGGTGAGATAGAGAGATGAGGGAAAGAGGAAGAGCAGCAGCAGCTAATGACTGCAACAGCATCAGCAAATGGCTGCAGCAGCAGTAGCAAGTGGCTGCAGCAGCAGCAGCTAATGGCAGCAGCAACAGCAGCAGTAAGAGAGAGAGCTATATATATATATATATATATATATATATATATATATATATATATATATATATATATATATAGTTAGCTAGTTAGTTAGAGTTTGAGGGTAAGGTAAGGTATCTCAATACCTTGAGATATCAAGGTATTGAAGGTAGTGAGGTATAGCCTAAATACTAGGTTCTATATATATATATATATATATATATATATATATATATATATATATATATATATATAAAGTAGTATATATAAGTATATATATATAGATAGTTAGCTAGTTAGTTAGAGTAGAGAGGGGTAAGGCGAGGTATCGCAATACCTTGAGATACTCAAGGTATTGGGTATCGGGGCGAGGTATTGGGTTTATGCCTAGGTATGGAGTTAGAGTTTCTTCTAAATATATATATATATATATATATATATATATATATATATATATATACATGCTAGGATATATATATTAGAGGGTATAGGCGGGGTATATAGCGTAGGTTGAGATATCGGATACCGAGGGTATCCCGGTATCCCAAAGAGGCGAGTTTATGGGTTTACTAGCTTAATGAGCTAGTTTTGACCTAGAATTTTAGGGGCACCCTAATTTGACATAGAGTTGACCGTAGTTGACCCGATTGATCGCCAAAGTCAATATTTAACCTAGTTTTGACCTAGAGTTGACTTTTTAGGCTTCAGGTTGACTTTTTGATCCAGATTTTACCGGTTTGACCCGTTTGACCTAGAACAACCCTAGAAGCTTATTTTTAGTTATTTTATATCTGTATAACTCTTTAGAATCTTGTTTAACCTTGCTTTTCGTAATAGGTCCTTGCGATGCTAGTTCGAACCTCGATCCTCGCCAGTTGCTCAGGTTCTCTGATAGTTTTCATTATCTGATAATTATTATGAATCAGCTTCTAGTATAGTATTATCTGATTTTCTGGCACGACACTGACTAGTATTTCTGGATTTATTTACTTGCGGCACGTATATTTCATGTTTCTGGCCTCTATTTCTGGAATCACCTACTGGCATCACATCAGGACTCACTACAGGCATCACTCATGTTTCTGGCTGGACTCAAATTTATATTACGTGTCGGGTCTTGGATTCACTTGTACTAGTCAGGACAGAAAAATACTCGAGTAGACATGTAAACATTCCCAAATCTGGAATCACTGGAATCACACTCTCTGGTCTAATCTGGAATGATAGCAGCCGCACACTGGGCACACCCAGTGTGCGGTAAGCCGTACTTACCCCTAGCCGTTTACATGTCAAAAAAGGTGTTTCAGAGACACTAGTTCCTTCTTTCTAGTCTGGACTCACTTACACTTCTTGACTTGTCTCACTTATACTTTATGGACTTGACTCATTATATTTACTCTTGCTGGACTCACTTCACGTCATTGTGTACACACTTGCTCTTAGTTTAGATTTCTTGTATCCTGCAGTCATTATTATCTTGCTTCTGCTTTTTATGCATCTTTACCTTTATGCATCAGTTGACAGATATATATATATATTTTTTTGTTCATACTTCATTTTCTTCACCTTGTGCTACTTACTACAACTGCTTTATAGTTTTTATCATTTAACTGGAACTGCTGTTAGAGGTGTACTTGCTCCAATCCTGACTGGATATATTTTTCAGAGGATCCGAAAGTTTGGTGTCCGACATTTTATGGACCTCAGCCTGTCGATGGTGTAGACAGGACCCCCTAGTTTAGGAGTGATTTTCGGGTTGGTAGTCGGGATCACTAGGACCTCAGTTATATTTATTAGCTTTTGGTACCGGATTTGTCTCCGGCTTTTGGTTTGAGACTTTGTATTGTATTTGATTCAGGATATTATTGTTATTATTATTATTGTTGATGTCTTTAGTAGTAGTAGTTATTTAGATTTTGTAGTTGTTAGACTTCCTTATGATCTTATCGTGCTTAGATCGTGATTGAGTATTTGCATTACCTTTATCATATTGTTCCTCCGTTTGGAGTTGAGATCTTGGCAGGTACTTATATTGTTGTGTGAGATTGTTAGCTAGATAGTAGATCTAGACAGCGTTCTACCGCCGATGTTGCGGTGTAGGCTAGACGTACCCACGACTTAAGTCTAATTTTTCGGGTGCGGGTCGTGACAATAATCTATCGTGATACAATAATCTAAACCTATAACGAAATAAGGAAAATGGTTAAACTATCGTACCATGATAGTCCATGTTCATAACTATCTAACAGAAGGTAAAAAAATAAACAAGTTCAGTTACATAATCGGCCAATCACTTGTACGGCTTGCTAGATGAAGTCTGGGTTATCCCAGAGTTAATATATATAATAGGAATTCTCATATCGAACCAGGTACTAGCAAGGCTAGCCGAGCCGTAAATCGCCACATAACACATAGTATTATGCATCAGTCCCTCGTAAGGCCACCATGTTAAGATCGAATAGAACACATAGTTTAATATAATAGTCGGATATTGTCATCCACTAATGAGGATTTAAACAATATCCATGTGGGCCATCCTGCACTCTCCAAATAAATATTTGAGGGTGGCTAGTTCAGCACGATCTCGGGATTCTGTCCCTCCCAATGCTCTACATGTTTTAGTTGCCTAGTTAACCCTACTGTTACAAAAATCTCTTGGCGTGGTCATATGATATTTTCTTTATATGTCGTACCATAGTACGGACACGCTACATACGAATCCACTTTGTCACTTGGCAGTCCAATTTGGATTCATCCCAACGTGATGCAACAATCAAACAAGTCCAAGCCACGCTTGGAAATTGATTAAACCATTTTGTCCATGCTTGGAGAAATTGTATTATATCATATATCGCGTAGCACGTAGCACGTAGGTACACCTCAGTATAAAATATGTAACATAATCGCGTAGGAATACTTAGCACGTAGGAACACATAACACATAGTAAGTGTATCAGCACAGAGACCCATAGTCGAGCCAAGTTACCAATCATTGGTCATTTGCATGAGTTCTAGCACATTGTATACATAGGTCAAGTCAGGAAAATGGGAAGTCATAGTCACTTGGCGCATGTTCTATGTCTACACATAGTCGGGTCAGGTGCATAGATGGGTCAGGCGCATAGGTGGGTCTAATACTCTCATAGTCATCAAGATTACACATATCAATCAAAAGTCTAATGGGATATTCAAACCAAATCAATTCAATAAAATATGTAAAGGGCCCGCATGCGCGCATGAAGATCAAGGCATCATGAGCGCATAAAGATCAAGGCCGCATGGGAATCGGGGACGCATGGAACATGGGGCGAATGGCTAAGGCAAAGTCTATGCCTCGGGACACGTTCCGAAGTGATAGGCAATAAATACGTGTCAGAGAAGTGACTTAAGTGATGGATATGACAAGCCATAAAGTGTCAGGAAGATACGACAAAAGCATGAAAAGTTATACAGAGTCACAAAAATCGTATAGAGGCATGCGCCCAAAAGAATAGACGCATGGATCGTGGTCGCATAGTCTCCTGGCCGCATGGACTCTAGGTACATGGAGTCTGGCGTTAGTGAATTCCCATGCGTTCAAGGTACTATGCGTCCGACTTTAAAATGCATGCACAAAGCGGACAAGAGTCAAGATAGGCGCATGCTAGAGGGGGCGTATGTTGCTGGGCCGCATGGTACTCCATCGTCCCAGAAGAGCAAGTTCGGCCATGAAAAAACTTTAAGAACCCAATAACTTGTTTCTTCCATATAAACCTTATTTCAACTCCAAATCAAGTGAACCAAAAGCCAAAATGCCTGAAATAGAATGCTCTATCACCTAAGAAAATTATTTTTCTAAAATACTAAGTTTTAATAGATCAAAACCAAAAAAACTTATGAAACCCATGAAAATCTTGATCTTAAAATGTAGATCTACACACCTCTACTCATCAAAACTGAAAACTCCAAGTATTAAAAGTTCTTAGAATTATAATGTACACATATTAGACTAATAAAATGCAAGGAAAGAGCAATGATTAACATCTAAGGGTTTGTCCATATCATGTAAGGTGTACTTGCCTAAAATGAAAGAATGAGGAGAAAATAGAGAATAAGGGAAGAGAGAGAAATAAGTTAGCTTATATAGTTATGGCTTGAGGTTTAGACAACTTATGATCAAACCAACCCAACCAACTAAACCATGAACCAAGTTAAACCAAAGAATAGGTCTAGTCTCCATGCAACCTAATAAACATACAAGCAAGAAATAATATGTCTCAAATACGTATATTAGGAACGGAAAGTGACATCTCTACCCACCTTAGAAAAATTTTGTTCTTAAAATTTAGACCCAAGTCTAGCTAGAGAAATCAGAACAAGCAATACACTAACTACAAGTATACCTACACATGCAATCAAATCCAATCATATAATGAAGAAAAGCAAAATCAACTGCATGGGTGAGCGAATCATGAGATTCGAGATACGAAGGCATAAGGATAAATATACCTTTTGAGTCAAATAGGAACGAATATCAAGACCGGATATCGTCCTCGCACTCCCATGTCGACTCTACCAAAGGGTGATGATCCCAAGCAACTCGGACAAGACGAAAAGTCCAATTCTTGAGCACCTTCTCCCTTCGGTCCAAAATGGATACGGGTTGCTCCTTGTAAGACAAGTCGATACCAAAGACTAGCTTGGAATGGTAGAGGATGTGACTCGAATCTGGTACATACCTATGCAACCGAGACACATAAAATAAATTATGCACCTCACTTAGCGAAGGCGGAAGGACAAGACGATAAGCAACATCACCTACCCGCTCGAAGATATCGAACGGACCGATGTATCGCTGACTAAGCTTCCCACGAACCCTGAATCTAATGATTCCACGGGTCAGCAAAATCAGTAAGAATACGTGGTCGTCGACATAAAACTCTAAAGACCTACGATGTTGATATTCCCAATGATGATGCATATCTTGCACAATCCGAAGTCGCTCTCTGATCGGCTTAAAAACTTCTATTGTCTGCATGATCATTTCTGGACCTAACATCTTCCATTCGCCAATATCATCCCATGCTAATGATGACCTGCACTTTCTCCCATATAGTACCTCAAAGGGGGTCATCTGAATACTCGCCTGATAACTATTGTTGTACGAGAACTCGACAAGATGGAGGTGATCTTCCCTAGTCCCTCCAAAATCCAAAGTACAAGCTCGTAACATATCTTTTAATGTCTGGATGGTTCTCTCTGATTGTCCGTCTGTCTGAGGATGGTAAGCAGTACTGAATCTCAACTTGGTGCCTAAACTCTGATGCAAGCTCTTCCAAAAAAAAAGGTAAACTGAGTGTCACAATCTGATATGATACTCACTGGAATATCGTGCTGCCTCACTATCTGTCGCATGTACATCTCTGCCAACTGCTTTGTAGACTGTCTCACTCAAAAAGGAAGAAAATAAGCTACTTTCGTAAGCCAAACCACTATCACCCAAACTGCATCACGACCAGTCAGGAATCTTGGAAAACCGGTCACAAAGTCCATCGTGATATGCTTTAACTTTTACTCCGGAATAGAAAGCAGCTATGATAATCCTGCTGGTCTTTGCTGGTTAGCCTTCACTTGCTGACATACCAAACATCGAGAAACGAATCGCTCTATCTCCCTCTTCATCCCATTCCACCAGAAAAGTTGCTTGATATCTTGATACATCTTTGTACCTTCTTGATGAATTGAATACTGGAAACTGTGCACCTCAGTCATGACTTCTTGTCGGATATCTCTGCTCGGTACACAGAGATGATTTTCGAATCTAAGTGTTCCATCATCGTGAATCGTCAACTCCTTCCTAAGACCAGACTCGCACTCTGCCTGAAGCTTCTGTATCCGCGGATCCTCTGCCTGAGCTACCTTGATCCTCTCAACAATGGTAGACTAAATTTGTAAACTTTCCAACACCCCTACAACTCGTGGAAGTACTATCTCAATACCCATCTCTTGAAGATCCTCTAAGAAATGTCTATGTGATGTCAACACATATGCACTGCCTCTCCTGGTACGGGCATTCGCTACCACATTCGCCTTGCCTGGATGGTACTGGAGCTCCACATTATAATCCTTCAACAATTATAACCACCTCATCTGCCTCATGTTCAAATCTTTTTAAGTAAATACATACTTTAGGCTCTTGGGATCTATAAATATCTCCACCCAATCATCATACAAGTAGTGCTTCCATAGCTTAAGTGCAAACAACACTGCCTCCAACTCTAAATAGTGCGTTGGATAGTTATTCTTATGATCTCGAAGCTGCCGAGATGCATAAGATATCACTCTTCCGTATTACATTAGAACACACCCAAGTCCCTTGTCGGATGTGTCATAATATACCGTAAACCCTCTGGAACCTACTAGAAGTATGAGAATCGGTGCCAAAATTAGTTTTTTCTTTAATTCTTCAACTGTTGTTTGACACTCTGTTGACCAAACAAACTTAGCCTACTTGCACGTCAAATGAGTCAATAGTGCTGAAATCCTTGCAAAGTCTTCCACGAACCTCTTATAATATCCTGCAAATCCCAGGAAACTACGAACCTCAGTTACTGTTTTAGGAGCTGGCCAACTTTTTACGGCTTTAACCTTCTTTGGGTCCACTGCCACTCATGCCCTCGAGATAATGTGTCCCAAGAATGATATATGATTCAACCAAAAATTATATTTGCTTGGGCTTCGCATACAACTGGTGTTCCCTTAAAATCTGTAAGACCTTCCGAAGATGCTTTTCATGCTCCTCTTCGCTACTGGAATAGACTATAATGTCGTCTATGAAAACCACCATGAACTGATCTAGGTACGGCATGAAAATATGGTTCATCAAATCCATGAATATCGTTGGAGCATTAGTCAGTCCGAATGACATAACTAAGAATTCGTAATGCCTATATCGTGACATAAATGTTGTCTTGGATATGTCTTGCTCCCGAACTCTTACTTGATGATATCCTGACCAGAGGTCGATCTTGGAGAAAACTCTAGCTTTACTCAACTGATTAAACAAAACATCGATTCTTGGTAATGGGTACTTCTTCTTCACTTTTACTGCATTCAGTTGCCTGTAGTCGATACACAACCGTGTTGATCCATTCTTATTCTTTACTAGAACCACTGGTGCTCCCCAAGGTGATCCACTGGTTCGGATAAACTTTTTTTCCTTCAGATCTTCTATGTGTTGGTACAACTTGTCCAGTTCTGATGGTGCCATCTGGTGAATCTTGCAAGATATTGGTCCTGCTCCAGGGATTAATTTAATACAAAACTCTACATATCTTACTGGGGTAACCCTGAAAGTTCTTCTGGGAAGACATCTAGAAACTCCTTGACTATCTCAAAAAGTTGTTCTTCTGCTATTTTTTCTACTATGATCACCTCTTTCTGCTGATTTCTCACAGATCTATCAATGACAAAAAAATTTGTGCCTGGTTTACTAAATAATACCCTACCCCTATGGAAATCTATCATAGCATGACTATCTCTCAGCCAGTCCATGCCTAAGATAACGTCAAAGTAACCCATAGAGAACTCGATCAACCGTACAGGTAATGAATATCCATACACTATGAATGGACATGATAGACATACTCTACTAACTTCAACGAGCCGAATACCAGTGAGTATATTCAACCTCTCTGGCAATGCCTCAAATTTAATCTAATGTGTGTCGTAAATCATACAAATATAAATAAATGAGATGCACCAGAATCAAACAATACTACTGCAGGAAAAGATGGGACAGAGATGCTACCTGCCACTACGTCGCCTGATGCCAAAGCATTCTCCAGAGACAGTGAATGCCTGCCCCTGACCTTGTTGTGCTTCTTGTTGTTGCCTCCCTTGGACACGTTATTGTGGCCTCTGTTGTTTGTCCCGCTGCCGAAATATTTGAGCTTGTGTCGGTAATGAACGTTGAGCTAATGGCCGTATTGCTACTGCCGGCCCTCTGTGCTGAACTGCCCCTGGTGCTAGCAGTTCTGGTAACTGTTGGACTGGCCCTCCTGGCCTCTGTATCATCAAAAAATTAACAATTCGGTGATCTGGACTACTATACCTCATGCATAGCCCATTGGTCACCCTACATACATCTCTAGTATGGCCTCCCTTGCCATAGTAAGGCAACCCACTGATGCTCCCTGGTGTTGATGATGTTGTTGCTGCCTCGGCTGCTGCCGAGATGGTACCGTCACTGTCGAAACTGTCATCCTCTACGACACTAAATCATGGATAAGAATGCCAGGTGATGGTGCTGACGTCCGGGGTACTCCTCCACTCTGAGAATAAGACCTCTTCTGGCCTTCTATTCTTGCTGACAACCTCTGTATGGTAAGCTCGTGCCTTCAAGCTGCTATCAGTACTTCCTTATAAGTATGGTAGTCGTGCCCCTCTACAAGTTGTAAAATCTCTAGATGAAGTTCTTGCTAGAATATCATTGCTCTGTCTAACTCCATAGCCATATGGTCAGAGCTAATCTACTCAACCTACAGAATTCGGTTGCATATCCGTCCACAGTCCTATCGGCCTGCTTGAGACCGATAAACCTCTACTGGAGCTCATATTGTGCGACGAATCCAAAATACTTGGCCCAAAATTGAGTCCTAAAATTGTCCCAAGAGATAGGATGCCTCAATCCAACCTCCACTGACGCCCACCAGTCACGGGCAAGGTCTTGAAGCTGCAGTTGGACCTGGTAAACTTGTTCATCAGCCGGAACCTTTGCAGCCGCCAGAATAACCTCGACGCCTTGCAACTATGCCTCTATTGTGATGGCATGCTCCGTACCATTGAAGTACCTCGGGTTAAGTCAAAAAAATCTAACCGACGCCCCTGAATCAGTCATTCGGCCTCTCTCCAAGGTCGTCTATAAACCCTGACTCACTAAGACATTCTGCTCTTGTTATTGAAACTGCTGATGTTGTTGCACCGCCATCTGATGCTGCTGTATAGCCATCATTCCTCGAAGGATTTCTAATAATTTTGGGGTGTCAAGTACCGCTGGTACTGTTGGCACTATTGGGGGTACGGAGATTTTAGGGGCTGGTTGCTCAACATATCCAACTTCTGGTTCTACTGTGCCAGCTTGCTCAACTACTGGTTCTATCCGGATCTCACTCTAAGCAGGTGCTACCTCCCATTGTTGCCCAGGAGAACCCTGTCCTTCCATGCCTGCAGCTCCAGCAACTGAGGAAGCCCTAAAGAAAGCACAAGAAACATCAAGAACAGGACAGGAAGAATCAAGTAGGCAAGCAGTTTTAAAAGTTCAATTATTGGTAACGAGGAGGACGAAACAAGATATCAAAGGGAACATATTTGATTGTGACTCCTAGGACCATGACACCCCGCAAGTCTGAAAACACAGACCTGCATGGGCCACTACTAAAATATTGTTACGCTCCAGCACCGGAATACGGAGACGTACATGGCCAGCTACCACGTACATGGACAGCTACCTTGTCACACCCCAATAGGGACACAAAGAACATATATTGTCTCAATCAGTTAAGTAAGAACAATAAACACAGAACATATATGACAAAGAAGTAAGGCATCATAAACGTTCAACCAAAATATTTTGGAAATTAGTTGTACAAAAGGAGAAGTTGGCAGAGTAGCATAAGTACATGACCGTGATCAGATGCAATATGATTAATTACAATCATATAAGGAAACTAAATATCCAGATTTATGGCTAACAAGTGTCGGTGGCTAAACGCCCAAAAGAAGAAAAATGTACAATAACAAGCAGTGATTAAGAAACCCATAGGTGTCCCTCAGCGGCCATCCGTCTGGTGCGCGCCATTATTCATGGAAAAGTAAGCTAGATCCTCGGGTGCTGGCTCTAAACCTGGCCATGCAAAACTAGTGAGGTTAGACCCCAAATAGCAAGTACCACAAAGGAAGCACGAATGAAGAAACAAAACCAGAGAGGATTGAATATATATATATATATATATATATATATAATTCTGTCTAGTAGTTCGGTTCATAGTACATCGTGATACAAAAATCTAACCCTACAACCAAACAAGGACAAGGGTTAAACCGCTGCACCATGATAGTCCATGTTCCTAACTATCTAACAGAAGGTACAAACACAAACAAGTTCAGTTACATAACCGGCCAATCACTTGTACGGCTTGCTAGATGAAGTCTGGGTTATCCCAGAGTTAATGCATATAATAAGAATCCTCATATTGAACCAGGTACTAGCAAGGCTGGATCGCCGTATAGCATATAGTATTATGCATCGATCCCTCATAAGGCACTGTGCTAAGATCGCACAGAACACATAGTACAATATAATAGTCAGATATTTTCATCAACTAATGAGGATTTAAACAATATCCATGGGTCCAGCCTGCACTCCCCAGATAAATATTTGAGGGTGGCTAGTTCAGCACGATCTCGGGATTTTGTCCCTTCCAATGCTCTACATGTTTTAGTTGCCTAGTTAACCCTACTGTTACTGAAATCTCATGGCGTGGTCATATGATATTTTTCTTATATGTTGTACCGTAGTACGGACATGCTAGATATGAATCCACTTTTTTACTTAGCAGTCCAATTTGGATTCACCCCAGAGTGATGCAACAATCAAACAAGTCCTAGAAATGCTTGGAAATTAACTAAACAATTTTGTCCATGCTTGGAGGAATCATATTATATCATATATCGCGTAGCACGTAGGTATACCTCAGTATAAAATATGTAACATAATTGCGTAGGAATACTTAGCATGTAGGAACACATAACATGTAGTAAGTGTATCAACACGGATACCCATAGTCGAGCCAAGTTACCAATTATTGGTCATTCGCATGAGTTCTAGCATATTGCAATACATAGGTCAAGTCAGGCACATGGGAAGTCATAGTCACTTGGCACATGGTCTATGTCTACACATAGTCGGGTTAGGTGCATAGACGGGTCAGGCGCATAGGTGGGTCTAATACTCTCACAGTCATCAAGATTACACATATGAATCAAAAGTCCAATGGAGCATTCAAACCAAATCAATTCAATAAAATGTGTAAAGGGGACGCATGAGCGCATGAATATCAAGGCCACATGGGAATCGGGGGCGCATGGAACATGGGGCACATGGGAAGCAAAGTCCATGCCTCGGGACATGTTCCGAAGTGATGGACAATAAATGCGTGTCAGAAAAGTGACTTAAGTGATAGATGTGACAACGCATAAAGTGTCAGGGAGATAAGAAAAAAGCATAAAAAGCTGTGCAGAGTCACAAAAGTCATGCAGAGGTATGCGCCCAAAAGAAGAGACGCATGGATCGTAGCCGCATAATCTCCTGACCGCATGGACTCTTGGCGCATAGAGTATGGCCTTAGTGAATTCCCTTGCGTTCAAGGTACTATGCATCCGACTTTAGAATGCATGTACAGAGAAGACATGCGTCCAACAAGATAGGCGCATGTTAGAGGGGGCGCATGTTGCTGGGCTGCATAGTACTCCATTGTCCCAGAACAGCAAGTTCAGCCATAAAAAAACTCTAAGAACCCAAAAACTTGGTTCTTCCATATAAACCTCATTTTAACTCAAAATTAAGTGAACCAAAAGCTAAAATGCCTGAAATATAATTATCTATCACCTAGGAAAACTGGTTTTTCTAAAATATTTAGTTTTAATAGATCAATACTAAAAAAAACTTATGGAACCCATGAAAACCCAGATCTTAAAATGTAGATCTACACACCTCCACTCATCAAAACCAAAAATTCTATGTATTAAAAGTGCTTAGAATCATAATATACACGTATTAGACTAATAAAATGCAAGAAAAGAGTAAGATTTAAAATCTAAGGGTTTCTCCATATCATGCAAGGTGTACTTTCCTAAAATGAAAGAAAGGGGAGAAAAAGAGAACAAAGGAAGATAGAGAAAGAAGTTAGCTTTAGTTTGGCTTGAGGTTTAGACCATTGGTTCAACTCATGAACAAACCAACCCAACCAACTAAACCATGAACTAAGTTAAACCAAAGAATATGTATAGTCTCCATGCAAAATAATAAACATACAAGCAAAAAATAATATGTCCCAAATACGTATATCGGGAACGGGGAGTGACACGGTGCAAGGAATGCTTGTTAATAAGTCTCCAACATATTCTTCACTCAATATGTGGGTAGAATGAAAGACGAGACTCCAACTCCTCGTACAACTCTACCCTAACCTGTCTCCATCCTTCTTTGTCAAAATAACCAAGATGTCTTGCTAGCACATAAAATCCATAATGGTCATCCTTGGGAACATCATCAATGGACCAAATGTAACTGCATATCCCAGGTAGGAAGCCTTCAATATACATGGTATCTTCGCTTGGCATGTTTGTTTTCTATTTTTTACTTCAAACGGTTAGCTTACTCTTCCGTTTCGTACCGGTCAAAATATTGACAACTGTAGTAGTCTGAGCTTGTTCTAAACTTCGTTCAATATGCTAAAAGAATGATGGATCTCTCTTAGTTGACTACATCCTTTTTTTCTGTGAACTACTCAATCTTGTTTGAGGTCTTCCCTTAGGATTGGAAATAACGGATAGCCCGTGCATTCTAGTAGTTACCGGGTTACAATTTCTTGGATTTTAAGCTCAATGGACTCCCGCTCCGCTCCCAATGAGGTACACCACCTTACGTGAAGAAGTTTTATTTGTGTCAAAGAAAAGAAATTACTGTCACTCTTTACCACAGACATTATCGATAACTGCCTACAACGTTGATCAACAACATTTATCGGAACAGGTCTAGATTGACGACGATATTCGTTAATCTCGTGTGCACAAGGGAGGCCCAGCATATGTCGATGTAAACAGCCGTAAACCTCGGGATCAAATCCTACGATCTTTGACCTATCTATTTTCTCAAATGGTAAGCCCAATGCCTTATGAGATATTACATACATTAAAGAATCCAAGAGGTTTTTATTTCTATGTTCATGCTTTGCAATATTCAGGCTTATCTCAAATGATGCCTTAATCTCGTTCACCGTCTGATCTAGCATTAAATTGATAGGTTGCCAAACGGAGACAAAATTGCCAACCGATGACCATAGATGTTGTTTTAATTTTGCGTGTGATCCTTCAACCCAGTTGGTGGTCACTGTGCCATAATGCTTTACCTTATTCGTCGATGCTAAGACAAAGTAATCTTTATGAGGTTCTAGCCATGTATCTTTGATATAAGAAATGCATGTTGGCTCCCTCGTCTCTCACTTTTCTTTGAACAAGTACAATGCCGCATCGTAACTGTCTTTCGTACTGGCTCGCCATACATGATTCCAATCACTGTAGAATTCCTCGAAAAGATCTTTGTCAATTTTACCAACCACCTTTCATAACTTCAACTTACATTGTGATTGGATATTATGATTGATATGCCAAGTACATAGTAGTGTATCCGCGTAAGAAAAGACGATATCTATAGCATTAATTAGGACATATTCTCTGTCAGTAACAAAAATAGACGGCTCTCTGTTTCCGGTGTAAAGTATTTTTTGGTTTTTCCAACGACCATGTGTAGTCCTCAAGTTTCTCACTCTTCATGAAGCAAAAAGCAACTAAAAATATTTTTCCTGTAGAGGTGAAGCCAACAACATAAAAGAGAGGCATTTTGAACTTATTTATCTTATATGTACAATCAAGGACCAATACGTCAGCGAATGACCGAGACAAATATGTGCAATCGGGATTAGCCCAAAATATTGAAAGGACTTCATTATTCTATGGATGTCTTCTATGGTACTCCACATAATGATTATCGGCAAGTAACTTTAATACTTGTTGCATCGCCATTGTTATTTTCTTACTATTGGCGTTTGATTTTGATATTACGTTGTACATTGACTTCATTGTTGAGTTGTTATTCTCGTCTTCGTGTCATATGACGAAATAAATTTGTCTGGGTGCAACTCCTGAACTGGACATAATTTTAACTATCTTCCGCTCAACATTGTTCGATCGTCCGACATAAGGATGACCCATTAGTGTTTCGGCAATAGAATGATTATGGATTATATTCTTCATTTGGACTATCCACTTCACATCTTCTATGTTTATAATAGAGATCTTGAATGGACAACGGTATTTTCTTGTACCAACGCTTATGTTTTGAAACTTTTCTTTGGGGAACTATATCTTTCTTTCTATGATACCTGAAAAAACTACCTATTTTACATCCAAGCTCTATAGTTTTGCGTCCCGGACGGTTTCAGGCTGATCTTGATATCACAATGACTATATTATTTTTCCGACCAACTTCTCTGCACCTGAAACTACCATATTTTTAGATGAGAGTAGTTTTGTTATTAGCATATTTATTAGTTAGTGATTTAATATTATATATTATGCTAGTAATTAATTATATTATGCTGTGTTATTTATTTATTTGTTAGTGGGCTTGCCTATTGTTATTTAGACTTGTCATTAGTGGATCCATTAGTTTGTCATGACCCATTGAGCCCAACATTGGACTAGGCCCAATTAGATCTTTCCCTTAATTAATGAGATTATAGTAGTTCATAAAGAATTAGAAGCTTCCAAATATAGCCCTCTTAATTAAACATCTTAACTAACTCGTGGGGATATTGTAGACATTATGAATTACTTGGAGAAGGGATTAGAGGGGGCCGACCATATGAGGGGGGAAACACTCTCTCCTTTCATTAGTTCATTCCAAATTTAGATCCCCAATTTAGTTCTTCCCCAAATTACTTTATCCCTCCACCCAATTCACTCTCATTCTCTCTCAATTTTTATCAATTAAGAAGCATTGGAGCTTGAATTACAAGGAGTACTTGGAGATGGAGGAATTGGCAAGGAGCTTGTGTCTGAATCGTGTCCAATTGAGTGATTCATTGGGAATCCATCTCCCAATAGGTAAATTCTGAATTTTCTCCATAATTAGACTATAATTCATGCATTTGACCATTAAAAACCTCTATTGGCTTAGATCTATCCATAGGAACAAGAACTAGGTTCATATGACTTGTATTATAGTTTCTACATAGGTTTTTATATCTAATTTGAAAGAATTTCGAGATTGATATATCAAGTGTGTGTCATGAGACCAATTAGATCTAATTAGACTTAGATCGGAATTATGGGACTAGATACGTGTTCACTATTGAACACGAGTAAAGCGCATCATAGTACCTTGTGATACGGTAGGATACGAGATTTATTTTAGGGGATTTGTGTAATTTTTCTTTAATTCTTATTGTAGTAAGTTGCATTAGTCATGTATATATGTAATTGGTATATATAATGGGTATTGGTTATGGATTGGGGGTTTTGGTATTCCATTTGGGGGTGTATCATAGAGTATCGTATTTGCATGCCAAGTGTTTGGTTGAATGCTTATAGTGTGTATGTTATATGTATGTTTATAGGTATGTATAAGTAGGGAAGTGGTGGTGTAGTTGAGAATTGTGTAGATCTGTATTGGGTGCAAGTGGGGGGTACTCACAGTGCAATCAGGGATGAGAAACTTGAGGCTATAGTGAGCAGCATGCACGAGTCTGTGGAAGTGATAGTGGTGGTGCTGCACTAGGGTATGCAGTGCATCAGGAAAGCAAGTGTATGCAGTAAGGATAGGTATGCAGGGGCTTGAGTTCGGGTACAAGTCAGCAAGCAGTATGTGTTTGGGGGAGAAGTATCCCCAGGCTGTGCTCGGGTTGAGAGGTCGATATCACATAGTAGTAGCAACAGCAATCAAGTGAAGGGGAAGTAGGATTAATGCAAGTAGCAGTTGCATCATAAGGGGATTGAACAACAACAGTTGGGATAAAGAGAGGGGGACTCGGGTTCCAGTCTATAGGCCTGTGTCGAGTGCACAGCAGGTAGGAGTTATGGGGGAGAGTAGGCAGTTCATTATGCACCACCTTGAGCATCAAGTACCAGGTCTGCGCAGACCAACTGGAAGCAAAAGAGAGCAGGGTAGAGGTACTACAACACTTTTAGCAAGCAGTGTACATACTATTGTGTTCCAGGTGTAGGAGGAAATGCCAATTATTGGTAGCTGCTGGTGAGAAGAGTGTGGACTGTTATAGTTGTACATGGTCGTACAGCTCACTTTTGGGGGAGATTCAGAGCAGTAGCAAGGATGAAGGTTGGGGTATATGAGAGAGAGATTGGGTGTTCCAGTAGGGGAGTATTGAGTAACTGTGGTGGTGCACTGTCTTGGTGTGAGAAACTGAACTCAGGTTTAGGTATTAGAAGAAGGGGTCCATTGCCAGCAAATTGGGGTACTGATACTTTAGAGTATCAGTGGAGGTAGGTGAGTGTCCAAGTGTGTGTTAGTGACTGAGATGAGTGTGTTCTATGCTACATATTGAGTAAGTGTATTGAGGTCAAGTGAAGAGTAAGGTAATAGCTAGTATGGGTATCATGGATTAGGATATTATATAGTGATATATATATAGACAATATAACTAGTAGTATTAGCTAGTATCAGGTATTATGTGTACTACCTGGTATGGTTAACTAGTGTAAATAGATATGATAGCTAGTTTAGTTAATACCTCAAGTTATTGAACCTGGAATCTAGATATAGCCTAGTATTAACTAGTTTTGTCACGACCTAGTCCTAAAATATGTAGGACTAGGAATACGTAAGCATGCCAGCCGTATGTATATGGAGACTCCAATATATGGAAACCATAACACATACGTACACTGTATTATGAACAATAATTCATAAGTGGTATATATTTGTTACAAGTCACAGGGCATAACTAAATCTCATCCACAAAAATCATCATAAAGAAATAAATAACCAATCAACTATATAACTGAATCAAGTATAAGATGCTTGATAAGAACAAGTAGTTGGGTGGAGACAAATCCACTACCAAACTAGAATATAAAAGTAAACATAATAAGTACATCTAATGATCAATAAGGCTCGAAGAGAAGACCTCCTCGAAAGAGAGATAAGTAGCAAGTCCTGATCCGTGCTCCTGCGAATAGTCATGATCGTCTACACCTGGAAATGGACCAGATCCTCAGAGGGACGTAACAATATACATAGAAGCATGCCAATAAAATACTGAAAATAAACATCCAAATGGTCGTCTAACCACCTATGTGAATGCACTTTGAGAACAACTTTCCAACACGTGGGCTATCTGGCCAAAATGGGATTGGCATGATTCTCTCAGAGAATCAAGGGCCTACAAAGCATGATGTCTTTTGAACGTCAGAGGCCGCCTGATAATAATAATATCGGGGTCATCATGACCGCGCATCTCCGGCGGAGCGTACGGGTTACACAAGGAAAGTGCAAAGGAGTCCAAACGCCTTACTCGTTATCCTCCCCATCCCATGCTCTAAGCATGTCATATCCATGACATGATGATACCTCTAATAACTACCAAGGCTTCTAATAATGCAAATTCTATCAGCAGTTATCCCTATCCGTATCACGTCCCAAATGTATCGGTGATCAGCCGAATACGCAAGTTCATATCCTACATGAGATTCACACTCGTGTAACAACTGTGTCATGGCCAATAAAATATAAGAATGCCTCATGATCATGTGGTAGTCTCGTAAAACTAGGTTAACATGCATAATATATAATAAAGATAAAATGCGACATCACCGTCGTTGCACCCGAGTTATTCTTAGACACGCAGTTTATATAGCACTTAAAATATATGAACTAAATAACAGAAATAAAATGCATGCACCATATAGAATATAAATCATAGTACAATGGCAAGGTATACTTGCCTGGCAAGAAAGCTGCATAGTATAAGCGTCCAGACGTCAAGTACACAGGGTCAGAAGCTATGGCCTCCGAATGAACGTCTCCGGATGCTAAAATAAATATTACCAACGTTCCCAGAATAAGCGAGATAGCTAGAACAGTCTATCATTTCGTCCAATTGGGACACAGGGGCAAAACAATAATTTTGGATCAAAGCGGGTCTACATGTGGGCCACTTTACACCAAAAAGCATGCCAGAGGTAAAGATCTCTAAATAGGATAAATTATAGGTCAAACAAATTTTAAACGTCGATACGAACTCAACGGTATGTCCAATTTTGGATTCCGATGAGCCGATCACAAATTCGCCCTTAAAGTTAAACTGTGGGGTACGCGAATAGGCGGCTTGGTCAACTGTCTCAAAATCGCGTAAAACTTGGGTCACAGGACTAGCGTGATACCATGAATCCAATGGCGTAAGTTTTATCGCATTCCGACGAGCGTATACAAAGTGGGGTGGTATTTTACAAAAGTCGCGATACGGGGACTTTTTACGGATACGGGTTGATTCCGACACGCACACACGTCCAAATTAACTTCCGCGAAAGCCCATACGTCAGAATATACCATACGCGCCTTTTGGTACAATTGGTATGCGACAAGGCGGTCCCGTTTGGCGGGGCGCACTTCGTATCACAAATTTAAAGTTTTAAAATATCAAGTTTTTGGTCGTTTTGAAGGTCAAATAATTGAACACATAGAATGAATTAATAAAAACTAAAAGAACAAAAAAATTCTCGGTTATATTGGAAAGAAAACCCTTCAATTAGTTTTTGAAAATATTAAACAGGTTGATGGCAAATTGGATGTGAACATGGGATTTTTGGTTGAAGTTTTTGGACTATTTTGGTCAGTTTTTCGGCCATTTTCCGCTCGATTTTTCGACCAATCCGGGACACGAAAACTCGTCCCGCTTAAATAAAAATCCTAGAGGGTTAGGTTTTGAACGTACACGAATAAACCGCTCAAGAAAAGGACAAGAGATGAGAGAGATATGTTACCTTGAAGAAGGGCTCGAGACTGCGGCTGCTGTGCACGCGCACGGTGCGAACACGGACGGCGGGCGGCTGCGGTCGGCGAGGGGCGGCGGACGGAGTGTCGGCGTCGGGCTTCGGGGTGTCGAACTATGGTTAGGGTTAGGGTTTGGGTATTAGGTTTAATGTACGTAATATATATGTATATATCGAGAGAGAGAGAGAGAGATATGGGGAGAGAAGGCTGCGGGTGAGTTAGGGGAATAGGAATTGGGTTGGGGTTAGTTAGTTAGGTATTTTTGTAGTTAGGGTTTAGGTTTAATTAGTTAGGTTTTTATATTTTTCTTTTCTTATCTTTTCTTTTTCTTTTTCTTTTTCTTTTTCTTTGGTTTTGTTTTCCTTTTTATTTCTTTTCTTTTCTTTTATTATTATTACTATTATTACTTCTATTGCTATTATTATTTATTATTATTATTACTAATATAATTATTATTATCATTATTACTATTACTATTAATATTATTATTATTATTATTATTATTATTATTAACTATATATTTATTAACATATATTCACATATATAAATAAGAAAAAAAATTCAAAAATAATATTTGCACACAAAATAAATTCTAGAAAATTACTTTGTAAAGCTTTAATAAAATACTACACCCAAAATATTTTATGAAATATTTTTATAATTAATAATTAAATATTTATCTAGTTATATAAATTAAATAATTATATTATCTAATTAACTAAGTAAATAATTAAATGGTTATCCAACAAAATAGGTTAATAATAAATAATATGCAATTTTACAAAAAAAAAGAATTTGCCTAATCTTGGAACGTAAAATTATGGGATGCTAATTATAGAAGAGTCGAAATTAGAAAATAACCATAATTAAATTATATATATAATATGTATCTAAATATTTAATAATTAATCTATGTTCATTACACTAATGTCATACTAACACCAAGGGATCAAATTTCTGTGCCACAAAAAGATCCTACAAGTAGTGTCTCCTGTGTAGGCTACTTCCTATGAAGGGCGATACAGATTTTGGGGCCATCCTATATTATTAATGTCCAAACCACGGTGAAGTGTCCTAATAAATCTTTGGGTTTTATTTGATAAGAAAAATAATCTAAAATAAATACAAGAAATACAAAATACACACAAGATACCTATTTTTGGGTCAGGGGATTTACAATCTTCCCAACTTAAAGGAATTTCGTCCTCGAAATTAAAAATAAGACATGATTTGCTAAATCCTTCACATTCGTATATAAGGCAAGTCAATCGCAATCTCTTCCAAAAATTTAAATAACAAAATCTATTCAAATCTAGCACAATCACTTTAAAATTAAAATAACCACTGTTTAAATCAAAATTCAACTTGTCGCAATCTCTTCTCAATTTTTAAATAATCAACATCCAAATCTAACTCAAATCCATATGACATACCACATCAAAATTTATATCACAATTTTCAACTATCATAATCTCCTCTAGACTTTGAACAATAAACAATTCTAATCAAATCATATTCCTATTCTCAACTTAAGAATTTTATACTCTTTAAATGTTTAAACTCAATTTACATCCTCAACATCTCAAATAGATGATCCAACAATCAACATTCAACTTTTAATTCAAATCATCAAATTATAAAATTTTGAACTCAATCCATCAATGTTCATATTTAGAGTTCTATCATTTATTTATTTATTTCTTCAAAATTTAAATTATTGATTCAATCTCCAATATTCAAAATTTAAATCATGTGCTCAAAGTATAAATATTTGGTCCACAATATCATGATATCAAAATTTATTAAATCCTCATCATCTTAATCATTCTTCTAAAATTTCTCAAAATTAAAATGACTTAAATCTCTCAATCTAATCTTACTTGATCACAATCTAAAAACAAATTACCTCAAGTTGATAATGCAACTTCTACCCAACTTAGAATTTACCGATCTATCACATAAGACTATACCTTTAAGAAAGACTTCCTCAAATTATTTAATCGTGTTATTCAATCCTCAAAAATTTTAACACACAAAATATCTCACATGTGATGTTCCCTTAATTACAAAAGATAGTCACAAGTAATGTGATTGGCCTATGGGATATATCTAGTATTCTCTGTGTATCAAACTTATACCAAGCACGAGCGTTCGTCTTTCCGAAATAGGGGAAGACAAAGAACAATAATAAAGAATTCAATGAGGAGGTGATAGAGTACAAATACGGGGTTCAAGGCAATTTTAAGAATTCAAAAGAGAGTTGTCAAGGCAGTTGTGGATTGAAATCTTATTTTGGTAAATTTCTATTCGCATGTTCATATCAGAACAGTTATGTACCTGATATGATTTGCTCTGACCTGTCTAGAGGGAAAGTATATTCGTCTACTAGTCAACTATATATATCTCAATCCACATAAAGTAGTTATGCAAAGAGTGAACCAAGCGCACTAAGGTTAGCTAGACCATAATACACTGATTCTTATTTTAGACAATGTATTAGGTGTGCACCCAATAATACATATATCATGATCAAGCTCGATAAAAGAATAAGCTTGCAAAACTAGGCTATAATAGCAGTATAAGTCGAGGTAGTCCAAAAAATATAAGTACGCTGGATTATGATGAAAGAAGGTACAAAATAATTTAAGTTCACAAAGAAGATAAGACTCGTCCGGTGTTGTGCCTCTACGGTTGCCATACTAACTCCTTGTCTAAGTCTCTAGTCGACCAAATGGGGGTATGGGCCTCTAAGTTCTACAGTCTGGATAAACACTATCGTCTTATGCTAGCATATAGTTAATGTTATTCAATTACACTCCATTAATGGGTCAAAAGGACTATGTGATACTAGGTTGTGAGACATACTATCCAACTTATAAGAATTAACTAATAGTATAACTGCCTTAAGAGGAATCTACAAAATAACCTTGTCCTTGTAATTAAAGTAGAACTCTTGTTGGGGTATACGAGGAAAAGATCTTGGTACCTATTAGGGTATCCTATTACATTATATAGGTAATGGTCTCTTAAGTCTCAATTATAGTGCTTATAGAATAAAGTATTAATAGTAAGAAAGGAGAAGTTACTAGCTCTCAAGTGAAAGAGGATATAACCTGTATTGAGATATGGGTACGAATTACGTGATTTGAAACTAAAGGATAATTATCAAATCACAATCTAAATAAACAACTCAACTATCAAGTTCTAACTACTAAGCACATAATTTCAAAATTCAAGATTACAACTATAATCCTAGCAAACTATATATCCTAACATAAAAGAATTCACTTGGCCTACAATCAGAAGGGTTAGGTGGCACGAATTGAAAGATGAAAGAAAAATTTTAGTCGTCGCACAATTAGCGAGCGTTAATGTTTCAGAGGAACAAGATATGAAATTAAATAGAGAGACTCTTGATAATATCATGGTTTCCTAAGGGAAAGGTGGTATGCTAATCTTTGTATTCGAGGTATGATCAAGAAAAATATTCTATTCATTCCTCTTGGTTTCCTAAGGTACTGGTCTGCTAGTATCAAGACAATAAGCTAAATTTATAGTTCTCTAATACTATCTTACTATGAAAGTTAAGTTTAGTCATAATAGTCAACATTGGAGTTCTATTGGTTCCTCAATACTAGGGTCAAACAATACGGTCAAATTTTTAACTAACCCTAGTAGTGTCTATACTACTCTCAAGTCCTTCATAAATATATCAAGGGATAATGGTAAATTAATTTATAGGTATTGGATGCTAGGGTTCATTAGGTATTCTAAACTTAGTGATGTGTCAATATTCTAGTTGTGTTCTTAGTAGGAATGTTACCCTAATTATCATTCTAACAACAAGAATTCCTATATTATAGAAAAGGCTATACTCAAGGAACTATTAGGGGAGTACATGAATCAAGCAGGATGTAATTATTTAGATAGAACGGATTAGAAGGAAGGTGAGTCATAGTCAAATATGGATGAGCCCTAAGACTCTAATCCTAGGTGCAGGCTTGCTCGGTACAGTAACGTAACCGAGACAATATACTCTCGACCTGCATAGGCCACCACAAAAAAATATGTCATGCCCCAGTCCCAAAATACATAGGACTAGGAATACGTAAGCATGCCAGCCGTATGTATATGGAGACTCCAATATATGGAAACCATAACACATACGTACGCTGTATTATGAACAATAATTCATAAGTGGTATATATTTGTTATAAGTCACAGGGCATAACTAAATCTCATCCACAAAAATTATCATACAAAAATAAATAACAAATCAACTATATAACTGAATCAAGTATAAGATGCTTGATAAGAAAAAGTAGTTGGGTGGAGACAAATCCACTACCAAACTAGAATATAAAAGTAAACATAATAAGTACATCTAATGATCAATAATGCTCGAAGAGAAGACCTCCTCAAAAGAGAGATAAGTAGCAAGTCCTGATCCGTGTTCCTGCGAATAGTCATGATCGTCTACACCTGGAAAGGGACCAGGTCCTCAGAAGGACGTAACAAGATACATAGAAGCATGCCAATAAAATATTGAAAATAAATATCCAAAGGGTCGTCTAACCACCTATGTGAATGCACTTTGAGAACAACTTTTCAACATGTGGGCTATCTGGCCAAAATGGGATTGGCATGATTCTCTCGGAGAATCAGGGGCCTACAAAGCATGACGTCTTTTGAACGTCAGAGGCAGCCTGATAATAATAATATAGGGGTCATCATGACCGCGTATCTCCGGTGGAACGTACAGGTTACACAAGGAAAGTGCAAAGGAGCCCAAACGCCTTACTCGTTGTCCTCTCCACCCCATGCTCTAAGCATGTCATATCCATGACACGATGATACCACTAATAACTACCAAGGCTTCTAATAATTCAAATTCTATCAGCAGTTATCCCTATCCGTAGCACGTCCCAAACGTACCGGTGATCAGCCGAATATGCAAGTTCATGTCCTACATGAGACTCAAACTCGTGTAACAACTGTGTCACAGCTAATAAAATATAATAATGCCTTATGATCATGTGGTGGTCTCGTAAAACTAGGTCGACATACATAATATACAATAAAGACAAAATACGACGTCACCGTCGTTGCACCCGAGTTATTCTTGGACGCGCAGTTTATATAGTAGTTAAAATATATGAACTAAATAACAGAAATAAAATGCATACACCATATAGAATGTAATCACAGTACAATGGCAAGGTATATTTGCCTGGCAAGAAAACTGCGTAGTGTAAGCGTCTAGACGTCAAGTACACAGGATCAGAAGCAATGGCCTCCGAATGAACGTCTTCTGATGCTGAAATAAATATCACCAACGTTCCAAGAATAAGCGAGATAGCTAAAAAAGCCTAACCTTTCGTCCAATTTTGACGCAGGGCAAAACGGTAATTTTGGGTCGAAGCCGGTCCACATATGGGCCACTTTGCACCGAAAAGTGTGCCAGAGGTAAAGGTCTCTAAATGGGACAAATTATAGGTCAAACAAATTTTAAACGTCGATACGACTCAACGGTATGTCCAATTTTGGATTCCGGTGAGCCGATCACAAATTCGCCCTTAAAGTCATACCGTGGAGCCCGCGAATAGACGGCTTGGTCAACTGTCTCAGAATCACGTAAAACTTGGGTCACAGGACCAGCGTGTTACCACGAATCCAATGGCGTAAGTTTTGTCGCATTTCGACGAGCGTACACAAAGTGGGATGGTATTTTGCAAAAGTTGTGATACGGGGACTTTTTACGGATACGGGTTGATTTCGACGCGCACACACGTCCAAATCAACTTTCGCGAAAGCCCACACGTCAGGATATACAATATGCGCCTTTCGGTGTAATTGGTATACGACGAGGCAGTCCCGTTTGGCGGGTCGCAATGCGTATCATAAAATTTAAGTTTTAAAATATCAAGTTTTTGGTCGTTTTGGAGGTCGAATAATTTAACACATAGAACGAATTAATAAATACTAAAAGAACAGAAAAAATCTCGGTTATATGTGGAAGAAAATCCTTCAATTAGTTTTTGAAAATATTAAACAGGTTGATGGCAAATTGGGTGTGAACATGGGGGTTTGGGTTGAAGTTTCTGGACTGTTTTGGTCAGTTTTTTGGCCATTTTCCGGTCGATTTTTCAACCAATCCAGGACATGAAAACTCGTCCCGCTTGAATGAAAATTCTAGAGGGTTAGGTTGTAAACGTACATGAACAAACCGCTCGAGAAAAGGACGAGAGATGAGAGAGATATGTTACCTTGAAGAGGGGCTCGAGACTGCGGCTGTTGTACATGTGCGCGGTGCCAACACGGACGGCGGGCGGCTGCGGCTGCCCGCGGCTGCGGTGGCGGTCGGCGCGTGGTGACGGACGGAGTGTCGGCGACGGGCGTCGGGGTGTCGAAGCTATGGTTAGGGTTAGGGTTTGGGTATTAGGTTTAATGTACGTAATATATATGTATATATCGAGAGAGAGAGATATGGGGAGAGAAGGCTGCGGGTGAGTTAGGGGAATAGGAATTGGGTTGGGGTTAGTTAGTTAGGTGTTTTTGTAGTTAGGGTTTAGGTTTAATTAGTTAGGTATTTATATTTTTTTTCTTTTTTTTCTTTTGTTTTGTTTTCCTTTTTTTTCTTTTATTATTATTACTATTATTACTTCTATTGCTATTATTATTTATTATTATTATTACTAATAATATTATTATTATTATTATTACTATTACTATGATGATTATTATTATTATTAATAATTATATATTTATTCATATATATTCACATATATAAATGAGGAAAAAAATCCAAAAATAATATTTGCACACAAAATAAATTCTAGGAAATTATTTTGTAAAGCTTTAATAAAATACTACACCCAAAATATTTTATGAAATATTTTGTAATTAATAATTAGATATTTATCTAGTTATATAAATCAAATAATTATATTATCTAATTAACTAAGTAAATAACTAAATGGTTATCCAACAAAATAGGTTAATAGTAAATAATATACAATCTTACAAAAAAAAGGGAATTTGCCTAATCTTGGCACGTGAAATTATGGGATACTAATTATAGAAGAGTCAGAATTAGAAAATAACCACAATTAAATTATATATATAATATGTATCTAAATATTTAATAATTAATCTATGGTCGTTACACTAATGTCATACTAACACCAAGGGATCGAATTTCTGTGCCACAAAAAGATCCTACAGGTAGTATCTCCTGTGTAGGCTACTTCCTATGAAGGGCGATACAGATTTTGGGGGCCATCCTATATTATTAATGTCCAAACCACGGTGAAGTGTCCTAATAAATCTTTGGGTTTTATTTGATAAAAAAATAATCTAAAACAAATACAAGAAATATAAAATATACACAAGATACCTATTTTTGGGTCAGGGGGTTCACAAGTTTACCTAAGTAACCACCCTAGAAGATAGAATTAGACCTAAAACTAAGGTAAACACCTAGTTTAACTAGAGTGACCTAGAAATGGCCTAGAATAATCATATTAGTGCATTTTAACATATTTATCATTCATTATACCCAAGTGACATGATATTTCATATATATATATATGACAGTGTGACACCAGTCTAGACACATATTGGTATTGTCAGCTCAGGACCTCAGGCGAGTACATTCTCTAACAGTTTTTCGCTTATGATATCATCTATGTTTTCTTATATTTAGTGTAGATATCCTTGACTTTCTGACACGTGGTTACACGGATTGGTATTTTTCGGATCCCATCATGAGATGTTATTCTCGGTATTTTTTGACGTATCCTGTACATGCCATGTTGCTCTTGTACTTGTATGGACACTAATTCTTGGGGAGACTTGCTACCTCCTTGGAGAATCCCGTGTCGTAACGTGTCATGGTTGGATCCACTATACCAGTCTGGGGAATGGGGAGTGTTAGTTAGAGATGTAATCAATACCCACTCATGTATAAGTATTCATGTATAAGTTTCATGTTAGTGTTAATCATATACTTCACGTATGATTAACCAGCCCATGATACTGTACCAGTTCCCAAGCCGATTACATATCGAAGCTAGTACTCACTCACTTAGTTAGTTATATTCTTGACTCTTGTATATGATGATCATTTCTCTTGTACTATTTACAGTTTTCCATATTCTGTATATTTCTTGTTCATACTCTAGTTATCTTGTATATTTCTTCGATTTATTGTCACATAGTCTTTATTATTTATTTGGAACTGCTGTTAGATGTGTGCTTCGCTCCAATCATGACTGGATATATTTTTTAGATGATTTAGATGACTGGTATCCCACACACTATGGACCTCAGGACGTAGTGGGTGTAGAGTTAGAGACAGTGGCTCAGGAGGAGCCGGTACTAGAAGATGATCAACTAGCTGCAGATGTTTAGACTCTTGTATTAGTTATGTCGTAGTTTAGACATTTTGACATGTATTATATTTAAGACTGTTGTGCCAGTCTATTAGAGTTATTTATGAGTTGTATTGTGATTCATTTTCTTCTTCTATTCCATATCGTGCTACATCTTTCCTAGTTTTAGACTGGACGTACCCTCGTTCTCGTACCCTTACACCGGGTGCGGATTATGACAACACCAATGTAACGCTTGTTCGTCTAATTCAAAGCAAATATCAGTCGACAATAAATTGCCTACATCAATAGAAATTGTAGGAGGTACCACAATATCGGAAGACGATAACCCCTATAATAGAAATTAAAGTTAATAAAACCGTTTAAAATTGAAGTGACTGCAGAAAATTAGGACTGCAAAAATTTTTGACAGTCCTCAAAATAACTAGGACTGTAAGAAATATGACATTCCTATTGTTTGTCAAGACTGTAACTTTACTTACAGTCCTAAGAAAAAAAAAGGATTGTCAGTTTTTTGACAGTCCTACTTATTTATAGGACTGTCATTTAGTTCCACAGTCCTACTGCCAAAAATCTAGAAAATAAATTGTCAAATTCTTTACAAAGCGTGCTTCGGAAGAACCGAGGACTTCTTCGGCCGTAGCGGAAAGAGAATTAAGTGTATTAGATGACCTGATTTCTTCGAGATACATTTCTCGTACATTAAACACATATAATTCAATATTTATATGTGGACCTAATATTTGAAAAACTTAATCGTCATAGTTAATCGATGACATACCAAATAACGGTTGATTATTGTAACTTTTTTTGTAGTGGGACTAGGATTTTGATCTCCAATCTTCACTTCAGTGACTAGGGTTTTGAGAATTGTTAGAAATTAGATTTTGAAAGAAGGGAGCATAGGGAGAAGAGAGCATGGGGAGAAGAGAGAGGTTGGGTCCATATTTTCATTAGCTTTTATATGAAAATATGGGATGCCCTCAAGCAAAATAAATTAGTGGAAAACTTGTAAATAAACTGAAAAAAATTGGGGTGTCCTAAGCAAAATATGGAGTGCCTATAAAATTTGCCTTTAGTTAGGGTGCCTTATATATAATATATTATAATAACTGTTGGGAACGAAACACAAAAACCGTTTTCCAAACCAAAAAGACTACGAGAGAACCAAGCAATAAAAGTACACCAAAACCAAATTGCCAAAAATCATAAAGAAAGTCAAACGCAGACACGTCAATTTTTGGCATGGAAAATCCTTATGGAAAAAACCACGGAACGATAGGAATCCAACCCTAAAAAGCCTCCAATAATAGAATAAAAAATACACTGACTCCTTACAAAATTTTCACAGATCCAATAGGATCATCAAAACTCCTTGAAGAAGAAAATACGATTACAAGCACACGAAGAACGAAGATGATGAGAAAAAAATTTACCCGAAATGATCTCCTCTTCGATGTAGTCGTTAATCCCCTCTTTCTCTCTCCAATAGTTGTAAAGTACTTTTGCCTCCTTTTGCAATGTTTAGAGAGATATTTTAGGGTTAGAAAACACCTAATATATATAGCCAAACCTATAACTAATCTAGACCATTGAGGTATTCCTATTATCTGTAGGAATACCCAATTCAAACCATTGAGATATTCTTATTATGTATAGGAATACTCAATCCAACCCTGAGATATTTTCCACATAAGTTGGGATCCACACCCACTCCAACAAATCTCCCCCTTCCAAGCTAGGTGGAGAAGCTCGTCATACAGACGATTCGCCTACAGTACTTAAACTTTTCCCTTGGTAGAACTTTCATAAGCATATCTGCTCTATTGTCATCAGTATGAACCTTCTCAAGCACCGCGTCCTTCGTCTCAATCACATCACGTATCCAATGATACCGAGTCTCAATGTGCTTAGACTAACTATGAAATGTCTGGTTCTTCTCAAGATGGATTACACTCTGGTTATCGCAAAGCAAAATGTACTGCTCTTGCTTTAGCCTAATTTCCTGTAACATCTTCTTCATCCACAACAACTCCTTGTAAGCTTCTGTTGCCGCAATGTATTCTGCCTCTATTGTAGACAAGACAACACACTTTTGAAATCGTGATTGCCATAAAATTGCTCCACCAGCAAACATCATCACATAGCCCGAAGTCGATATCCTCGTGTCCATATCTTCATCCATGTCAACGCCAATATATCCGACTAGCTTTGGCTCGTCACCACCAACTGAAAGCCTCCAATCAGCAGTGCCCTGAAGGTATTGTAGAATCCACTTGACCACACTCCAATATATCCTTCTAGGATTGGAGAGATATATGCTAACCATGCCAACTGCGTGAGCAATGTCTGGCCTTGTATACACCATGGCATACATAAGACTCTCTACAGCTGAAGCATATGGAACCGTTCCATATCTTACTTCTCATCCTCGGTAGATGGGTACTGCTATGCAGTAAGATTAAAGTGAGCCGCAAGGGACGAAAGCCCCTACCAGCCCTTCTCTATTTTGAGGGATCCCTCATATTGATGATTCCAGGCTTCCCAGACTCGTAACATTACTCACTTTCTTTGACTCTTCCATCCCAAAACTCTGAAGTACTCAATGAATGTACTTATTTTGGGATAAGTAAAGCAACTTGAACTCTCTTTTCTGGCTGATCTCTATCCCAATAATAGTTTCGTTGTGCCCAAATCCTTCATAAAGTAGGCCGCACCCAGTTTGTGCTTCAACCCCGCTATCCTAGTTGTATTTTGACCCACCAATAATATATCATCAGCATAAAATAAAAGTATGATGAAATCATCCTCGATAAAGTACTTCAGAATACACAATAATCTGACGTCGTCCGTGCATAACCATGCTCCTCCATAAACAACTCGAACTTTCTGTACCACTATCTCGGAGACTGCTTCAAATCGTACAGACTCTTCCTCAACTGGTAGACTAAGTATGACTTGCCCTGATCACAGAATCTCTCTGGATGCTTCATGTATAACTCCTCCTCTAAATTACCGTGAAGGAATGCCATCTTCACATCCTTCTGCTCAACCACTAAGTCAAAACTGGCTGCTAACGCTAGCATCACCCGAATAGATGACAACTTGACGACCGACGAGAAGATCTCATCAAAATATATTCCCTTTAGCTAACTGTAACCTTTAACTACCAGCCTCGCTTTATATCGAGGGTGAGAAACATCATTCGTCTGCTTTACTCTGAACACCCATCGATTTTTCAAAGCCTTCTTGCCCTTGGCAACTATACCAGCTCATAAGTGGAGTTTGCCTGTAAGGAACTCATCTCCTCCAACATGGCCTTTATCCACTCCTTCATGTATTCGTCGTCCATAGCCTTTGTAAAATATTCGGGATCTCCCCTGCCAGTCAGTAGCACATACTCATCTGGTGAGTATCTCGTAGATGGTCGACTCACTCTCACGGTCCTCCTCAATGGAGCCTCTGGTGTTGGCTGTATACGAACAACCTTCTCCCCTTCAGGAACTACCTCTCTGGCATGCTCATCCTCCTGAGGGTCACCCTGGCCATTATCAGCAAGCTGATGATCAAGGTTGGAAGCAACTCCATGTACTGGCTCCCCCATATTCGGATTCTCTGCAATATCCTCTGAAAACGGCTCAAAACAAAATAACTCTAACTCAGGTAATTCCTCAACCTTAGAAGGCATCTCAGAATCTTGAGTGTTGGTCATAGTCTGATCCTCAACGAATACCACGTCCCTACTTTTATAGAATATTATTTCTACCGGGTTATAGAGTCTATAGCCAAACTTATACCGATCATAGCGACAAAGACACACCGCCTCATCTTCGGCCCAAGTTTGGATCTCTCGTCCTTCGGTACATGCAAGAAGGCCTTACAACCAAATACTTGCAGGTGATTGTATGACGGCTCTTTATCGTACCATACTTTGTCGGGCATATCACCTTTCAAAGCAGAACTTGGAGATAAATTTATAACATAAGCAGCAATATTGAGAGACTCACCCCAATAACTATCCGGTAAGTTTACTTCAAGTACCGTACCCTCTCCATCAGTGTCTTGCTCATCTGCTCCGCTACACCATTGAACTGAGGTATCTTTAGTGGAGTCTTCTGGTGTCGTATCTCTTGCTCTCTGCAATACGCATCAAAGGGACCAATGTATTCGTCGTCATTATCGGACTGAATACATATCAACTTCTTGCACGTCACCCTTTCAACAAAGGCCTAAAACTCTTTGAAAGTTGGCAGCACCTGATCCTTGGTCTTTAAAGCATAGAGCCAAATTTTTTTGGAATAATCATCAATAAAAGTTACAAAGTAAGAAGCACCACCAATAGATTTTACCTTCATTGGACTACATCCATCTAAGTAAACCAACTCGAGCAACGTCGGCTTCATTGAACTTGGGTGACTTTTGAAAGACACACTATTTTGCTTTTCTGCGAAACAGTGCATGCAGCTCTCCAAATTTATAGACTTGAGCCCCGGAATCACCTTTCTTTCAACAAGTAGCTCATTCCCTTCTCGCTGATATGGCTGAGCCGTCTGTGCCAAAACTCGGTAGGCGCATCACTAACTGCGTTCACCTTTTGAGCCCTGTTTGCGCTCCCTTCAATATAGTAGAGACCAGACTTCTTGCTTCCTCTGGCAATCAAATCTCTGGAAAGCTTTCACTGACCGTTCTAGTAGAGATTAAAGAATTTTTCATCATCCAACCTTTCAACCGACACCAGGTTGAAACGAATATCAAGGACATGACGAACATCCTTAAGAACAAGAACTATGTCTGTCTTGGTTATTAAATGCACGTCTCCAATAGCAACAGTCTTCGACACATCTCCGTTGCCCATTTTTAATGCTCCACAGTCGCCTGTTGTATAAGGGGCAAATGGTGCCCTGTTGTGAGATACGTGCGTTGAAGCACCTGAGTCCAACAGCCAAGAATTTTTATTGCAAGCAATGTTCATTTATACCTCATCACCTACAATGATCATATCACCTCCATGTGCCAAAGCATCCGTTGTTGTGTTCTCACCTTGCTTCCCCTTATCGCACTTCTTCTCTCTCTTCCAAGCAAAACAGTTTCGCTTGATGTGGCCCTTCTTGCCACAATAGTAGCACTCGGAGTCATTGTACCAACCCTTGGACTTGCCTCTGCTACTGCCCAGACTCCTGCTTTTACCCCTCCACGGCTCTCTGAAACAAACATCTCTGAATGAGATAAGGACGAAGAGCCCTGAGATTTTCTCCGGATCTCTTCATTCAATATCTCGCTCTTGGCGAACTCCAGACTAGTCATGCCTTCTGGAGCAGAAGCGATCATGGACACTCGTACAGTCTCCCATGAGTTTGGCAAAGTACACAGAAACCAGTCCCTGAACTTCGTCGTCGAACTTTACTCCCATTGAGGATAACTAGTCAACCACGCCTTAAAACTTACTCAAGTGATCTGTGATAGACGTACCAACTTTATACCGCAGAACCATCATCGTTCAGATCAGGAACATCTTGTTTACCCCGATCTTCTTCGCGTACAAGGATTCCAGAATCTCCCAAAGTGTTAAAGCGTCTTCTATATTGTCAACGTGATTGTACACGTTCTCGTCAATAAACTGCATGATGTACCTGCACACCTGTATGTGCTCAAATTTCCAGTCTACTCCGAATTTCTCTTTGGGCTTCTCGGAAATAAATATGGAAATGTGCAGTTTCTTGACGAATAGTAAATCCTTCATCTTGCTCCGTCAATAGCGGTAATTGGAACTGTTTAGGTTTACCATGCTCACCGGTTTTGCGTCCATCTCTTCTCCTTGGTTTGATTGTTAAGCCCGACACCAACCAATAGCTCTGATACCACGTGATGAGAATGAAACGCAAAAACTGTTCCCCAAAGCAAAGAGACTACGAGAGAATCAAGCAATAAAAATGCACCAAAACCAAATTTCCAAAATCACAAAGAAAGCCAAACGCAGACACAACATTTTTTGACGTAAAAAATCCTTGCGAAAAAAACTACGGGACAATCAAAGTCTAATCCTGAAAAGTCTCCACTAATAGAATAAGAAATACACTGACTTATTACAAACTTTTCACCGATCCAAACGGATCACCAAAACTCCTTGAAGAAGAAAACATGATTACAAGCATACGAAGAACGAAGATGACGAAAAAAATTATCCGAAACGGTCTCCTATTCGATGTAGCCGTCAATCCCCTATTTCTCTCTCAAATAGTTGTAAAGCATTATTGCCTCATATTGCAATGTTTAGATATATATTTTAGGGTTAGGCAACACCTAATATATATAGCCTCAAACCCACAATTAATCTGGACCATTGAGATATTCCTATTATATATAGGAATACCCAATCTAAACCATAAATGTATTCATATTATATGTAGGAATACTGAATCCAACTCCATTGAGGTATTCCTATTATATGTAGGAATACTCAATCCAACTTCAGGACATTTTTCACATAGGTTGGAAATCCCACTCACTCTAACAATAACAACTTACAAATCACCCAAGTATGATAATTTTTCAATTTTCTTTCCTTTCGGTAGCTTTCTTACTTAAAACATATGTAGAAATTTGACCGCATTAATCACACTAATAACATGCATCACAAGCGTAAAAAAAAATAGTTTAACTTTTTCTAATATAAAAATATAAATTTTGTCGTCCCTAGAAATTGAACTCATACAACCAAGAAAAATGTCTCTCATCTTAACAACTTGAGTAAAATTTGTTTGGTTATAAATAAATTATATTAAGTAATTAAATAATTACTTTTTTTAATAATAATAATTAATATGGAGTATTTACAAATGACTTAGACGTCTCAATTTTGAACCGTTTTCAAGCCACATTATATTAGTACTAGTAAATGTACTTGTGTTGCACGTAAAATAATTTTTTATGACATTATTATAAAATAGTTTAAATATTTAAATATATTTGAATTAAAATTTGTTATATATATGTTTGTATTTTAATTACAATTTATTATAAATTTAATTATAATTTGTTATGGATATATCTCTACTAAACCGTATGTATATCTTCAAGTAATTTAAAATTAAATAAATAAATAAATTTTAACTAATTGTTTAACAAATTAATATTATAACAATAGCCAAACACGTCTTCTATCTTATGTGGTTAAGGTGTGAGGTATTCAAGTAATTGGTTGGTTATGTTCGATTTCTCATGATGTTAGTTATAACAAATTTAATTTATTTCAACAATTTTTTACTTAATATTTTTTTTAATAAATAGTGGAGGATTTATAAACGACTTAGACGGTTTAAATTTGAACCGTTTTCAAGTCTCTAAGAGTAGAGATTGAGAAAGAAATATGATCAATTTTTTAGTTCTCTTTTCTTACCCTCTCATCTTTCTTAGCAACCGGGGAAATAAAAAATCTTTCTTAGCAACCGAAACAAAACCAAATTTTAGCTAAGGTTGAGTTATTTTCTGCCATCACACAAATGACAAGGGTGATGGCTTCAAACTAACCGATAGCTATGACCCTTGCCATTTGTGTGATGACAGGAAATAACAAACCACAAACCTTACATAATATATATAATCAATGACGTAGTAGCCCATTCATTCATTAATTCTTGGAAATTAATTAAATATATAAACTGATTGATCGATCGATGAAGAAGGGCGTGGTGGCCATAGCACTGATAGTTTCCGCGTGGCTCCTGCTGCAGTTGAGCGATGGAATGAAGTGCGAGCCAAGCGGTGAAGTATGTCAGAAGAAATGCTCGGACGAGCTTCGGGTTTGCGATGACCACTGCCCTTCGGAAAATAAGGATGAAGGACATGCATGCTATATGCGCTGTATCGATACATGGTTATCATGCTCTACCAACTGCGATGGAACACTACCCTACCAAATATAGAAGGAAAAAAAAAAAAAAAAAAACTCAAAATACGTACGTGCTATCTCGAATTTCTTAGTTGCACTCCAATAACTCTATTAGTAATTGACGTTTTCTCCTGGCTATTATTATTATTATTTATTCTTGACATTAGGTTGGTTAATGTTTTTATTTGCTTTTTATATTTCGACCTCAACAAATTCTGTTGTTATATTTTTTAATTTATTGCACTTTTCAGGATAGAATTTATATAGGAATTCATGCACTTTTTTGCTACTATTAGGAGATAACAATGTTTGATTAGGATTAAAAAAATAAGAAAATAAAAAATAAGATTGTATATTATAATAATAATTATTATTATTATAATTAACGTCCGTCCGTTCGATCGCCAATGCCGCAAGCTCTTCATCTGCGGTCTATGGTAGGATACTCCCTCTGCTTCCTCTTCTTCTCCTTCAACAACCTCAATGAGGCTATTATCATCTCCAACAATCCAAGGGCTACGACTTCATCACCTTTCGCCACGACGATGCCGTCCCAAAGATTTTTTTTTTTTTTTTATTTGCGTCTTTTCAAATAATGACTACTTATCATTACTTGATAATAGATCCTACTGACTATGTTGCACAAGTACGGACATGCTGATAAAATCTCTAATGTTTCACTCTGCACAATGTATTGGACTATTTTATTGGCTCGAAGGACTTAGTTGACTTAAATTCACATGGAAGAATCATTCAGAATTACGATCGGGACAAAAAGACATTTCGTAAAATAGTGATTGTTTTGATCTTACTTTTTTTTGTTTACCTTCACACTTGAATAAAAAAAAATTCTTCTTAGTCTTTATTGTTATATTTCATAAAATTGTTAATGTTAAGTAAATGAAAAACTATATTGTTGTCACTGAATGTTGCAAAACTTAAGTTTTAGCTACTCCCTATATATATTTTTGGTAGTTGAGTGACTAAAACTTAAATTTTGCAACATTCAGTAATCAAAAGTATATTTTTTCCTTAAAGTAAACGAATATAGATAAAAGAAAATAAACTTATTATTGTTAACTTGCTATAAAAAAATAAAATATTATACTATTATTACAAAAAAAAATAGAAAGTGTGAAAAAAATGTTTGAGACTGTTGAATAGTCGGTGTAAAAATTCCTGTATTGAAAAGTGGACAAATGATGATCTTTGAATTAAAAAGCGGTATGAATTTGGTTTGATACCAAAGAATAGTCCAAATAGTTTGGGACTAATATGCTGCCAATAGGAAGACTGTCAGCCTATTCTGTTTATATCTTCCGTTGGAAAATTTAGAGTTCCCAAATAAAGTGGTTTCTCAAAATGCATCGGCAAATAAGCTTTTTGAAAGCATCTTTTTTCTGCTTTCTCGGGAAAAATTGAACTAAATGATAAAAAGATATAAACAGAAATTTTAAAGAAAAAAAAAACAGACAATTTATCGTCGTTTAAAATAATTTTACACCCAGTCACAACTAAAGCAAAATTTACTAGTTTACAAGTTGGAATCGAATGACTTTTACCGATTGTGGAATCACGCCATGATGGGTTGTTTCTTGATTCAGCTGCCGAGCTTTTCAATTTCTTCAAGCCCATTTTTGGTTTCATTCTTCTTGAATCTCTTCTCTTGAGTCTCTTGGAATCTAGATCCAGTTGACTTGCCCTTCAATTGCTTCAAGAGCATTTTGTTACTCTCTCAGAGAGGAAGACGAAGGACCCCGGTCGAGTGAATCCATGTATTTCATTTCTTCCAAAGAGGTAGACAGGAGGAAGCCGACAGAGAGAGCGAGTGAAGGGATTGAATATGGAAATTGTGGGAGAAAACATGGACTTCTGATCATAAACAAGATACTGATCCATTTGACCACTTCCAACTAAATTTCAGTACAACAGATTTTGCACGACCTCATAACAATTGCACAAGACCAGGATGACGCAACCTGACGAAAACCCACTAGTAATACAACATAAAGGATTTTAGGATCAACTTCCTCTGTTTCTTGCGGATACATTTGTTGCAACAAATTAATTCATTCCGGAGAATATACTTCACTATATTCTCAAATGTCAGCATTTACTTGTTTGGCATGTTAAGTTTAAACTGAAAAAACACAAATGAAGCTCCATCAGAAAATTCAACATGTTCAGATCAAGAGTGCAACTAGAGAAATTCCGGTCCAATATTACGTGTCGGAACTATTTTGCTATTTTGAAATATCAGGAAAAACAATGACAAACAAAACCAAACCACAAAGTAAGAAGTGTCTGAAGCCCTATCATGGTCGGGCTGTCCTACTAATCTAGGCTGAAGATCTTGAGACCTCAGCAAAATTTCATCGACCAAACATTTCGAAATCACAAGCTTCTCATAATGCACAGACCAACAAAAAAAATAAAAAAAAATAAAAATTGCAGCTTGCATTCTTCAACATTAACCTTTGAATCATTTCTTCTTTTCCAGTACACAAGCGCTTTATTTACGACTTAAATCTTCTATGAAACCTTAATTAAAAGAGAAGTTAAAATCAAAGAATCATAAAATACCTAGGGGAGAAACCTCTTTACGCTTTCCATGCATAATCTACAAAACTGCCCTGAATCTTGGATACGAGGCCTCGTATATCTAGTGTCATGAGGTAGCACCTAAAAGTTTCATTACTGCTGCATTCCCTGTGCTGTCGAGAAAGCTGCTAGGGGTGGTCTGCAACAGAAACACACATGACATGTTTCAAAGATTAAACAGATTTATATTTTAAGCTCGATGCATCTAAAATATATCGGAAAACATCATAATGGAGCACTTCTAGTCGGGCAAAATTGATTATACCTTTTATTTTGTGATGATGTATATTTAGGAATGTTGCAAGTAAGATTACATTCAAGTATAATGGTGATACCATAGCGATATAATTACAATGTATCCACTGTCTTCCAGGTGTAGGGAGACATAAGGATAAACATACATGATAGGATATTGAGATTAGTGACCATATTTAAACTGCATAGTTTGAAGTATCGGTATACGGCCGATATCGATACAGTTTGGCATGTCCTGATCCGACACCGATCGATACCAGATACTGACCGTTACCGACATTAGAGGTCTCTTTTCCGATCAATTCGACAAAGAAAATTGAATTAAAAAGACCAATTAGCAAGGATGTAAAAGTATAGTAAGGTTGTAAAAGCATATAAAAGAGGAAAACGTATCTATCGCATATAAATCAATCGACAAGGATGACTACTATTTCATTCAATTTCAAAAATACTAAGAAACAACACTAAAAATACATTAAATAATGCAAAAATGTATAAAATATATTTTCTAAAATGCTAATAATTTACTAGTAGTTGTTTGCTTTTCCAATACCAAAAAATCCGATACTCCGATCCGAACCGCGAATACTATATATACCGCCGATCCCGATACTCATAGGAATGGTCCGATACCGATTCCGATACCGATACTTTGAACATTGATTTAAAGCAAAGTAAGATAAGGGAACGTTAAAAGTGGAGGCCAAATTTTTATTATAATGAGACCAAATTTTATTAGGGATCTTTATCAATACTTATAAGTTTATAAAGATGTGAATTGACATCACTAATCTTAAATAGAAATAGAAAATACATATGTGATAAATGTTGAAAATAAAAAAATAACTATTCTACTCTTCAACAAGTCCCCGCAAGCTGGAAACTGGTGAAAGTCAAGTTTGAAGAGAATATGAAAGAGAAAAACTGGAGAATATCTCCCAAGACCTAAAAAGAAAATTCATCTCAAGAAAGTTGGGGTCAGAAAACGAAGAAATCCAAAAAGGACCCATAGAATGTCGGGGCAAAAACCGAAGAAAGTCGGGGGCTCTAAAATACGAAAAAATTCAAAGAAACATCAAGATAGTGAGGGCTCAAACAATTGAGAAATACTGGAAGAAAATATCTCAAGTAGGCTAGACTCTGGAAAACGAAAAATTCTGGAAGAAAATATCTTGTGTCGGACTCTAAAAAACAAAAAATTCCGTAAGAAAATATCCAAGTCCGTCAGGACTGGAGAGACGAGAAATCTTGAAAGCAAACATCCAAAGTACGTCGAGGCTTCACATACCGAAAAAATCCTGAAAGAAATCATCTCCACAAATGTATCTCAAGAAAGTTGGGACTTCACATCCAAACAAATCAATTAAGAAAAATAGAAATAACAAAAAAATTATGCTCGGAGTAGACAACAAGTTGTGGACATCGCCAAAGATGAATCTATATAAACGAAAAAGAGGCAAACTCCAAAAGCCCGAGTTGTGAACAATAATAAAGACGTTTGAGCAAAAGAAGAGAAGAGAGAACCTAGGGCACCCATACCATGTTAAAAGTGAAAGCAAAATTTTCAGTATATTGAGATCAAATTTTATTAGGGATCTTGGTCAATATTTATAAGATTATAAAGATGTGAAATGACATCAATAACCCTAACTAGAAAGAGAAAATACATCACTTAAAAATTCCTGAAAATAAAAAAATAATCATTCTACTCTTCCAACAGGAGAAAACATCAAATAATAATACAGATTATATCACTAGATGAAAATGAGTTAGATCCATGATTTTGAAGATAACAGCCACATACGAAATATATTTGGTGTCTTTTAACTGTGTTAAAGCCTGCAAAGCAAGGACATTTCTATTTACTCCTCATGTTGGTGTGAATTTAACTTCCAATTTTCTCTAAAGAACCATACATCTTACTAATGATCCCAATGACCTGAGACTCCTTTTCACCATCGTCTTCTCCCGTCCAAGAACATGGCTAGAAAGCTCCATGAAAGATTGACAAAGTTTTTATGACAAGTTCTCGATCTGACGTCAAGCCTCTATTTTGGCACCAAATTCTGATTCTAATGTAGTAGATATGATCATGAAAGGGTAATGCCATAACACAGGTGCCCAGTTGGCGGTTAGGCACACCTACTATCGAGTCTGTTTTTGGGTAGGATATTTGGTATCAATTTATGGACAACTCTTCCTGCTCATCCCTACATATTTGATATTTCAGTCGTGTTTAGGCACCAGCGAGTAGATTATTGATTTATTCAGTCATCTGCTAGGACTAGTTTTGTTGAACACCCAAGAGCAAGAAAAACCTTCAAATTGAGGCATATGTATTAAAATAAAAAAAATATCATATAGGAGTGCCATCCATTTGAATTTTTTTTGTTCCAAGAAATGAATGCACAAAAATATTTTCTTCCCAAGTCTTCCTCTATAATCATGTTAGTTTAGGAAAATCGAAACTTAATGAGTTACTCGTTGGGTAGATGCAATTCAACTACATGATCAAAGGGGTAGATATTACTATCCATCACGTGCCCTTTGAGGTTTATGCAAAGTTTGCACTATCGGTATTGGAATAGATATTGAACCCTTCCTATGAGTATCAAGATCAGAGATATCGGCAGTTACGGATCGAAGTATCGGATTTTTTGGTTTCGGCAAAGCAAATAATTATTACAAAGAATTAAAAACTTAGAAAAATATTTTATACATTTAGACATAATTTTAAGTATTTTGTGTTGTTTCTTAGTAGTTTTTAAATTGAATGAAATAATAGTCACCTTTGTTGTTTGTTTACTTACGATAAACAAGTTCTCATCATTTACATACTTTTACAACCTTACTATGCTTTTACACCTTTGTTGATTGTTCTTTTTCTTTCAATTTTCTTTACCGAATTGACTGAAAAAAAGACCCCTAATATCGGTATCGGTCAACATCGGTAGTAGTTGGTATCAGATCGGGACATGCAAAACTGTATCGGTATTGACTATATTGTATCAGTATCAGCCGATACTGCAAACTATGGTTTTATGGGAATCCAGTGTTAGCTCAAATGCAATGAGTGTTGAGGAAGTTGTCTTGGATACAGATATGAACAAGGATAGAGTCCTCTGGTGGGGTATCCCTGCAACATAGATAGCTGCCAGGGGTAGGAACTTGGGACCAACTCATAAAGGGTTCGCATCAGCTGAGATTGGTAAAGCTTGGTGAATTTCACAGCTGAACCCAGTCTAATTGGAAAAGCTTGGATGATGAGCATAACAATTAAGATTGATTGCCTAAACTATTTTGGAAGCAAAATATGATCTAATAGCAAAGAACAATCTGCTCAGGTTTTCTCACCAGATTGCATGATCCATGCAAGGCCATGAGCTATTTCTTTACAGGTGACTATAATATCATTAGACATACAAAGGCTCCTTATCTACTCAGGTCTGCAAAATAACTGGGCTCTATACTGTTAAAAATGTAATTATTTGTCTAGGTAACACCATGCAATTATTTGTAAAAAGTAAGACAATTTGGTTAAATTTACTTCTAATAGAGACGTAACCAATGATTTTAGTAGTGCAAAGAAATGATGAACAGATAAAAAAACACAGGATTTAAGTATTGTACAATAAATTTATCTAAGTTATTTCTCAACAATTATATAAATCAGCATATTATCAAACTGTATGAATGGAATAAGAAACAATACCTCATCACTGTAGGATTTTGATAAAGAAAAGGGCTCTTGTTCTCGAACCCCTTTGCAGTCTTCTAGAATACTAAATAAGTCCTGGAATGATAGAAAATTACTATAAGTATAATTAGTAAAGGCTGACTGCTATCTAGATATGATGTTGCTTGCACATAGAATATACATAAACGTATGGGTTGATCACCATCTACTATAAATTATACAGACTGTAGAAACTGGTGTAGCAGACAGTTAATAGTTCTTAATCAAACATAGTGATACGAATGAATTTGAATAAAGAAGAAAGAAGCAAATTGGAAGAAGGAGAAAGGAGGGATTATTGGGAAAATAAATGTCTTTCCTTATTGAACTTGTTTAGACTACATATATAACCTAACAATTGGTAGCAAAATAAAACAATAATGCTCAGGAATAGGAAATGCTGAAGAATAGGAAAAAGAACAGCAACCACTCGTACCACTTGAGCTTATTCACCAACAGACAAAAACAAACAAAAAACAAACTTGACCAAGTCCCGAATGCTGCCACTTCCACTTTGTGTTCTAGTTCGTGCGTGCATGGCATGCATTCAAAATGGCACATATCACATAGGCCTGAAATCAATCTTCAATGAAGGACCAGACATAAGAGTTTCTTCATCCAGCTCAAGCAATCCACCTTATATGCAACATGTAAATATTCAGTTTTAATTCTTTACATTGTAGACATGATAAATTTCATGTTTTGGCATCCATAAAGGAAGCACAAATAATCTGCTCGTGTGACCCTTTACCAACTGCCCATGAAGATGGTTTATATTGAGATTTTTAAGACACAAGTCTTACAAATGACCCATGGATAAATGCATCAACGGATCAATTAACTCTGACGGTAACACTATTTCTGACTGCTTTGCCCTTGATTAAACGTTATTCCCCATTAATCGGGATGAACTCTTCTTCCCTTTTCAAACCATTTATCAACCAAATCCCCTTTCTCACTTATCAACCCATCACAACATCTTTCACCACCACCTCCCTCAAACCTGAACTCTTGTCCCCACCTCTTAACGCCAACCTGGACGATTCCATAAATCATATTTTGGGGGCAAGGTTTTTAAAGGCGCAAGACACACTTAAGGCGCAAGGGGTCTTATGGAGCCTATGCGTGAGGCGTGGGACGAGACGCAGTGGCTTCAACTTAGTGAGGTGCACATTGTCACAAAATAGTGCAAATAATATAACTTCTTATAAATATTCAAATAAGAAACTCATAACACCATCAAAGTAGAAAAATGTGAAATATATAGTCATATAGATTAGTAGGTCTGAAAAATCGTCATTACATTTTTACCATAGTTTGCAATAACGATCGATACCGATTCGATACGGTCGATACCGATACAATTTGGCATGCCTCGATCCGATACTGATTGCTAACGATACTGACCGATATCGACCGCTAACAATAATGACCGATACCGACGTTTGGGGTCTCATTCCCAGTCAATTAAGCAAAGAAAATTGAACGCAAAAAATAGAAAAATGAAACAATATTAAGTTTATCGATATGATTCATTATTGATAAATTGTAACCATTACCATTTGTTGAAGTTGTAAAATACTTAAAATAATGCTTATATGTGAAAACTGTTTTCTAAATTTTTAAAAAATTATTAATAATTATTTGATTTCCGTGACTAAAAAAATCCGATACTCCGATCCGAAATCGCCAATAGTGTCAATATTGTCAATCCCGATACTCATACGAAGGGTCCGATACTAATATCGAAACTACGAACCTTGATATTTATAATATTTATTAGTATTGTACCACATCAAAACATAAAAGTTTAGAATACTATAAAAACAGAATAAAAACAAAAAATAAATAAAAACATAAAAGAGGGGAACAACACCACAACAAAAAACCATATACTTTAGTTTTTAGTACCACAACAAAAACAGAAAATAACTACAAAGACAAATAGATAGAAAGACAGTGAAAAAACAGAAAAAATCCAAAAGTAAATGAAAACAAAGAACAAAAGACTAGTATTTAGTACCACAACAAAAAGTTTAACAAAACAAAGAAAAAAAACAAAAAGATAAATCCAAGAATACCTGGTATAACAGAGAGATTGGAGGCTGGAAGCATCGAAAGCGGGAAGCGGTGGACAACGTCTGACAATGATACTTTCATTTCCCTGAATAATTTAGTTCTTCCATTTTGTTCCTTTCAAACTTTCTTGTCAGTTTGCTTTAGACAGAACAAAACCAACAATGAAACTCTCATTTCCCCTGAGCAAGTTCCTCCAAACTTTATTGTCAGTTTGCTTTAGCCAGAACAAAACTGACAATGATACTTTCATTCTGCATAAACTAGTTCTTCCATTTTGTTCCATATGGCTTCTAAGAATTGTGTAAAAGGCATCAAGAATTTCTCATGACTCAGTTCTTTGCATATAGACTCTAGTGATCATTTTCCTTGATACTCTTACACAGTACATCAAATACTCAGACATGAAATGTTTTAACGTTTCCTTTGTATAAACGTTGGTGTTGTTTAGTCTCCATACTTTCACACACTTGATATTTTTCTGCTACTTCATTAGTATCATTGCTTTGTCAACCTCCTTTAGTCTTTCATGTTGACTAGTTTTTCACTTAAAATGAGACTTCGTGATCATAACTCAATGAGGCAATCTTTATGACAATTGTTATTTCTTTCATGTTTGTGTGTCCCTGGTCTGGATTTTACCTTTACCTAATTTTTTGACTTGCTTATGCTAGGCTTGAGTCTTGAAATGCACCTCTGTCAATGTCAATTACAGAGACTACCATAGCAATGTAATCTGTCACTAGAACTATCACTTTCGTGCACTCCTAAAAAGTTTGAATTGTTACTAGATTCTCATCAGATTCAAACAATAAAGTTCGCTTGCAGAAGCCAGTGATGTTTTGTTGAAATAGGTTATCAGAATTCCTCTGATATTCATTTGTTAACTTTATCTTATTCGGCCTCCTCAATTATTATGCCAGTTGAATTACCACCACACATTCTCTGATATTCATTTTTCTTCTTATTCTGTCTACCCATCTTTCTCTAGACATCGCTATCATTTGTGATGACCACTTGACTTTTACTCTCAATTGAGTACCCTCATGCACCAACTCATGCACCAACAACTCACAGTCGAGCACCCTCATATACTGACAACTCACTCAGCTGAGCATCCTCTTGTGCCAACAACTCACTTAATCAAGCACCTTTCTACACCGATAACTCTCTTGGTCAAGCGTGTTCATATGACAACAACTCTCCCAGTCAAGCATCCTCTTGCACCAACATCTACTATTTCTTTCTTTGGTCGTGGTCCACCTTCTACAAATGCTCTTCTTGATTGTTGATGCTCTTCTCAACTACTTCTGTCGAGCCCTCTCTCTATGGGTCGTGTATCGACTTTTGTTGTTGGACTATGCTTGATGTTGTTATTTCTAATATGTTGTTTAGCTTTTCTAGTTTTTTTTTTCTTTCTACTTTATGTAACAAGCCATGGAAACACACACACACAAACACACACTCTCTCAAAGGACTCAATGAAAAATATCTCATTAGTAGTCTCTATTTTCTACATATACATTCATCACAAAGACATGTACCTCTTTAGATATAGACATGCCATCATCATCATAGCCATCTAGCATAAGAAAGCTCCATATAAGATTTGACAAAGTTGACCGATTGTCGACCTGACATAACCCTTTATGTTTGTGTCAAATTCATAGGCATGGAAGCTATGAGCACGAGAGGTTCATGCCATAAAATCTAAATGGCTAGTTGGCAAGTAGGTATATTTATATTTTTTATTGCAATTTAAGCTTATGCAACCAAGGAGCACCCTCCAATTTCCCCTGGACTATAAAGAGTCTAGACGAAGAGGTAAGATGATACAATTTGCTTTAGATAATTGCATTCATCCTATGACACATTACGCCAAAGATTGAAGGAATGACAATACCATATAAATAGACATGTATACACCAAATTTAAAAGGTTGTGAAGTCTTTTACCAATAAATTAATGATAACGGGAAAATCATGCACATTGCTATAAAAAAAAACCTTTCATTAGCCAAAGGGGGATAACAATGTTTTTAAGAGCCATTATCCAGAAAGGGGAAGCCAAGCTTGGTCCTGATTGGAAATTAAGGACGTGGGCAAAATGGAACTATCCTTATTAATAAAGAAAAATAAAATACAATTATCAACCACCTAATTTTGGTTTTGACAGTTGTCTTAAGAGATGAAAATCTTGATGAACAGTCCAGAGCGGCCATTTGGATGGCCCATCATGCATTTCCACTTGTGTAACCATTGCCATTATAGTCTTACCTTACCAGACTAACAATCAGTGTCTTAAGAGATAGAGGTAAGAAAGTGTACTCACCTCTCCAGTCAGATTTTCATAAATAAGCAATTGCTCTACAATCTTCTCAAGCACTTGATGATTGTTTTGAAGCATTTCCTTTGCCTTGTCATATCCTAAGCTATACATCTGGAGAGACGAAAACACACCTTGAATATCGACTAATAGTACATCTTAACTCAATAGTAAAAGAGAAATGCTTGTAGAAACATGCAACTATGATCTAATTTATGTATTAAACAGGTCGGTTCATCTGCAAGGAGAAAAAAGGATCAGTCAGCACAAAGCAACATTGAGGAAAACCTTTTCAACTTTAGCAGCCATCTCCAATTCATGGTCCTTCCCCATACTGAGTGTCCCAACCTGATCCAATAATTGTAACAGATATAATAAGTTATCCCAATAAAAATGCCCAAAATTTGATCAGATAAGTGCAGAATATATAAAAGGTCTAAGTTGAGGGTCTTGACCGAACTCAACACGCTGTGGTAAAGATGCATACACTGGTAGAGAAAGGAAAGATAGAAGCAGAAGATAAAGTGAATTAAAATGAATTATTACGGAAAGTTTGTGAATAATTAGTCAAGAGAAGAGTTGATTAATTGGCAGCACATGAACATAACAATGACCAAACTATAACTGGAGTGCTAAAACGTAGTTAATCTAGTTTGGAATAATGCTGCATTTGTACTCATTCAGGTTAGCACTTTGAAGATAATGGATGAGTCCTTTTGTCTAAAACAGTTTTCCTGATAGGAGCCAGAGAAAAGATTGAAGAATAAAATATATACTTCAACAAAGACTTGTACTCAGTTTAAAGGAACTATCAGTTCTGTAACACCAAAGATAATCAGACATCCTCCTGTAGGTTCCTCTCTGCTTTATCTAAATGAAATTAATGGCGCTGTTGCCTCTCCTATTATAGCAGCTATCACATATCCCTCCTGCTGTTTCCTCTTATGTTGTGTTAGCTATCATCCTTCCTGCTTCAAAACTTCAGATTTTTACTCACATTCTCCTGATCATTTTTACACTATGACAACCCTATAAATTAATTGGACCCCTTTTGTTATTCTGTACCATAGTGCAGAGCACTTCATGAAAGAAAGTAGTGACTTGACTTAACAATCAGCCTGCAGCTAAAGGAGGACACAAACTCCCATATCAAAACTTTAGGTCTGATCAATGTTGCGCCGAGAGACATGACTTGTATCAAGGTTTACATTATATTTTTTGATATCAGGTTGGGAGTGGGGTGGAGTGGGAGTGGGGGCGTTTGTGTGTGTGAGGCAATAGGTAGGTTGCTGTTTCGGTATTGTTTTGGACGGATACTTAAAGCCTTGGGCATTCATGTGTGTTCATCCCTTTGATTCATAGTTTGCAGTATCGGCCGATACCGATCCGATACGGCCGATACCGACACGGTTTGGCATGTCCAGATCCGATACCAACAGATTTCCGATATTGGCCGACACCAACATTGTGGGTCTCTTTTCAGGTCAATTCGGCAAATAAAATTGAATGAAAAAGATCAATCAGCAAGGGTGTAAAAACACAGTAAAGCTGTAAAAGCATGTAAAAGAAGAAAAGTTATCTATCGCATGTACACCAATTGGCAAAGGTGACCAATATTTTATTCAATTCTAAGAAACAACACTGAAAATACTTAAAATTATTCCTAAATGTATAAAATATATTTTCTAAAATGTTAATTACTTGTTTTTCGATACCAAAAAAAATCTGATACTCTGATCTGAAATCGTCAATATTGTGATATCGTCGATCACGATACTCATAGGAATAGTCTGATACCAATTCCGATACTATAAACCTTGGTTTGCATAAGTCGAAGTCATGTGATACGTGAGAAAATACCTAGTTTAGATACATCAAACCTAGAAGAAGTTTGAATGTGAACTAAGAATTCACACTTGGAAAGTTTCATCAAACCTAGAAGAAGTTTGAATACATGAACTAAGAATGCGTAGTCGGCTAGTTTCATATGAGGCTAGGATAATTATATAGTATGCTAGGTTACGAAGGAGATACATAAACTAGGACGGTTGAAACTTGAAACAAGGAAACAACAACAACAAAGCATTTATCGCAAAATTTTGGGGCCAGCTGTTTGAATCCTCTTCTTCCATTCTGCTATGTTAAGAGCGGTGTCCTATGTAGTATTAACGAAAGCAATATACTTAACACTTCAAACTATGTTCGTTTAGGCCTACCTCTAGTCCTAGCGGCTCCATTAACTACTAAATTATCGCTCCTTACCGAAGCATCTTTTGGTTTGTATCGCACATGTCCAAACCACCTAAGATAATTTTCTCTCATCATGTTCTCAATTTGTGCCACCTCTAACTTCCCATGATACACTAATTTTTTTTATCCTATCCTTTAAAGTATTCACCCATCCATATTACCATTCTCATTTCAGCTAGACTAACTTTCTGGATATGTTCCATATTACCATTCTCATTTCGGCTACACTAATATTTTGGATAAGTTGACAGGCTATATTCTAAAGTGGGCAGTTAACCAGTTGCCATAATAAAGACAACAAATGAAGGGGTAAATTGTCACCATCTGGTCCTACATAATGAAGAGTTTTGCATGATGTGAAAAGCTTATGCATGAAAGTTGTTAGGAAATAAAAAACTTAATAATCAAGTTTCTGCATGAGAAAATCATGGGATTCAACCAATTGACACCCCCAAAGATATGCAATAGCCAAAGTGTGGAGGCATCACAACTTCCTCAGCAAAGTGGTGACAACTAAATGTGAATGTAAGGCTTAGTTCCAGGCTGGACTCCCAGACGGAAGGTAAGGACTGATATAGGAGATCAATGTATGGTAGTGAGATTCGTTAATACCTACACTGCTAGTGAGATTTGGTAATACCTACACCCTTGCTTCCCTAGCCCCATAACTACAGGGACAGGTAGAAGAACCCTAATCCAGTAGATCTCAATGTGGGGGATGAAAGAGATCAGAGGTTTACAGCGAAAAAGTAAAAGGAAAACACCAAGGTTTAATAAGAAGAAAATTCTCCTCTCTATATAAATCTCCATCCTCTCTTCTCCAAACCTGGTTGAAGAGTACAAAGTTACTAACTCATGTTCGAGGATGTAAATAGCCTTCAGCAGCCACATGTTAAAATCAGAAAGTTCCAATAAAAGAATTCAAAATATCCTGAAACTGATTTGCCAATATGTCATGTATGGGAGAGATCTTCTAGATATGGTTTTAGCAAACCTTGCACACCATGCTCAAACAATGGCTTAGGTATAAGGATCAAAATGCCCTGAGTCTTGTATCTGTCAAAGAGCCTTCACCAAACTCATGTTAGCATAGACAGTTCCTAATGACCTGTTTGCTATGTCTTGTACAGAAGATATCTTTTGGATATGATTTTAGCCAAAACTTCAAACCCTGCGATATCAAGGGCTTAGGTGAAAGGTACAAAACATCAAAGTTGCAGGATTCATGAGCATTGGTATTTATTCCATCCAACTCTTTAATACCCTCCAGGCTACAACCCCCTAGCAACCCTAGACTCATTAATTGTTATTCTTGGTCCCTTTAGAAACTCTTAAAGACCGTTCGAATAATTTGATCTCTCTGACAAGCATGAATCTTCTTCCAGATCAGCAGATGAGAACCAGAATCCAGCTCCATTTGAAACCTGTCTCAGGAGCCACTTGATCACCAAATACCTTGCCATCACACAAAAGCCCAAAGCTATTGTTGCCACCTCTTAAGAATTAGCCTAGGTTGCTCTTTTATCTTGGTGAAGAAACGTGCTACCAGCTATTTGGTAGAATACCCAGCCATGGTTAAAGATGGTACATACATCAGGCCAGCCTCGTCTTTAGTTAGGTACCACATATCATTATCGAGATGTGTTTTGATATTTTGCTTAAGTTCAATTGTTGATCCATCTTTCTTGGTGCCTCAAATTTGTTCCTTACGGGCCTTTTCCATTTGGCAACCGGAAACTCACTTTCGAAAGCCCATGCCACAATTTGGAAACTAATAGTCTATTTAGTTTCCTCTCCAAACCATGGAAAGTCATGGCAAGTCTTCATGACACGTTTCATGAAAAGAAATTAATGGCATCAATTTTATATTCTTTTAATAGTGTAATTCTCTACTTTCTTTGTTCTACTTTCAACCAAACAAACAAACCTTTTTTTGTTTGGAAACATACTTTCATTAGTTTCCAAAAACTCTACCGAAACTTCATGTCCATGTTTCTTGTACTTTCCTGTTGCCAAACAGGCAAGCCATGACCACTCATCTCTTCAATTTTATTATCTAAACCACTTCATAAACTCTGCATATTTATACATTTTCCTTTACTTCTTTCCATAATGTCATTGTCCCTATGCTGCAAATGTCTAATTGTCCATCCATGAAAATCTCACCATTGCAGCCCCACCATCAATGCTTGGGTCAATGATTGCCTGAGTCAGATATCTTTGCTTAGGTGTTCCAACTTATATTGATTGGGTTTCCAGGTAAGCAAATTAGATACCCTTCAACACCCTCCTTGATACATCATCAAATTTGTATTGATTCTCCGAGGTCCTAACAAGTGTTCATCTGTAAAAGATGTTAGAGCTATATGACAGAATAACGAAGTAAATTATCTACAAGTAGTAGTACGCTGAGTGGCAGACTCGTGATCCATTCCCCAGTGGACTTGCCAACCATATAATTGTATGGCTCGTGCTCAAGCCAACTAGATAATAAATGTGATCTATATTCAAGTGATTTAGCAAACCATTTAGGTGCTTGACTGTACAGGAAAAGAAGAAAGAAAAGGGCACATGGACTAAAATGGATTTAAGAGTCCCGACTTCTTTTATTCCACAACTAAATAGCTACCATATCCTCCTTTCTATCAATTGTGATACTAAGATGTCCAAAGGAGATTTTACAAGAATTTGCAATCATACAAATCACATCAAATACCCATAATGAATTATAAGAGTGAAACACTAGTTTCTACAAAATTTAAAAATAGAATTTCACCAGGGACAAGCAATTACCGCATTGCTTGTGATGTAAATGGCAGGACTGTCATCAGGACCCCATCCATATTGAATCACCATCCGAGTAGCTATCTGCAGATAATGCCGCCAATGAGAAACATTACATGAAAATTTGCCCGAAAGAAACACATCCCTTGGGGAAAGGTAAGTTTCTTGCCCGAAAGAAATGAAAAATATACCTCTTGTGCCTGCTTGAGTTCGGATGAGGACAAGAAATTATCTTCCCCAAAGGGAAGTAGCATCTGAGCAGCAATATATGAGCCAAAACAAAATACAAGCTTCTTCTCAAGGTATGACCTCGATTCCAGATTTCCATTTGCCGAACCTTCATTTTTTGCCTTTGAAATTTTTGTACATCCAATTCCCTAACAAGGGAAAATATATCCATCCATCATTCGTTTACCACGAGTTTATCCTAGAAGTTTGGTCATTTATATCACCAAAAATATATTATGATAGCTAAGAATCATGAGAAACAATAGCATGTACACATAATAACTGTTGAATAATATTAACCATGAATCCTCACCAACACTCTAGAACTTTCATAGTGGCAGGGAGTTCAACAAGGTACCAGAGCAACCCAGCTTCGAATATTCTCTAGCACGCATTATAAGCGGATTAAGAAAAATACCGCTACGAGAATCCAGCTCTTAGATCACAAAATTGGTCTTCGACCTGTGGCGGCGTGTTGAATAATATTAACCTCGAACCCTCACCAACACTCTAGAGTTTTAGTGCAGTGGGAGAGACTTTAATAATAATCACTAAAAATAGTTAAAGGATGGACATTAAATCAGAATTTACACATGCCAACTATTCAGGTCAGCAGTATGGACATGGTATAGACATTGTTGTACAATTTAAGCAATTTGAAGAAGGATAGACAATTAGAAACCCACATTAATCAACGTTAATCTATATTTATTCTAGATTTTTGGACCCCATATAGATCTCTAACAATTTGAAGTAGGATAGACAATTAGAAACCCACATTAATCTACTTTTGGATGACTTTACAAAAATAAACATAGAAATGATTAATTGTGAGCTTTGGACCAACGCCATAGGTCCCACCAAATCAAAAGTACAAGGTCGAGTAACGGGAACATGAATCATTTTCTTCCATTCTAGAATAAAATGGGCCATATAGATCTCCAACATTAGCAAATACCATATTTATTCTAGAATTTTGGGCCCCTATAACTAGGACTTGGTCTTCCTAATGCGTCTACTGTTTTCTATTACACATGTCCGAACCACTCAAACGAGGTTCTCTCTATCTTATCTTCATTGTTACACCATCTCCAAGTTCCTGCATAAGCACTTATTTTCTTGTCTCGTCTTTTAAGCTATTTCCACTCATATATCTCGATATCTTATTGCAACCATGTTCATTTTTAGCAAGTTTATTAATCAATGTTCAAAATGTCATTCATGGCAACCCCATGGCTGATTTACCATGTCGCCTCCATGAATGCTAAAATGTTGCACATATGGCTTTTGGGTAAGTGCCAGATACACACAGTAGCCGATATGAACTGTTTTACAACTTCAAACACATTTTTTTCTCAGAAAGGTTAAATTATTGTTGCTGAGTATAAAAAATGTACATCTCAAGGCTACAGGATACTAGTAATAGAGGTATGCCACCAATTGGCCATAATGTCTCCATTCCTAGCAGAGTTCTCAGCCTTTACTCTTAACTTTGGACATGATAACTATTACAGTCTCCTGGATGCTCTTAGAAAGCACAATCTTATGGGTAACTTCCTGCTGAAATATCATCTACTACCTTTTTTCCAGATGTGCCACACACTTGTTGCCATTATTATCCTCATCAGGATGGAGATTCTCTGTTTTCTTGCTATGCCAGATAAGTTCCTTGATCTCTTCCTGAAAAGTACAATGTCTCCTTGGGGTCAATGTAATGCTCTGCTCCACACGGTGCATTATGATGGTTGGTCGACTCAGAAACCATGTTGGACTTGGATTTTTGATGTGAGGGATCATTCAGGAAGCTATGTGTTCGTGACGGAAAGTCACCTTAGATAAAGGTGGGTACGTTGGTCCTTCGTTCATTTATCTTCATGCTTAACAAAAGGATTATACTCATATTTGTTATGTTATTGCTTAAAGTAACCTAACAAGAATTCACAAAAGATAAATGAAAGATAAGTAATCACATGTCTATTAACCTGTGTTGTTGTAGAATGATCGATTGTGGTAAGTCCCTTGATTGGACGGTAAGTATTACGAGCTACGGCTCAAGGCAAAGTAATGTAGCATATGTTATCAAGTTTTCTATACGTGCATGATATGTTCTTTTCTTAGTAAAGTTACATATTCGTGGTCATGGACAACTTGTGCACAAGGTATAGTCCCTCGAAGGTACTCTGGGGCCACGGACCCGATTCGATCTAAAGGGAACAAGAATGGTGCTGACGTAATAGCATCGAAATAGGCGGAACATTCACTGAGGCTAGTTACCTGCGTTGTAAAGGATATCGAAATTCAATTTATGTCGAATTGGTTCGTGGCCAGTGACCTTCATATAGACAGGTATCATAGCTAACAATGTCTTATGCAGGTAGAGTAAGTTGTTACTTATTTATAGGAAAGGACAAACGATCGTGGGTAAGAAAATAGTGATATCATATATGCTTTACATTTTTATGACGGATATGAGTAATATACATGCTTTCCATTCATGTCAGATATGAATTGTTAATTGACTCTAAGGCAACAGAACAAGATCATATTTATTAATGTTCCTATCACATGATTACTTGGTGTTGATTTTAGGTGAGTTGGGTCAGCCCTCTCACCAGTACACGGCAATGTACTGACCCACGTTTGTGGGCATCCACTAGTGTTGGGAATTTACAGGTGCCGTGAGTAGCTTGAACACTTATGAGGCATTAACGGACTTGTTGGACAAGCAGAAGCTCTTCTTGCAGAGATATCTTCTTTATAAAAGGCATAATGTATGGAACATTTTAATTCTTTTGTACTAGTGAGTTATAAGCCAAGTCGGCAAGTTCATTGTAAGCAGTCGGCAAATTCATTTTAAGCCAAGATGGCAAGTATATTGTAAGCCATGATTGGCTATTAAGAGCCTTTGTATTCCACTGCAAGTCTTGTATTCCGCTGCAAAGATCAATAAAAGAGACGTATTCTATATATCTTGTTGTGACATCAATTGTCTACTTATTTCCGCTGCAATGTCGTTGTTTTCTGAGAAATATTATTAATTGCGTTCGTTTTGCCTTATACAAGTGCAACCTAGACTTGTACGACATCACGTCTAGTGGTTTACTTTTTGATTTTCCGGAATTGGGACATGACAGACACAACTTCAACCTACATAATTTTCATATGCAGGCAGTGTAAGAGGAAGTGAAGAAGAGGTGGCTCCTTGTGTCTCTATCTGATTTACATAGGTACACATTCAGGCTCAACCTGGATTCCCTAATTTATCATTCTGTCCTTGGTCATGAGTCTATCCTGGATGGTTCTATATAAATAAGCACTAGTTTTTAAGCAATTCTCTGTGTACCAAACTACTGAGGACCAGTCTACTTTAGGGAAGTGGTTCCTCACATTTTCCATAGCTGATTTTTGGGTGAATTCCCCAGTATTAGAGTCACAGGTCTCCATTGTCCCCCTTCAATAATATGACTGGCCCTATAATTCTCACCAAGGACATTGAAGGAACCCAACCTAATCTTTCAATGATCCCGTCTTTAGACAACCAGGGGTTAAACCAGATGCTAGTTTGGTCCCCCTGAGCAATTCTTCTTTTAATGAGCAGCAACCCTTGAGTTCTTTTCTTCAGTATGGTCTTGAAGGTCATTGAAGCATTATTGTCTTCAATTATGTCCCAGAAATTTCTCCCTTTAAGATATATGCTTCTCATCCATCGTGCCCATAGAGAATACCCAACAACGAATCTCCACAAACTTTTAGAACACAAGCTTCTCTAGTATCAGAGATTTTATTCTACCCATACCCCCCTTCAATATTTTTCTTGCATAGTTCAGTTCAACTAAGGCCATGTCTGCTTCCCTTCCACAAGAAGTTGGCACACATTCCCTCCACTTTATCCAGCGCTCTTCTAGGTTTTGAAATGTCTGTCTGTAACCAATATAATGTAATTGAAGAGACCACCGTCTCTACAAGTTTCAGGTCCTCCTGCGAATGACAACATATGGCTTTGACACCCTTCCAGCTGTGTTCTGTAGTACTCCATTAGGGTATGGCAGTCTTGGTACTTAACGTAGGTGACTAACAAGGGTAACCCAAGTATTTAATGTAGCGACCCGTTCTCCCGATGCGGAGAGCGCGGCTAAGAAACACAAGACGGTATCGTTCGATCGGGATATATTGAATTAAGAACTCGTCCTCGTTATGGATTTGTTTCTTCGGAATCGATTCCCATATTCAGTGGACTGCGCCCCCGGGATCGGCTTAGCGGCAGAGTCAGGAGGGACCTCTCCGCTGCTATCTTTTATTGCCTCGGTTTTCGATGTCGCTTGTTGCTTTCGTGCTTTGAGTTGGTTTTGGGATTTGCTTGTTTTCCTTGAACGGTTTTCATTGTTTTCGTTCATTGACTTGCACTTCTATTCCGAGATTGGAAAGAGAGGAAGAAGTATTAATCGAGCTGTTCGTGTGCAGGTGAACGAGCAGTAGGCGGCTTGCGAGCGGAGTCGTGAAGCGCCTCTTTCCTTCTTCTTTCCAAAATCTAAGTGAGTGGCTACCAACCCGATTAGCTAGCCTTGCTTTCAAGCCTCACTCCTTCGCCCCGATCAAACGATACCAAGTAATAATAAAAGAGATCAAGATAAAAGGGAATAGACTTGAAATATTGCTTGTCAACTAAACTTATGAACGGTTATCATCCTGTATGCTAGTTCGTTTATAACTGTTCTATGAATCGTGCTAAGTATGGAAATATATGCTTGTTATGAAACAAACTGTTAGTAAGACTATGCAAAACTGTTTGGCTATGGAGCTTGCTCCTATTCGTTCGAAATTCGTTTGTAAATTCGTGTGAAATAATTCGAACTAAATGTGCTCGATCACGGACAACTTGTGCACAAGGTATTTTGGCTTCCGCGGACGGCCGCCAGGGCACTGGGGCCGATCCGATCCGGACGGAAGAGTTCGTATAGTCGTTTGTCATGGACGGGATGCTATGTAGCGGGGCTCGCCACCTGCGTTGCATAACATTCTTGTCCCGAGACTATAAACCGTCCCTTTGTGGCATCAAGCCAGTGATCCCTGTGTATATTTAAACCTGTTGCATACTAACTTGTGTCTTCGTTTCAGGGAAGGCATGGTAAGTATTGTGCAGGTAATTCAGACGGTCAGGTAAAATCCACCGAACGGTGGCACGTTCATTTCAGTAAATTCAATATGCTGCTTACTTGTAAATGAACTAAGGCAAGATAGAAACCCACAAAAATATGCATGCTTCACTAAACAATGTGTTGATTGGTATAGTCAGGCTAGCTCGCCTTCACCAGCATGTTTCGATATGCTGACCCTCGTTGAAACAGGTTCTCCGCACCAAGGCGAACCGAGCGAGGAGCCGAAGTCGTCTACCCGATCCAGTCCAACTGTTGGCGCATCTTCACCGCGCCCCCGAAGCATTTTGGAGTCAGGAGCCTGCAACTCTTCATACACAAATGCAGCTCCGTGGCAAGGCGATCCTCCAGCCCGGAGGTCTTTATCGTTTTGAGTTTATAAAAGGATGTAATGTACAGGACTGCTATCTCATTTTGAGTCAACCCTTTTGTAAGCCGTTCGGCATATTAGCTGACTCGTTCAAGAGTTTGTAATAGATGTTCATTATCAATAAAGAGAACTTTTCTATGTTTCAAATCTGTGTTTCAATTTATCTGCGTACTCTGAATATGTGCTTGCTATGCAAATCATTAAAGCCTTGTGCGGACGCAACTCCAGGCCCGCACGGCGGTCACGACTCGGGGGACGCCTCGGGGCGTGACATAGTGGTATCAGAGCACAGATTCAAAGTTCCTTAGACTTCGTGCTGGAAAAGTTCCTTTAACGATCAAATTCCTGTGCGAACTCTTGAACTCGCTAGGCCAAAATGAGATACGTTCATGCAATAAGTCCATAATACATTATGATCCTAATATAATTTACCTTCTTTTGAAGGAATGGATCCAGCGCAATCTGCAGCGCAACCACCGATCGAAACACAAGAGAGCAGTTCGGGCAATTCGGGAAGCTCTCGGAGCCAAAGAGGCATGTCTCAAGTCGACCCGCTTGAGCGGGTAATGCAAATGTTAGAATCGCAACGACAACGAGACGATGCTCGCCAAGCCAAGCTCGAGAGTAATCTAGAGACCCGATTCTCAGTCCAACAGAAGCAGGTCGATGCCCTGCAACAAATCGTTCAGACTTTGGCTGCCAACCATTCCGCCGCAACAGCAGCGACTCCGGTGGAACAGCCCGTGCTTGAAGTGGAGACGCCTCAAATTCCAAGGCCGAGGGACGTGACTGCCTTCAACTTGGGCCATTTCAAGAAAGTCTGTAACACTCCGTTCGACGGGACTGAGGACGCAGTGGTAGCTCTAGATTGGCTAGCCGAGATTGAAGACCACTTCACTCTGCTAGAGGTCCCCGAAGATAAGCGCGTCGCCTGCGCACAACTGCAGCTCCGCCTCAACGCACACGATTGGTGGGACGTGCATCGACGATCTCTCCAATTTGATCACGGAGAGGAGGCGATCTCGTGGACGACCTTTCGTGCCGCGTTCGAAGAGGAGTTTATACCGCCTCCAGTACAACGTAAAATAGAAAATGACTTCGTGCAACTGAGGCAGGGCAGTATGACAGTTAAGCAATACTCCGCCGAGTTCAACCGACTCTCGAAGTTCGCTAAGGCCTATTTACCTGATGCAGCGAGTCGAGCCAGAAGGTTTGAAGGTGGACTACGCCCTGCCATCCATTCGCACGTGGCCAATAATCAGTACGGAACAATGCGTGAAGTCATGAATCACGCCCTATCGCTCGAGCCACTGTATCCTCACGTTTCCACCGGCGCTGTGCATACCTACAATCACAAACGCCAAGGCAACGATAGAGGAAACAACGCTGCAAAGCGACAAAACAACGGTGGTCGGAACAAGACAAATGCAGGAGTGCGTTGTGAGCACTGCAATAGGCCGGGGCATACCATCGTTAATTGTTACTTGAAGAATGGGTCTTGTTACAACTGTGGCGGCAACGGACACCTGATTCGAAACTGTCCGCTCCCGGATCGCCGCCAGCAACAAAATAATCCCTAACGGTTGGTTCTATTCCTAAGTTTCGGGACGAAACTTCCAATTGGTTGGGTAGGATGTAGCGACCCGTTCTCCCGATGCGGAGAGCGCGGCTAAGAAACACAAGACGGTATCGTTCGATCGGGATAGATTGAATTAAGAACTCGTCCTCGTTATGGATTTGTTTCTTCGGAATCGATTCCCATATTCAGTGGACTGCGCCCCCGGGATCGGCTTAGCGGCAGAGTCAGGAGGGACCTCTCCGCTGCTATCTTTTATTGTCTCGGTTTTCGATGTCGCTTGTTGCTTTCGTGCTTTGAGTTGGTTTTGGGATTTGCTTGTTTTCCTTGAACGGTTTTCATTGTTTTCGTTCATTGACTTGCACTTCTATTCCGAGATTGGAAAGAGAGGAAGAAGTATTAATCGAGCTGTTCGTGTGCAGGTGAACGAGCAGTAGGCGGCTTGCGAGCGGAGTCGTGAAGCGCCTCTTTCCTTCTTCTTTCCAAAATCTAAGTGAGTGGCTACCAACCCGATTAGCTAGCCTTGCTTTCAAGCCTCACTCCTTCGCCCCGATCAAACGATACCAAGTAATAATAAAAGAGATCAAGATAAAAGGGAATAGACTTGAAATATTGCTTGTCAACTAAACTTATGAACGGTTATCATCCTGTATGCTAGTTCGTTTATAACTGTTCTATGAATCGTGCTAAGTATGGAAATATATGCTTGTTATGAAACAAACTGTTAGTAAGACTATGCAAAACTGTTTGGCTATGGAGCTTGCTCCTATTCGTTCGAAATTCGTTTGTAAATTCGTGTGAAATAATTCGAACTAAATGTGCTCGATCACGGACAACTTGTGCACAAGGTATTTTGGCTTCCGCGGACGGCCGCCAGGGCACTGGGGCCGATCCGATCCGGGCGGAAGAGTTCGTATAGTCGTTTGTCATGGACGGGATGCTATGTAGCGGGGCTCGCCACCTGCGTTGCATAACATTCTTGTCCCGAGACTATAAACCGTCCCTTTGTGGCATCAAGCCAGTGATCCCTGTGTATATTTAAACCTGTTGCATACTAACTTGTGTCTTCGTTTCAGGGAAGGCATGGTAAGTATTGTGCAGGTAATTCAGACGGTCAGGTAAAATCCACCGAACGGTGACACGTTCATTTCAGTAAATTCAATATGCTGCTTACTTGTAAATGAACTAAGGCAAGATAGAAACCCACAAAAATATGCATGCTTCACTAAACAATGTGTTGATTGGTATAGTCAGGCTAGCTCGCCTTCACCAGCATGTTTCGATATGCTGACCCTCGTTGAAACAGGTTCTCCGCACCAAGGCGAACCGAGCGAGGAGCCGAAGTCGTCTACCCAATCCAGTCCAACTGTTGGCGCATCTTCACCGCGCCCCCGAAGCATTTTGGAGTCAGGAGCCTGCAACTCTTCATACACAAATGCAGCTCCGTGGCAAGGCGATCCTCCAGCCCGGAGGTCTTTATCGTTTTGAGTTTATAAAAGGATGTAATGTACAGGACTGCTATCTCATTTTGAGTCAACCCTTTTGTAAGCCGTTCGGCATATTAGCTGACTCGTTCAAGAGTTTGTAATAGATGTTCATTATCAATAAAGAGAACTTTTCTATGTTTCAAATCTGTGTTTCAATTTATCTGCGTACTCTGAATATGTGCTTGCTATGCAAATCATTAAAGCCTTGTGCGGGCGCAACTCCAGGCCCGCACGGCGGTCACGACTCGGGGGACGCCTCGGGGCGTGACATTTAACAGGTAAGGAAGCCTCTTCCAGCCCTATCACTTCCAGCAGAGAGGCTTTCTGAGGGCACTATGTGCTGAAATAAACCTTGCTCTTGGACTTGTTAATGCTAAGTCCAGACTGTTCCTCAAACTCAATAATGTTGTTCAAATTGTTGCAGTTATCCTGAGTAGCCTTCAAAAATCTTAACAGATCATCTGCATACATAAGGTGGGAAACTGTGGAATGCAGATTAGGGAACAAGGGTATAATCTCCCCCTTTAACTAACCAATTATCATTAGTATGGATAAATACACACACACACACACACACACACACATATATATATATATATTCTTGTTGTTATTCTTTTTTCTGCTCCAGTGTCTCATCAAATGTTCCCTTCTTGACACCAATTACAACCGTGTTACTCCATTATCTGAGATTCTGTCCAATAAAGAACGGCTTGTCGCCTAATTGTCTTATAGAAAGTACCTTTCAACTTTAGAGGTATTCTATGATCACAAAGCAACACAAAGGGATTCCACTTTAACTCAAACCAACAACCTTTAGGGGTATTTTATAGATTGAGACTCTTCGTAACGATAATATCAGATAATACTTAGGACTTCCATAGGCTCAGTTTAGATCATGACATCCTCCACCAAACTTCTTGTGTAATAATACACCCCAACAAATTTTGATTGTCAGACACAAAAAAAGTACAAACTTAAGGTGGCTCGTTCTCTACTTTAGACGAATGTTCTATGCAAATTTGGAACTTTACCTTCTCCTAGGAAGCATAAACACGCCAAAATCTAGGCCGAGTTGATCGGATTGTATGACACTCCAAAATACACTAGGACACCAAAATAGGTGTCATGTCAATGTCGTCGTGTCCTTAGTGTGTCGTGTTTGTTCTATCCGTGTCCATGCAACACAATCCTTCTTGATGCTTGCCACCTAATCAAGTGCATTACCTCGGTCCTCCTCAATAACTCATCGGTACTTTCTATCATCTCCCAAACAAAGAACATGATAAACGGGTCGACACTTTCTATCATGTTCCCATGTCTTTAAAAGTCTGGTTGTATTTGTATCATCGACATGAACATGATAAGCTTGCTCATTGGGCTACCAAACAAAGTTTTTGTAGGTTAGTCTCTTGGATACTAAACAAGTTTTTGTAGGTTACTCTCCTCTCTAGAAAAGAAGTTTGTTTTTCCCTATCAAAGAACAAGGTTATCAGTTTAGCATGTGTCACTTTTTCTCAATCAGCAACTCTTCACACCATCCTCGACTACTCTTGAGTAAACAGCATAAGCTCCTGAATGACCGGTCTCAACTCCTTATGAACCATCATCTTTAACTCTCACTGAGCCACCATACTCACCTCTTCTTGAGCCTCCTCGTCCCACCCTGGACTATTACCCATCATTGTTCATGCTACTCCCACACCTACAGTATTCAGGGTGTGTACTTGTAGGAACGAGAGCCCGTTGTCACGGACTTAGTATTTTTCCATACAATTTGACCAGTGAAGTACATGTCCCTCCTCTTTAAGACGTACAAACCTTCCCCCAGACAAACTTAGCTAGAATGCTAAGTGCTAAAAAAGAATAATGGAGCAAAGAGAGAGACCGGAAAGTTGGAAAGCTTCACCATAACAAGAGAAGATTACAACTTTGGGGGGTGAGGGGCAAATGATACTCCTCTCTTATATGGTCTCAAGGGTTTTACATTAATGAGTAAGATGATGTCATTTGTCTTACATTTAACGGTTAGAACTTTCTAAATCTAAGATATTTACAAGGCTAATATGGTAAATACTTACATGATGGAAAGATCTAGACCCTCTAGAATAGTATGGAATATCCAAAAAATATCCCAAGGAATATCTAAGGAATCCACCACACAAACCAAAGATGTTGTAGAGACTTCAAGAATAATATTCTCTTCCTATAAAGTTATGCAAAGTAATCTCCTTAAAACTTGGGATTATGTCATTCCCCGTTTCCATTATACCTATTTATGCATATACTTGTTCAGGTATCCTATATTTTCGTATTCATGTATCCTATAATGATACGGTATCATGTACGTGGTGCGAATACCCGTATCCATTAATGAGCTCATGTATTCTGTTATTGGGCTCATGTATCATGTTATTAATTTTTTCTGATAGTTTCGAGAGCCGTGCAGACAGATCGACCGTAGTGTGATCGATAGGCATAGCTGAGTAACTAACTTATGCAATTGTATTTGGGTTTATTGGTTTTATAATAAGATAATTATGCATAAGACTACCCTGGACGTGTAGAATATCCATTGTCATTGACATAGACTCGTGCTAGGTCTCGTACGTAGATCGGAGTACCATGAAATGTCCAAAATGAGAAACTAGCCATCAGATTGGTGTACCGTCAGTATACCGCGACATACCGTCAATATATCGTCAGGGACCAGGTCGTCCAGTCAGCGGAGCTGACTTTGTGATTGGGGGAGGGGACATGAATTGATGAGTTGTCACTCTTAGTGGCTCTCCTTTCTATTTCTTCTTTATAAACCCATCTTCTCTCTCTCCTTTTTCTCTCTCTACTCTTGATTTGGGTTGAACCTAGAAGCTAGGTCTTGAGACCTAAAGGTATGATTCCTGAATCGTCCTTGGTAGTGGAGTATAAGCTAGGCTTGGAAGCTTGATCTAGGCAAGTACATCTTGCAAAGAGTTAACAAAACCATAATTTCTTCGTATTTTACTTCCTATGTAATTGTTGCTTAGTTTTATCTAAAATATGTTTCTTTAAATTGTTTTCATCTTTTACTTATGGCATTGTGTGAATTTTGGTTGTAGTTTAACCTAGATTTGATTTCTAGGGCATAGCATGTGATACCGTAATGAAAATTAGGTATCGATTGCGATACCTAGGTTTTTATCATCAAACCTAGTCATAAATGTTGTAGGAGACCTAATCCTAGCATTAGAACTTGTTAGAATTAGAATGGATGAAATCGGAACTTGGTCTCGGCCCCGAATTTCTATTTTTGGAACCATTTATGTACCCAGTCAGTGCACGACACATACTGTCGGTATACTGTTTGTGTGGGTTTCGAGTTATTGTGAGCAACTAATGTTTTACCAGCACATCGTCGGTATACCGTTTGTGTTATTTTCTTGAATTCTTAAAGTTGTCTTGAATTAGGAATTTAGCGACATGTCTTTGATTCACCGTCACCGGTGCACCGTCTGTATACCGGTCTGATACCCAGATTCCAGTTTGCCTAGTTTTCGCGTACAGACTTGTGGTATGAGTGTCTAGTTCTTCCTGTATACTGCCCTAGTGATTTCATATTGTATCCTAGTACTAGTACCTGTTGAGTGCTAGCCTTATATAGGTGATACATATCGTTATATCCCGAGAATTAAGAGATTTACTGACCGATAGCATGTGATCATTGTTTGATGGATTCATGTAAGCATGAGGGCTTATTATTGTTCGTGTTAACTAGCGTAGTATCTAGTGATAGGATAGTGTTCATGACCTGATACACATGTTTCATCGTGTATGGGAGAATTGTTAATAGCCTGATTTTGTTGATAGATCAACTTTAAAGATATACTGATCCAACTAATCGTCTGGCTGATTGTCCATGTTCCTGACATTATTGCTCTTATCCGTGCTATGATTATCAGCTTATCCTTTGAGGTACTGGTGTTGTTAATGCTCGTAACTGTGCTTCATGTTTCCTGCGCACTGCAGTGCTATTCATGTTTCCTGCGCACTGAGGTGCTATATCATGTTCCTGTGATATTATATTTTATTATGTATTTTTTGTATGGATACCCTTGTAATTGGTTCGTGATTCTAGCATAGACTAGGAGTATTCTTTGTGTATTGATTATGCATCTACGCTCAAGATGAATCTAGAATAAAACCTTTGGAATCAATTCGGATTCACACCTAGCGTACCCGTGCTACCGTACGATATCTAGGGAGCATGATCATGTGTCCATGGTACATAATTCCACATAAACTGTACGGTTAATTAGGAGGTAACTTAAAACTAGTAGATTCATTGGGAGAAAAAAGGATCTCGAGATCGTGTGTTGTTAGTCATCCATCGAATATTGTGGTATCATCCATTCTAGTGGAGTACATGTTTCCAACTTTATATTATTATTACCGACCTAGTGTCTACCCAATAGTACTAGGACTGTTATTTATTTACTATTACCGACCCGGTGACCTCCCAAGGAGTTAAGAAGTAATTTCTTATTTTTTTTAGGGGTGAAATGGACCTAGATCAACTAAGTTTGAGGTTTGCTAACAGTAGGGTAACTTGCAAGAAACTAAGTTCATGATATCAACTTGCCTACAAAAAGATTATGGTATCAAGTTGGAAAAACTTGATAGTTGATGGTATTTAACTGCAAATTAGACTAAATAATAGCTGTGTCCATCATGTTGGCATCCTATCCTAAAAATTTGGCCAGTCCAGCATCTTCAACTTCTGAGACGCCACTTCGATTTTCCAATTTTGGAGGGAAGCAGTTGAACTTTCGACGATGGGTATGATTATGAAAGAACTGTGTGAAGCAAAGGAGCAATGCGCCTGAAGAAAATATCAAATTAAAAGGTTATTCAAAACGCATTACTCTTCCTCCAAAGTCCAAATGCAATGTCTAGATATATTGGGTGGAATTGGGTTGAATTGAGTATCAGACGAAGGGCATAACAAAAAGATAGTTTGTGAGATATTACATAATGTTATACATAATTACTTCGAGAATCCTACATTCCTTTTAAATGGGATTATTCCAGAAGCCTTCCATTATGAGGAAATTCAGCATGGGACCTGGTTTAGAGTGTAGCAGGAAGTATAGGCATAGCTTGCAATGGTAAAGTATGGTTGTTCATGCCAAATACATGTAACTATAAGAATGCAACAACTCCACTAACAAATAAATTTTATCCACAGGATTTCATGCAACAGCATCTGGGTGTCAAATAATATTGTATTTAACACTGTAAATATGATATTTTATATTAAAAATAGGATAAGAAATGAGCTGTCTTCTGGGAAGTTGGAGATGTCATCAATTGACGACAAGATGAGAGAATAATTTTCGGTGGTTTGGACATGTACAATGCAGACCAACAGATGCTCCAATAAGGAGAATCCATAAGGAGATAAGACTAGTTAACAGAGCCACTAGGACTAGAGGTAGGCCTAAGAGACGATGGATTGAAGTTTTAAAGAAGAATATGGTTTTTGTTAGTGTTAAAGAAGATATGGCACTTAACAGAGATGAATGGAAGAAAGGATTTGAACAGCCTACCCAAAATTTTGGGATAAAGGCTTTGTGGTTATTATTGTGCTGTAATATGATACCCTACTGTAATTTGTCTCTCTAACATTTTATTATCAAGGCTGAAGTGCCAAGTCCAACATGATTCATAAGACTTCGTACATAAAACAGTGAATCATCAAGCATGGAATTAAATCTGACAGCAAGTTACAATCATGGTGACAGTTAAATAATAGCAACTTCTCCCAACAGTATCTAGATGGTGCTTAAAACAGGAAATATGATGAGCAGGAGCTAGAAACTGAATGACAAACCTCCCAAGCGGTTGGCTCTAGCCATATATTATCAACAACATCATAGTTTGGTAGAAGAAGAGCTATAAGTCCACGACCAGCTGCCCAGACAGCATGGGGAAATTTTGTCTCCCTTGTCCACTACAAAACAAGTAGCAAACTACCATAATAGTCATCTCAATAAAACAAAACTACTTTTAAAAAATCAAACAATATAAAGAATTGCCCCCTGAGAAGCATGACATAAATAATCATAAGACATAGTAACAATTGAGGACCTGCACCAAAACCAAGAAATTGAGTGTACAGCAAATAACATAAACACACCTTTCAAGTGAAAATATTCTGAGAAATTCAGTTGTGATTATTGGGTTCTCAATGAGAGGCAAAAATGTTATTCTATAACAGCAGAACATTGTATCTATATGGAACTCACTGATAAATTTCATGATTGTGAACATAAACGAGTCACATGAGTGACAATTTGACAAGGATACAAGATGTATGACACAGAAGCTCCCCAAAACTCAGATACGAGAACAAGCAGGAAATGTATTTTCCTTTTAAGTATACAAAATATTTAATATAAAAAGTTGTATAGTGTTGATTTTTTGTTAGTGAAATAATGGACAATTAACCAAACTATTAAAATATTTTGCTAAAGAGGGGCACAACACTATTCATCTTATGTATTTCGCAACTATATAGAGGTGAAGTAACTTGGTGTGGACTTGGATTGGACTTGTGATTTGTGTCATGTTGGAGGCGACCGTTTTCATTCCGGATACATGTCCAACATATTACAGGATAAAATTATTAAATGGAAGGACAACATTAGTCCATGTTTTGCCATTTCACAAAAAAGAGAAATTTTCCTAATTGAAGTAAAAGTTAACTAATGTTAACTCATGCAGAACTTAAAGAGTTTATTTCTCTATCCACAATACTAAATTAACATCCTTCATTTTGATAAAGCAAGATTGAAAGGCTACTCTAATTAGCAATTGCTTGGAAATGTACAACCATCAAACTGTCCAACAGATGAACAACCTCTTCAAAGCCCATTCCCTTAAAAAACTACAACAATGCTCTTGCTTCCTCCTTACTTGGTTCCCAAATGAAAGGGCTTCACCTCTATTTGTAAGTGACAAGTTATGTTGTACAAATACGGACATGGATACAGATAAGGACATGATATAGATACGGGATGCGGATATTTTCAGATAGTTACAATATAAAAACCAGTATTCAACGAATACAACTAATACGGACACGGATATGGGTAAGGACACGATACGGACCCCATTTTGACACGTCCGTGCAACATATGTAACGAAAGATGTGTATGCATATTTCTAGATGAATATTAAGTTTGGAGATTAGATACAAAGATAGAAAATTCTGGAGAATTTCAAAGGTGCAATTATATAAGAAAAGAGAAAAATTAAATGAAGGGGTTGAGAAATATATACAAGGGTGAGAGGGGGAGATAAAGACTATTCTAGAACGATAGAGGCTCGGAGAATATTCTAGAAAGATCAAGGGATCTTTCAAGAATGTTCTATAAGGAAAAACTAGAATCGATGATGAAATCTTAACACACACCCTGAACGACGACGACTGCCCTATCATATACACGTTATCGCTAGTCCTTGTGTCTCTCAATTAATGCTCCGTGAAAAAATTATTATTTTGATCTAGCGCTTGTGAAACATGATTTGGATTACTTTTAAGTTTATCACTTCTCCTATGATTTCTATTGGTTCTTTGTTTCCTTTATCCACTCGATGCTTTGTGCTTCTTTACCATAATCTGATGATTGATTCATCCTCTCATCTTTAGTTAGTGCAATATTCACATACTTTGTATTTGACTTCCTTTGCCTTATCCATCTCCGATCTTGTATTGTTGATTCTTCGTCAAAGTTCTCCACAAATATTCACATACTTCGTATTTGACTTCCTTTGCCTTATCGATCTTCGATCTTGTATTGTTGATTCTTCACCAAAGTGCTCCAGTTGTCCCATAGTGTCTAGTGATGAATGTGGGTTTTGCCTCCAATGATTTAGGAGACCTAGAATGAGTTTCTTAGGTTGTCGCTCATTGTAATTCTCTGGTTCCCAAGCTTTTCTTTTAACTTGTGTTATAGATCCGCAGAATCTGGTAGTACCACCTCTTGAGACACTAACATGACGAAACTTTGTCGATAATGATGATTAACCACACTAGTCGTAGTTAAACCGCACTAGAATTAGTTGCTCCAAGTGTCCTCTCTTCCAATTTACTCATAGTGGCTCTTCAAATTTGCTCAGGGCATTCGCAGCTTCTTCTGGTAGATAGATTACCTTAAGCTGCCATCTTGTCGAAGTTCCGTTCTTCGGAAGGAGGCTTCCCCGACAATCTTTATTGCAACGAAGGATGCTTAAAAATTCTACTCTTCTTCACTATCTTAGTGATTGATTGGTGTCATCTAGTTGCCTTAACCAAACTTTCTTCCCAGCAATCTCGAGCACAAAGACCATTTTTGTTAAAGTTGTATCAAACAACATTTTGTTGTACATTATTCCTTCAGCCATGACTTTATTGAGCTCCCATGATTTGGAACTTCTTCCTTGCCTCTTCCCTCTGCTTTATCTTCTATCATCTTCCCTTTGTAGCACCTTGTCCTCTCGGTCTTCCTTGACATCTTCTTGTAGACCTCGTTATTTCTTGAAATCCCATACGTTTACTAGTTTAGAGTCTCTTGATTTTCCAATGTATTCTCTAATTTTGTCAAGTTAGTCTTGGTTTCAACTCTTAGCCCAATGATTATTTGAGTGTTTTGAGTATGACTAGCCGATTAAGTTTCTCATGATAATATCATTAATTGTATATCTTGATTAGGGCAACTCACTTCATCCACACTTTCATTCATTGAGATCCTTATTAGTCGGATATAATATAGATACTTGCTTGATCTTATGCATATAGTTTTGCATGCATAACTTTATTTTGTAGAAAAGCAAGTAAGGTAATTTAAAGCAAGGTTTGTCATGGACATATGCCTATGTAATGACGAAATAATATGAAGATCTATATTCGTCAAAGGTGGAAATCCGTGAAGATACGAGAGCCTTGATCAAAAGCTATAACACTAACGAAGACGTACAACCATCAATAGTCGAGCGAACACATGAAGAAAAGCCAAGATTATTGAAGAATATTATCAAAATAGTCTAGTCATATTGTATCTTTTCTTTAATATGGTGTTATGAGTTACCCTAGGTAAAGAATGTAACTTAGGTATCTAAAGACAATTGATAGGTCAAACTTAGTTGTAGTTTTAGGCTAACCTAGAGTTAAGCCATAAAATATATAAGTTTTGCATGCTTTCTAGTTTATACAGTTCTCGAGTTAAGAGTTGGACTATATTTCCAAATATAAATAACTTCGAGACTTGCACTCAATTTCAACCCGATACCCCTTCATTGTTTCAATCATATCTAGAGGTGTAGACATTATTTTTACTTGCAACTTTTGAAAACTATACTTCCAGATCAACAAGTCATATGTTCACAAGTTTTTTAAAATATTTCTCTAACTTTGTCAAAATCAAGACACAAGCCTGAACATGTCTGCAGAATACTCAATACTCTATATTCCAATCTGACACACATTCACTCTTTTAACCATATCTTGAGCTGCAAGCATTATTTTGATTTCAAACTTAATTTTTTAGAAACTAGACTTCAAGACTTTTTTTTTATCATATATAGACACTATGGGCTAATTCAAACAAATGAGAACATACTTGAACTCATTCATCTTCAAAAGACAATTTATTTGAGTCAGAAAAACGGCATTTCTGCAGCATACCACAAGTATACTTCAAAACTGTATGTGAGGAATTTTATTCACTCAAAGGTATATTGTCGGTATATATCGCCGCCATACCGAAGCTATACCTTTGGGTTTGAAATGTCTCGTCTTTTGCTTTCCAACAGATATAACTTTAGACATTAATAAACACAAAGGCAAACCGCCGGTATGTCGTTCTGCACAGTAACAACTAGTTTTTCTTTTTGTTTTTGGGAAGTTATAAATATGGGTTGTTCACCATTCTTCCAACTCACTTCTTAGAGCCTAAAACTTGTGTAAAGTTCAATAATGAGATGATTATTATTGAGGAGAGGGTTACATATATATAGGAGAGGCTAACCCATCTCCCTATTGTTCTATCCGATGTGGGACTAAAGCTCAATACTACTAATACTGAACACCCTCCCTCAAGCTGGAGCATAGATGTCAATCATGCCCAGCTTGTTATACAGAAATTGAACCCGAGGACCCAAAAGAGACTTTGTGAAGATATCGGCTATCTGATCACCGATCCTCACGTGGTAAAACTTTATCATCCCATTTTTATACTCATCACAGACAAAGTGGATGTCAATTTCAATGTACTTCGTCCTTTCATGAAATACAGGATTTGTAACAATATGGATAGCAGACTGGTTATCACACCACATATATGCTGCTTTAGATCATGTTTCTTCTCCCATCTCTTGTAGAAGATGTTGCAGATATAACACCTCTGTTGTGTCATGAGAAATGGCTCGATATTCTGCTTCCGAACTTGATCGTGCTATCACACTCTACTTCTTGCTCTTCCACGATACCAAGTTTCCGCCAATAAATACCGAGTAGCCAGATGTAGACCGTCTATCCGTCAGGCTTGTACCCCAGTCGGCATCGGTAAAGCACTCAACATGAATATGTCCATGATTCTCCATCTGAATTTCTTTTCCTAGATTCTGGACTAGATAGCGTAGAATTCTGAAAACTGTCTGCGGAGAAGCCATTCTTGCGACACTTACGACGAAGAAAATGTTCGGACGAGTCATGACTGCCAAGTAGTTGAGTTTTCAACCACTCGACGATACTGATCCGGATTGGTCATCATGACCCCCTTGTCTGGGAGTAACTTTGCTCTTGGATCCATGGACGAGGTTGCTCCCTTGGCTTGCATCAGTCCTGCACCATTTAGACATTACAATGTCCCGCTTACCCCGTGTGACTTCAATGCCCAAGAAGTAGTTCAACGATCATATCCTTGGTCTGAAATTGTTCTCTCAGAAACTTCTTTAGTCCTGCAATACCCTGGTGTTCGTCACCCGTGATCACAATGTCGTCAACATAGTCACCAAGTAGTATCCTTCCAGCTGATGTGTTGATGTCTGTCGGTAGAATACCGAATGATCCTTCTTTGATTGACACATGCCAAACTGAGTAACAACATGTGTAAATCGACCAAACCATGCACGAGGTGATTGTTTGAGACCGTAGAGGGCCTTCCGCAGATGACACACATTACCCTCCCTTGCAACGAACCCGGGAGGTTGCACCACATACACTTCTTCCTCAATATCCTCGTGGTTGCAACCTACTGCATGTTTACCAGTAGGTAAATCTACCAAGTCCCAAGTATGGTTCTCCCGAAGTTCTTTCATTTCCTCTTCCATAGCAGCACGCTAGCCGGGATGTTTGAGACCCTCCTCGGCAGAATTGAAAATCTGAATCCCATCAATAGTAGTTATCAAGGACTGAGTGTGGATCGCAAGTCCTTTGTAGTTTTCAACATACAAAGGATGATCACGACAGGCACGACGAGGTCGAGCCAGTGGAACAAACAAAGGCGAATCAGCGGATCTAGAGGAGGAGGATGACTCTGTGATCACGGGCACTATCGGCGATGCTCGTTTAGGCGATGGCGGTGCTGACTGAACCAGTGTTTGCGGACCGTCATATCAGGATACTGGCTGGGTAGGGGAGAGCACTCTTACGGGGGCTGTTGTGTTTGAACATGAAACAACAAGAAATCTTCTAGGTAAACTTAGGGCAATGGACCTATAGTTTGTGGAAGTGGAGGAAAGTCGGTTTCAACGAAGGTAACATCCCGAGAGAAAAAATACCGTTTCAAGGTAGGAAAAAACAACGGTACTATTTCGGATCTTTAGGATACCCAAGAAAAATACATTGGATTGCCTTAGGATCTAATTTAGAAAGGGTTGGTCGAGTATCCCAAACATAACACAAGCAACCAAAAAATTTGAGAGGTAGAGGAAACGGCTCTCGTTCGAAATATAGGCTAGAAAATGGACTAGCACTATTGAAAACCGATGATGGCATGTGATTAATAAGATAGCATGCTGTAAGTATCGCATCCGACCAAAATCTTCTGGAAGTGCGTGCTTGAAACATAAGAACATGCGTTGTTTCCAAGATATGACAATTCTTGCGTTCAGCCACACCATTTTGTTGTGGAGTATAAGAAGATGAAGTTTGATGGATTGAATTCACGAGACATATACTCACGACTATTGTCACTTCGAAGGCATTTAATCGGAACACCAAATTGTGTTTTCAATTTCGCATAAAATTGCACCAAATTTCAAATAGTTCAGAGCGATTTTTCATCAGATAGACAAAAGTGACACGTGAGTAATCATCAACAAATGTAACAAAGTACTTGAAACCCATCATCGAGTCAACCAAACATGGCCCCGATATATCATAATGTACTAACTCGAAAGGAGCATATGCAAATTTATTTTGACTCACCGGATAGGAAACTCGGTGATGTTAACTACGCGACTTACAATGAAAAGAAGTAGGAATATCTAAAGATGGATATAAATTCTGGAGAGCTTGAACAGAAGAATGGCCCAACCAACAGTGTAACTCGAAAGGATCGAGATTCACGCCGGCACAAGTAACAGGGAAGGTGCGTCAAACAAGTACAAGCCTCCAGCCACATGCCCCCTACCGACAGTCTGTCTAGTCTATAGGTCCTGAAAAACACAATCATCAGAAAAAAATGTTACCGAGCAATGCATGTCACGAGTAATCTGACTAATGGAAAGTAAACTCAACGGGTTTCCAGGTGTATGTAATACGGAATTGAGTGTCAGTCCGGAAGAAAGACGGACACTTCCACATCCAAAGACTGTTAGTGAACCACCATTGGCAACAGTAATATCGAAAACACGTCCCACCGATATATAATTTTGTATCATACCTGCGTCGTCAGTCATGTGAGCCGACGCTCCAGAGTCAATCGCCCACTGCTTGGACCTCACCATACATGTTGCGGAGTACCCAGCTGTGGATCTAGATGTGGATGCCTCACCACGGCGTTGAGCTTGAAACTCAACAAAATCTGTATGACTCTGCAGTCATCTGGACAGATCAAACGTCATCATCAGGAACGTCCGATGTAATATTGGCGGCAGGAGCTTTAGGACACTGCCACTGGAAATGGTCATGCTGACCACAGTTGAAGCATGTGCGGTCTTCCTCCATCTCGACCGACATTGCCTCGTCCCCCATCACGACCAACATTCCGGCCACCACATCGTCCACTACGAAATCTAGCACGACAGCACCAAGTGCAAATCGATCAGCAGGAGCATCACCCGAAGTAGTCTTAACGACTTTCGCTGCCCGAAGAACATGATAGTGAGCTTCCATCAGAGACAGAACATCAGATCCAGCAATGATCTGAGACCGAGCAGAGTCCGCATCAGGACGGAGAGATGTCAAATATGCCATTACATGAAGCTGCTCACGTTGAGCCATTGCTTCATTTATATCTATTGTGAGGGGTAAGACACGGTCTATCTCATCAGTCATAGCCTTAAAGGCCCGATAGTGGTCCTTTATAAGATTTGTCTCCCTGATTTGCTCGGTATACGCAAACGACTGAGTCGTAGATACGGGACAAATCGCATTTTCCATCAAACGCCACCGCCAGGACCTCCTATAATTTTTTCACGAAATCTGTATTCTGAACCATGTATTCCACCGATGGTTCCATTGAATTCATCGACTGTATAAACAGTCGACTATCATTTGTCTCTCATTGCTCAAATAAAGGATCAGTCTCTGCTGGAGAGTTGTCAGTCAGATATTTGAACAACCGCATTCCCCGAAGTGTCTTCTCGATCTTCTCCCTCCATGTCGAGTAGCCCTCTGATACGTCCAATCGTCGATCGACAAGTCGAATCGAAAAAATTGTCATGCCAGTGCCTGATGGTCCCGCCATTGCGTTTCCGACACTAATGTTTGTAGCACTGCTATCCGCCTCAGTGCCTGTCATCCCTCAGTATTCCGGATTCAACTGTCGGTTTGATCTTTCCAACTTGACAATCACATCAATCCTACTAATGCGCTAGAAACGTGGCCAGAACTGACATCGCGCATAGGAAGCAGAGATGGAATGTGGATCTCACAAGTCGGGACAGAGAGGCAACCCAGGTTACTCTCTGTTAGATCCCGATGTGAAAATCAAGGAAAGAAACAAAGATTCACGCAAAACAATCCACTTGTTTGCTCTTTGTTCCATAAACCGATGTTAAGAACTAGAGGTTCCAGCAGACAAACAAATGTTTAATCTCTAATAATCCCAACATTGTTTTTTTAGAAAGATGGAAAAAGACGGGTAGGGTTTGTGGTAGGCAGCTAGGTTAGGGTTTGGATTTGGTTTAATGGACATGTTGACGGCCAAGGTGGTCAAAGGCGCAAGGCGCACTCGAGGCACAAAGGGTCCAAATCGCCCGAGGCGCAAGGCGCACTAAAGGCGCGCGCCCGAGCAATGCGAGGCACAAAAATTATATATATATATATATATATATACACACACACACACACACATCGGATTTCTATATTGATAAACATGTGTGCTTCAAATTCTCTCATGTCTAGGTTGCAATCACTTTGAATTGAGTGAGTGAGAGAGAAAACAGTAAAAAAAAAGTACATCAGTTCAAAAAACAGTACAATAGTTAAAAAAAGCCTAAACATATTTTTTTTTTCACAAGATTTTCAAGGCGCTATTCCAAGGCGCTCGAAAAAGGCGCACCTAGGCGCGCCTTAGGTGCGCCTTAAGAATTGGGCCTCGCCTGGAGTGTCCTGAGGCGCTAACCCTGTGCCTAGGAGCAAGGCGCGCCTTTGACTACACTGTTGACGGCTAGAGAGTTTTTTTTTTGGGGGGTGGGGGGAAGAATGCCGAGGAAGGGGGTTGCAGCAGCACAACACAAGAGCAGCAGCAGCAGGGTGTGGAGGGGAGGGGTGGCGGGGCAGGATGGGCAGAACGGGGGGGACTACAGATAGCGGGAACAGCAACATGGTCAGCGGCAGGAGGGGCGGGGCAACAGGGGGGCAGGCCGGAAGAGGGGGGGCAAGCAGGCAGCGAAGGGGCGGGGAGAGGGGCGGCTGTAGCAGCGGGAGGGAGGAGTGGGCAGCAGCGGAGAGAAAAATGGGGGGGAATCTAGGGGGGTTTTCTGTGGAGAGGTGGATGGGTTATGTCTCTAATACCATGTAGAATTAGAATAATGGATTAATTTTTATTGAATAGTGGGTTACATATATATAGAAGACGCTAACCCCTCTCACTATTGTTCTACCCAATGTGGGACTAAAGCCCAATACTACTAATACTCTTAACACTTTCCATCCGACGACACATAATATATGTGATGATTTGATAAAGGAAGTTGCAGCACGAGATCGATCGAAAGTCAGACAAAGACGTCGCCCCTTCCTTCTCCAGGATGAGAGTAAGGAACGTATGGTTAATCTCCCGAAGAAGCCTCATGTTAGCGAAAAAAATATTAGACAATAGCAAGAATCGGAAGCTTAAGCTCTTCCCAATGAGTTTTGTTGAAACCATCAGGTCCCGGCACCTTGTTTGAATCTGTCATTTTCACCATTTCTTTCACCTCTTTAAGTAATACCAGAGCAAGTAATAGATGATTACATTGTTCCGACACTAACCATTTGCATACAAGGTCAGGAAATTCAGTAGGGTAGTCATGTTGTTTGAATAATTGGGTGTAAAAATTCACAGCTTCGTCCTGGATGTCATCTGGCATTGAGATTTCTTTGCCATTATCATCTATCAGCTTGCTGAAACTATTTATGTGCTGCTGGGTGCGGATAACATCATAAAAAAAATTTGTACATCTACCACCATCTTTAAGCCAATTGAATTTTGCACTTTGGGCTAGTTGGATCTCCTCCTGTATGGGGCAGAGCATGTACCTCTTCCACAAGATTTTTCTTCTGCCTAGCAAGGTCAGCATCCTAGACGTCTTCTTGGAGCCGAGTTTGGATGGTAAGAAGCTCCATCTCCCATGTCTTTAAATCCGCCATTGGCTACTCCTTAAGCCAACCTTTTAATTGCTTCTTCACCTCCTTAAGTTGTTGAACCATTTTATTTTGTAAATTGTCGTTGACCTGGGAGGCAAAGCCTGCAGCCGCTGCCTCTTTGTACCCACTCATAAACGGCCAAACATTGTTGAATCGGAATGCCCGAGCTTTATAGGGCTTTGAAGCCGTCAATCGGACAAGAATGGGGAGTCGTCGCTGGTAAGGGATGTCAGACCTTCTGCAACCACCGACGGAAGTTTATCGAACCAACGATTGTTGCCAAGTGCCCGGTACAGCTGACAAGCAATACATTTGTTGGTAGCACTATTAGACCATGTCCAGATGTGCCCAGTCCGTTCTAAACATTTCAGATAATATTGCTGGAGGCAGCATTGGAAGTCCTCCAAAATAGCGTCTGGAATCCGACGACCTCCGATTTTTTTTACTGTAAAACAACGCATTAAAGTCCCCTAGAAGAAGCAACGAGAATTGAAGTTGTATCTTTGCAACGACACTGATATGAATAATCTCCTGATACAGCTTCTCACATGTTCTTCTATCATTATGTCCGTACACTGCCCCGAACACGAATCTGAATCCTCCTATATTTGTAAATTCACCAACAGTAAATCATTCAAAATTATGTAATATGTTACCTGACCAAGTGTTACGGTCTCGCATAATCCATATCTGTGCCATATCGCACAAATTGAGATTATAAGTTTAGCACCAGTAGTTTGGAGTTTTCTTCTAGTTAGCTTCATATCTAACTTTATTTTGGTCTCTAACAAAGCTGTAATAGAGCTTTGCGCCTTCTTCGCAACTTTCCGTATCTCACGCCATCTCACCAGCGAGTTAGCACCTCGTGTATTACATGTCATAATAGACAATAATGGAGGTTGGTTTAACGTGGGCTCCCTCCCAAACTCTTCCTCAGGTCATTGGCGAGTTCTGTTCTACTATTCTGCATCTCTCCTTTACTAGGTTGACTAGCACTTGAATCTTCTTGTATGAGTAAACCCAACTTCAGATTATCAATGCATAAATTTTCATCCTCCATGTCCGTTGTCTTCCTACTTCCATCTATCTCCATCGAGTCATCCAAGGATGATGTCGCAATTCGTTTCTTTCTGCTATAGTTCAGCATACTGTTAGGAATAGTTGATGAACCCTTGGCTAGCATACCCTTCCCTACAAATCTGTCCGTTGTCGGTGTACAGGCCCCTACGAAAGGGACTGGGTAACCTGGGGCGCTAATGCCGGCGTACTCCCCCCCCCCCCCCCCCCCCCCGAATGGTACTATGCGACTTGGGGATGACCCCGCTTGGCCACTACTACTCTTTGCCACTTGCTGCAGTCTCAGCCTATTTAGCGTTCCTCCCCCCGGATGGTAGATAAGACCATGTCAGTACTCCTTACGACGGAGTCATCTTCCATGTGTGTAGCTTCTTCTTCTTGGCCAACTACCTGTTATTACTGCTAGCTCTGAGAATCGAGGACACCTTCTGCCGACGTGTCCTCCCCACATGTGAACTCGCATACCCTGGCGACATGCCCAAAACACTGACATCTGCTACACACGAGTGGCACCCACTCATACTCCATTACTTGAGTACACACCTCGCCGTATGCGTCTTCATATTCGAGTTCTCGCGGTAGTACCGTAGTTTATTCAATCTCCACAAAGATTCCAGCATAGGTGATCCACGACTTTTGAGCAGTGGCATCATCTAATTTTATTGGTTTTCCAATGATAATGGCGAGTTTCATCATCATAGGAATGCTCCAGTATTGGATAAGCAGCCCAGGCATACGGATCCAGATCGGAACTGTATGCAGTAAATCTCGTTCATATTTATTACCCACGTACCATTGCTTGAGAATGATTAATCTTCCGTCAAAGGTCCATGGTCCCCCTTGTTGTATGTGATTCGCATCTTTCTGTAACCCAAATCGCACGTAGTAATTAACATTCTATTGGAAATATTTCCATACTATCCCATGCTCACCATACGCGATTAGCATATGCCCTAAATTGGCCGAAGAACGGTTTACTACCCAGAACATAAACGACCAAGGTATGTTGTCAGTATTCTACGATCTCTTCCATGTCCCCGTGAATTTTGCTCATCGTCTTCCATTTACCGTCTCTCGCTCCACGTATCTCTGCATTATTCGTTACCGTGGCTGGTTGGCAAACATCTGCCCATGTCCTACATGTTCTCCTTCCTTCTATGTCTGGGTTTACTTGTGTTCTATGTATGAATCAGGTGCCTTAACAGGACATCCCCCACATGTACCTATGGCCGGCTTCCCATTTGTATCGGTACCAGAAGTGGGTCTCGTTGCCGCCTCCCCAAGGGACTATCGTCCACCCATACTCCTTTGGTTCTGTCAACCACCCGCCTCCCTTTTGGTCGGTCGCACTCCCGCTCCTGGCACCAAACTTGCCCCACATGCACCTCCATTAAATCTGTGTTGTACGCCAGCAGACTTCACACCTGCAGACCCTAGCTTCCTCCCTCTCTACCTCATGTGGGTTTTTTCCTCCTCTATCGGACGACGGTCGTCTACCCTCTGGCGACTTCAGACCATGATGCATCATGCATGCCATCGTCTCCTCCTTCAGCCGTACTCGCTCCCGGATCCCAGGACACGTTACAAAACCCTAGGTCTCCAAGAGCTGTCGCTGCCATCTTTATATATAATATAATATATATAATATTATATATATGAAAAACGGGATACGAATCATTGGCTCATATTCCTACATGAATCATGTACATATGGACCAATAGAAATTAATTGTACTAGTGTACGTGGCTTGTTGGAGTCCATTTCTATTGGTCCATAAGTACATTGCTCATATAGAAATATGAGCCAATGACTCATATCCCGTTTACCCATATATATATTCGTGGGGCCATGGTCTGTTGGTTACGATAGGGGGCTCCCGTGGGGATGGTCATAGTTCGAATCCCCCTTGGGGACTTAGTTCCTAACCAGGTGGAAAGAACATATCCCAATATATATATATATATATAGAGAGAGAGAGAGAAGGTAAGCTGGTTTTTATTAAACTAGAAGAAAGATATGTAGATGATATTCCCAAATTCCATTTATGGTCTAGTACTTTGGTTTATAATACCAAAGTTACTAAGAACCATGACTGAACTAGGATCACTATTAGTATGACCTTTACAATTCACGATAAGATCTCTAACCTCTTTTACTATTCTTTGATGCAGCCAGGATGACCTAATCTTCTCCTTCTGATGGACTCTCGTGTTTCTCTCTTGCTAAATGCGCCATACAACAGCATTAAGTGTCCTACCAGGGAGTAGCACTGACTCTTCTTTGTGTCTTTGAGCTCCGGTATTTTTTTCTGCTAAGGTGTATTGAGGTCGTATCTGCATTTGCATCCCAGTTCTGATTGTGCTCCAAATGTTTCTTGTGTAATCACATTGGAAGAGTATGTGATCATTCATCTCCTCAGCTTTGTGACAGACTTCACATTCCCCATTGATTTGCATGCCATAGCTTATCAGTCTAGTTTTTGTTGGCAGTTTATCCTTGATCCCTCTATAAGTACAATAGGGCATCTTGTTGCAATTGCCCTTGTACCACACCAATAATCAATCAGTCTAGTGAAATAAATTGACCTCTTATCATTCTGTAGGCCTCCTTAGTAGAGAATCGCCTGTCGTAAGTCCACACCAAGCCAATCATATATATAATCCTTGTCGGCTTTAAAAAAACAAAATATCTGATACTTCAGTGCAAAATCGTCAATACTGCCAACACCGGTACTCATAATAAGGGTCTCATACCGATTCTAAAACCGATACTTTGAACCCTAATTGTACAGCACTATCGATGGTTTGAAGAGAGACTATTCCTAACTCCATCGTTGAGAAACTTTCTCTTCAGCAGCTATATATATAATTCAACACCCAGACAGATACCTACTAACTCCAAAACACAAAAACAAAACAAAAACCTATGAATTCAATTGTAGCATGGACAGAAACTTGCTTCAAATTCTGGCATGGATATAGGAGTCAACCAAATAATTGGCTGATATCAATTACATGCAGAATTTAGCCAGCTGCAGCCCGTGCGACAATTATGGTTTTAGGAGGAACCGCAAGTATTCAACAGTGAAGATGAAGCTACACCAAATAATGGGTCCATATTGATTCCACACATACATAATGTAGCCAGGTACAACACGTGGCAATTATGGTACTAGAAGGCAATGGAGTATTGACAAGCAAAGATGATGCATGTGAGTTATTTAAAGACATCCTTTTTTGGCTACTTCCACAATTCTTATCGCCATTCTCCATAGAGAGATATCAAGAGTGCGTATAAATAATAAATTCCATGTCCAATTGTCTTAACACCTATTAGGAACAACAACAACAACAACAATAACAAATCCCAAACTTTTAACACCTACCAGAAAGCAATACAAAATTAAAGAGTTCTGTTTTAAACTAAACAATTAAGCAAGAAGTCAGCCAAGTGCTACATCAACGACAATAGACTAAATGTTTATGAACTGTTCTTTAATAGTATATTAAAATTTGTTTCATCTTTCACACATGAATCATGAAAACTGATTAAGTGTAGCAATTCCATTGCTTGCACGAGAAAAACCAAAGAACATGATACTGTAAAATTAAGAAGAAGAAAAACACTATAAGCAAATAGTTGATATGTTTTAACAAGATCATAGCCACAAAGCAATAAAAGAAGTGTATATATAAAAAATAAAAGAACCTAACATTAGGAAACAAATCTGAACTTAAGAATAGTTTCTTACATCAAGAGGAGGGTTCAGAAGTTCGATCCCGTTGCTTATCTGTCCGTAAGGTTCCATTAAATCTACCACTGACTGTATATCCTGCTTTGACAATGTCAAACCAAGATGATTCACCAAATATCTGCTCAGCCTCTTGATAGTTTTGGTTCCTCTTAACCATCCAGGAATGCTATTGCCTACAGTCTGTTCAACCAACCATTAAAGAAGAAAAGATAATTGTATCCTTGTGTAACAATTAAAAACGACTACCCTGCTAGTTAGTAAAAAGATTGTTGTAAAGGATCAAACAAGATAAAATAGTAATTTACATGTAAAATATGACTTTAAAGGTTAATTTAATTAGCACATACATTGCTAGGAAACAACAGTTGGATAATGCCTTTCAGTTTCTCACAAACAATCTCACAAGAAACATTTGGACTATAACAAACATTAAGATGAAATATGTCTTTCACATAAGTAATACCAAGGTAATACTTAAAATTGATTCTTCATAAATTATCAAATTTATAGTTAATAAGACTTCGATACTTATGTAAATTTACGCATTTTTTATGTGACATATCTTGTTGTGTTCTACTTCTATATATACATTCTGCTAATTTTTACATGTAATGTTTTTAAATATTGCTTATGAAAAATGTCAAGTTTTACAATCGATAATATATATCATCATCATCCAAACCTTCTCCCATCAGAATGGGGTAGGCTATGGAGCCAAAGAATGCTCCATACAAGAATTGGCACAACTTCTATGACCTGTTGTTGACCTGATGTCAACCCTCTATGTTGGTGCCTATGGTGGCCCATGCAGGTCAGACTTCGCAATAAGTGCGATGTCGTAGTAGTACTTTGGACTAGAGTACTATTACGAGCCTGCAATAGGATATAGGATATTAGGAATAGGAAATACTCAATCACAACTAGGAATTTCAACTCTGAATTAAATTTACTAATCTTGATTACTTTAACTGATTTGACATCTTCCATAATTCTTGTCCTTCTCGAATAATACCCTATCTTGTGCCTTAATGATGTCTCCTTATTGTTTTCATCATATTTCAGCATGGCACGCTAGATTAGGGCATCACATAGTTTCATATTTATATCCTTTGTGCTTAAGGATAGCTTATTAATAGAACCCTTAGGTAGGAGGTGCAAGCATCACTGACTAGGATAGAGATTTGTGTTTGATGTTTGCAAGGGGTATCACGTTACATTGGGAGACCATGTTTTGTCTGCTAACTTACTCGTAATGCCACTTCCAAGTTTTGACATTGTCCTTGGAATGAATTGGTTGGGTATGCATTTCGCTAGCATTGACTGCCGCAGAGGTCGTGTGCTGTTTCGACCTCCAGGAGAACCGGAGTTCGAGTTTGCTAGAATGACAAAGAAGTCGGATCGTAGAATTCTTTGCGAAGCTATAATGGAGGAGAAAGAGGTATTGCATCCTATTATTGCTGAGTTCTTAGATGTATTTTCCGAGGAGTTACCAGGATTGCCGCTAGATAGAGATGTTGAATTCTCTATTGATCTAATACCGGGAGCAGAACCAATATCGCAGCATGTCTATCGGATCAACAACAATTAGCTGGCGGAGCTAAAGAAACAGATCGATGAATTAGACGACAAGGGATTCATCAGATCAAGTTCGTCGCCCTGGGGAGCCCCGGTACTTTTTGTGCCAAAGAAGGATGGATCGGTGCGGATGTGTATCGATTACAGAGCCCTGAACAACCTCACAATCAAGAACAAATATCCGTTGCCGAGAATAGATGATCTCTTCGATCAGTTGAGTGGCGCGAAGATATTTTCAAATATTGACTTGAGATCCGGATATCATCAGGTAAAGGTGAAAAAGGAAGATATTCCAAAGACTGCATTCAGGACTCGATATGGACAGTACGAGTTCTTGGTGATGCCGTTTGGGTTAACTAATGCCCCGACAGTCTTCATGAACTTGATGAACAAGATATTCCATCAGTACCTGGACAAGTTCGTGGTAGTTTTTATAGATGATATCCTTGTATACTCAAAGACGCTAGAAGAACACGAGAAGCATTTAAAAATAGTGCTTGAAACTCTCAGGAAGGAGAAGCTCTATGGAAAACTTTCTAAATGTGAGTTTTTCTTAAACAAAGTGGAGTTTATCGGACATGTAGTGACTGGAGATGGAATATCAGTTGATCCAAAGAAGATTGCTGCCGTAGAATCTTGGGCCACTCCAAGCTCTGTTGCAGAAATTAGAAGCTTCTTAGGATTGGCTGGATATTACAGAAAGTTCGTGAAAGATTTCTCTCGAGTTGCAGAGCCTTTGACTAAACTCACTCGGAAAGATGTAGAGTTTGTTTGGACAGACGAGTGCCAGGTTGCTTTTGAAGAATTGAAGAAGAGGTTGACGTCTGCTCCTATTTTAACGTTGCCATCAGGGTCTGGAGGTTTCACTATTTATAGTGATGCATCAGAAAAATGTTTGGGTTGTGTTCTTCAGCAGAATGGGAAAGTGATTGCCTATGCATCCAGGCAATTACGTTCTCATGAGAAGAACTATCCTACCCACGATTTGGAGTTATCAGCAGCCATCTTTTCCTTGAAATTGTGGAAACACTATTTGTACGGAGAGCGTGTGGAGATCTTCACAGACCATAAGAGCTTGAAGTACGTTTTCACTCAGAAGGAGTTGAACATGAGGCAACGTCGGTGGTTGGAACGGATGATAGATTTTGACATATCTTTGCAGTATCATCCTGGAAAAGCCAATGTAGTTGCCGATGCCTTGAGCAGGTATCCGGTAGCTATGTTGTTGACACAGGATCGGTATTTGTTGGAGGACTTGGAGAGCTTGGGCATGGAGGTGATAGTTCCTGATTTTGCTATGCAGATGTGGGGGTTGCAGATACACTCAGAGTTGATGGACAGGATCAAGGCAGCCCAGTATGAAGATGTATCTCTAAGGAGCATCAGAGCTCAGGTGAGAGCAGAATTGGAGGATGATTTCACAATTGCTGAGGATGGTTCTTTGTGACAGTGCTAGATTGTGTGTACCTAGTGGGGAGCTACGGAGAAGGTAAAGTAGATTAGAGAAAGACTTAGTGTGGCTCAAGACATACAGATGCATTGGTCCGATAGACACCGGAGACCGTTGAGTTCGAGGTTGGCAAATTGGTGTTCTTGCGAATTTCTCCAACATGTGGCACGATTCGTTTCGGGAGAAGCGGGAAGCTCAGTCCAAGATTTATCGGGTCATTCAGTATTACCGAAAGGGTCGGTACCGTAGCCTACCGGCTAGCTTTGCCATCTACATTAGAGGGAGTACATAACGTGTTTCATGTATCCCAGCTGAGACGATATGTGGCTGACCCTAACCACGTATTAGATCACTCAGAGATTGAAGTGGGACCGAGCCTCAGCTACCAAGAGCAGCCCGTGGAGATAATAGATCACAGAGAAAAGGTGCTGCGTAACTGGACGATTTTATTTATTCGTGTCGCTTGGAGTCATCACTCTCCGGGTGAATCTACTTGGGAGAGAGAGGAAGAGATGCGTGAACGATACCCATACCTCTTTGAATTTTAAGGTATTTCTTCTTTCTTTCTGTATGATCTACTTTAAATTTCGAGGACGAAATTTTTCTAAAGGGGGTAGATTTGTAACCTTTATTAAAATATATATATATATATATATATATTAGGAAGTCAAATTCAATTTGAATTCCTCTTCATAAGAAGAGAAATTCAAATTGAATTAGTTAAGGGCACTTTGGTCAATACACATTAAAAATATCTAATCCTCTCATTCCCTATATAAACACCACCCCACCCTCTTCACTCTCCATTCCTCATCTCCCTCAAACATATATTAGCAAAGGTAATTATCTTCTTTTGTTTACATACTCTAACTAGGATGTGTGTGTGTGTGTGAAAAGGGGAGGGGGGAGCACTGCCTGCAGGAGCAGCAGTTGCAGGAGCAAGCAGTTGCAGGAGCAAGCAGCATATATATATATATATATATATATATATATATATATGTATTACTATATTGTATCTATATCTATATATCTATGTATGTATACTATATATCTACTATACATCTATATATCTATGTATGTATATATATATCTATATATCTATGTATGTATATATATCTATATATACTATATACTATCTATCTATGTATATTATATATATATCTATGTATTACTATATTGTATCTATATATCTATATATCTATATATCTATGTATGTATATATATCTATATATCTATGTATGTATATATATCTATATATACTATATACTATCTATTTATGTATATTATATATATATATCTATGTATTACTATATTGTATACACATATATATATAGATACAATATAATATATATAGATACATATATATGTATCTATATATATTATATTGTATCTATATATATCTATATATATATCATATACATATATGTATACTATATATGTTTCTATATATCTATCTATATATGTATACTATATATCTATGTATCTATATATATATATATATATATATATATATATATATATATATATATATGTATTTATATATATATAATTACATATATGTACATATGTATCTAAATATATGTGTATCTATCAATATATATACTATATATGTATGTATCCATACATAAGTATCTATAAATATATCTTATATATACATTATTTTATATTTAAGTTTTATATAAATAATTGTCCCATCTATAAACCAGAAATATCATAAAATTAACCTAGAAATCTAGTGGGTTAAGTCTATTTAATTATATTTCATCAATTAATGTGAATTATTCATGATATATGTTATCTGGACCCCGTCACACTCTGACTTGTTTCACCCGCTTTGGACCCCAGGCGAGTACAGTCTCTGATGGTTTTCTTACTGATAATTTCTATAACACATGTAGTATTGTTGTATTTGATTCCTGACACAAAGAAACACGGACTAACATATCTTATGTTTTTATACTTTGATCTTGTATAATACCCGATATTCGTGTTATTCTTGTATGCTAGTCGGGACAAAAAAATGCTAGTTTATATGTGATCATACTCTAATCCTGTGCAAATATAATTCATGTGCAAAGGCTAACCATACACTTCACGTATGATTAACCGGCTCCCATTGTGCAATCCTAAGTCGATCACATAATCAAACTAGTATTTCAAAACACTTGGTGACTATAGAATTCCTTGTTGATACATGACATATTCTCTGTTTATTCATTTTCTCTGTTCATTTCTTACTATGCCTTGATGTCAGTTTATTTATCCATCATGTACTACTTTTCTATCATTGTTTTATAGTCCTTATCATGTAATGAAACTGCTATTAGAATTGTACTCGTTCAATCCTGATTGGATAATATTTCAGGTAGCACTTAGAAGGACCTGTGTCTCATCTATTATGTATTTTGGAAAATAGCTTCGAGCCTGATTTTACCTCCTGGAGGATCGAGAAAGGCCGCAAGCAGGAGACTTAGTTATAACAATAATTAAAGTTGCAGACTCACTATAGTTGTATGATTTATGAAATACAAGATTTTGTACTGTAACCTTTATATACATATATATACTACAACATGTTTTCACCTACTTTAGTTTTGTGATTGAGTATAATATTGGTTCCCTTTATACTATGAGGTGTTGGTATACAGTATTAGTTCCAGACAGCGTTCTACCGCCGACACTGCGGCGTAGGCTGGACGTACCCACGCACTCGTACCCAAACTTCCGGGTGTGGGTCGTGACAGTGCCATATTCAAAGCCATGTAACTATTAGCATGTAAGGGCCACCTAGACACTTGGCAAACAGGTAGAGACCTACCCTTGGGTATGCAATTTAAGCGCTCATGCTACCACAGAGCACAACAATGAATAACATAGAAGATTGGTGCAGGTTAACAACGAGGCATAAAAACTTTGTCAAATCATCTATTGGGCTTTTCTTATACTACATATCCTTCTTTAGAACTTCAATTCATGTTCACTGGGGTAACTCTAGTCCGGCAGCTCATTTAACTAGTATCTTATCTTATCGTTCCTCTCTATTGGAGCATCAATTGGTCTATATGCTTTACGCTACATATGTCCAAAGTCGACTCCAAACCACCTAAGATCTCTCATCTTGTCCTCAATTAGCACCACCTCTAACATCCCAAGAATACGCATTTCTTATCATCTCTCTTAATGTATTGTCACGCATCCATCTTAGCATTATTATTTTTGATACACAAATTTTATGGACATGTTTCTTAATTGCCCAATACTGTCATCCATAAAGCATGGCTGGTCTTGCAGGCGTCTTATATAATTTTCCTATGAAGTTATCTTTTGTGTACTCCTCTGTTTCAATTATCTTGTTTTAATTCTACGTGTATCCTAAATTAAAAGGATATGATTATCCCCATATTGATCTCTATGTTATAGCTCTTGAACCATCAATGACGGATACCACTCTTATTGACAGAGGAGAGAATTCTTATAAATAGAGACAGCAATAGTTACAACCGTTTGTACTTGATACCAAAAAAATCAGCTTTCCGGGCAGAAACATACCATCTCATCCTAAGCAAGAATCTCCATTTGAGAAGTTTGTTGATGGCATTTCACTGATAACCATGTCGATGAAAAGGACATAGTTCAGCATCGAACAACACCTAAGCATTGAACTGTGCCTTCATTAAACAGGCTCAGGAAACTACACATCCAAGTCCAGTTCATAGAAAAAAGCTACAAATTCCAACTATAATCCAAACCTCTTTGACAGGCATAGGTCTATGTTTGTCTTTAACATCAGTTACAATAGTCATTGAGGACTCTTTATACAAAGAACAAATGTACCAGAACAATAAAGGTTCCTTTGTGCATGCAAGAACAGCTTCAAAATCAGGTACAGTACAAAAAGCAACAGTTTCTATTTGGAGATTCCTGGAAGCAAACCAAGTGGTATGGTTACTTTTCAGTGATAGTTTTCAAAACTTATCCATCTTTCAGAACAATCACTCAGACTGTAAACATGATCAGCTAGATTGAAATTCCAGTGTGATACTGAATCCTATATACAGTAGATTAGACTGAGTTTTGTTAAAAATTGATCTACCCATGTACGCTTAGGAAGAACAAAGGTTCAGTCTCTTGTACAAATAGTAGGCCGCTAAAGGTGAACTTCTTGATGATAAAAGGACATGTTTATTTTGGAGGGTGCTTACCTCCCTGAGTTAAATGAATGCCAAGAAATGGATATACAAACAAGATGTTAGGAAAGAACAAAGGTTAAGTCTCTTGTAAAAGTAGTAGGCCACTGAAGGTAAACTTCTTGAGAATAAAAAAGACAAGGTGTATGTAGGAGGGGGATAGCCACCCTGAATCAAATGGATTTACAAACAATATGGCATCTCCAAAGTTCGTCTGGGAGGTCTAATCATGGAACATCCAAAAAGCCAAGTGAGATAATAAGGCACCTTTCATCAGTCAAGTGAAATTGAGTGTAAATAGATAGTTGAGAGTAAATAAGCTTTGTGTCAATTTTCTGTCATATGCCACCTGCCGAATCAAGGCTTTCTGCTCTCAAATGTGGTCAAGTGTGGAGTTCATGGAGATTTATTCTTCAGGTCACTCTCAGCTGTTTGACCATCTATTGTTAAGTAAGCTGTCCACTGATTTCAGTAGGTAAAAGCTGGAGTATTAAGGCCAACTTCTCTGGAAGATAGGTGATAGACTTTAAAACTTCGGTGAAGAAGTAGCTACCATAATGGAAAAGTTTAGGGAATCATTTTTATAAATCAAGTATACTTCCTGGAGGGAATAAAATACAGGAACAATGAATGATTGATGTTACATCATCGTTTTCAAGGAACAATAAACAAAAGAAATTGTATGAAAGTTGAGAAAGGATCAGAAAAGGTAAGATTTCAACTACTTAGGATTGGTTTATTTAGCGCCTTTTGATGTGATGATGCAAAAGTGAGTAACGTCATACATGATTTAACCATAACCAACAAGAGTTACAAATGTGGGAACAACAACAAGAAACCCTGATCCTCTGTACAAGAACAACATAAACAGAAACAAAACAAAACAAAAAAAATTCATCCCAAATTATTGAGGTCAGCTATTTGAATCATTTTTTCTTCCATTCAGCTCCACTGAGGGCCATGTCTTATGTAACATTAGCAAATTATATATCCTTCTTCACAGCCTCGATTCAAGTTCACTTTGGCATACTTAATATCTTATGTCTCCTAAATGTTGCATCTATTGGTATCTGTTACAAATGTCAACATCACCTGAGAATATTCTCTCATCTTACCCTCAATTTACAGCACCTCCAACTTGCCACAAATATACTAGTTGATGGAGGACAAGTTAAAATACTTGAGTTTAATTGGACCAGTTTTAGGCATTAGGTTCAGTTGATTTATTTTATTTTGTTTATTTAGATGGTTTGGTTTATTTAGTTGAGTCAAGATTACAATTATCTGCAATCTAATTCAGATATGATTCAGTTTTCTTTGGCAAGTATTTCATGGACACCAAGTTTCATGTGTACGCCTACATAAAGGCTTGTAGACACAAGATGTTTTATTCAATGAAAAGTTGAGGATTTTGTTTATGTTTGTGGTGTGATGACTATTCCTAGATAAAATTCTCTACTTCATCTATTTTCTCCAAAAAAAAACCTAGTTTTCCTAAATCAAATCTGTTATCATCCTTTCCTCCCCCTTAATCTTCTTGTTGTTGTTGTTATTGGGTGCCAACCAAATCCTGTTTCACTAGTTTATGTGGGAATAAACTTTCATTATTCACAAAGAGTAGTTCATTATATGCAAGCCCACACAACCACTTCCCATAATTATTCTAGTTTCTAAATGGACAATAATTGTTGCATCTAAACGGACAATACAGATCCAAAATCGAATACAGAATCAGATTTGGAAGTGATTACCTCCAAGACAAACTAACATTTTATTTTCAAGTGTATCCATGTGAAAATAATGTCTGGTATTTATGAGCAAAGTTTGCAAGGACTAGCACAAATTACCTCTGTTTTTTGTATCTTCAAAGCACTATGTGGAGAGAGGGATTAGAGAAGGTTATATATATATATATATAAAGAGAGAGAGAGAGAGAGAGAGAGAGAGAGAGAGAGAGTCTGAGTGCTGTGTTTTAGAAAGATTTCAAAATATGTTGCTTCCATTATGGTCATGGTAATATATAGTTCAAAGTTCAAACAGTTTAAAACAGCATTCCTTGTGCATCAGAGTAGCAATCTTCAGTTACGCCTTCTACAGAATTTTGAGTAAAGCTTCAATCAACCCTACATAAGAAGATTATACACAGAAAGAACTACTAAAGTACTCTTGAAGTATGACACCAAGATGAGAACTGATCTAAGCAATTTAAGAACATCTGGAAGGGATCAGTTTTTTGGTTTGTCCTGAGTTGAGCTTCAGATGTCAAAAAAAATGGCATATACTAGATTCACTTCAGGACTTTCCTAGACATTGGAATGATTTCTATAAGCAGTACCAAAAAACTGATCTATATTAAAATATAAGGAATTATAAAGCATATAACCACAAATCCAAGCTTAATAAAGCTCAGAAGTTAAGGAAATACATGGATGGCTGCATATAACAATATGTAGATTTAAGTAAGTTCTGCTTACTGCAAACCAGCTGCAATAGCACATCAGTTCATCAGCATCAAGAACCTTGCTCCGGAAAGCACTACCTTCCAGGGACATAGGTACAAGTTTCAATTCCATAGGCCTTAGTAAAGATGTTTTTTCAGCAACCTGAAAAAGAAAATCAAGTATTCTTCTCAACTATACTTATCATATTTCCAAAAGAAGGGAAAAAAGAGCATTAATGAGCAGTCCTTACTATAGGCTACTATAGAATAAATATTCAGGATAAAGATTTTTTTTGGGTTTTCTGTTCCTTACAACTAAGCGAATCCAGTATGGTGGAAAGCTGTTGCCACTATTTTTATGACTAATCACACATCTGGGGTCAGCATAAAACTGATATCAATGCGGGCAGTTATTCGACCATCTAACTTCCATTAAAAATAATGTCTTTTCGTAATTAGCACCTATATGCTGAACTTAATAGCATTGATCAATCAACAACACTAGTGGCAACATAAATTCAACATAGGGGAGTGTGTCATTCCTTTGCACCCTTCTACTGCTTGTTTATTTATATAGATAATGCAATTCCCTATAACAAATTACCTCATTTTACCTCTTTGTGTAGACATTTTTCCAGTCTAGGGGAACTTATTTGTTCGCTTATGCCTTTCTAGGTTCTATGGTGAGGCCATCTCTCGTTCATAGCTACCTCAGCTTGGAACTTAGCGCCAACATGAAGGGTTCACATCAAGTTGACAGATGGCCGTAAAAACTAGTACATTCTTTGTGGAACTGTCTTGTGCTCCAAAGTCGATCCCATAATTACCTGGTACACCAAAATTACCATGTTCCAGTACTAGCATACTAATATGCGGTACAATTCCGATCACGGGCATTGTGGTCCGCAGTCCGGATTGCCAAATCTCACACACATTCCAGATACCTATGTATTACTTCTCACAGTTGTTTTGAACTTAAAGCTTTTGTGTGTGTGTGTGTGTGTTGTGTGGGGGGTGGGGGTGGGGGTGGGGGTGGGTGGGTGGGGGGGGATGGAATGGTTTCAGCTATTCACATTTGAATAATAACAATTGGATGTTACTAAATTATTAACAGTTTAGTTTTCCTATGTTCATTATGAATATGCGTTAAGTTAAAGTAGTTGTTGGAGCATTAATGACACATAGGCAAACATCAAAACTATAATAAAGAAAGAACATAAGGAATGAGAAAACCTTTCATTATCCAAAATATTTTCTCTATATCCTAGAAAATAAAGATAACTCAAGGATCCTAACATAGTTTTATGACTTTATTCGCATGTCTATTAGTGTTGCACCAGTTTGGGGATTAATTTTGTTTGAGTTGATGATCCGTGACAATGAAATATTAAGTTATCTTATTGCATGAAATGAAGTTATGAGTTTTGATTTTATTATGTTCTATGTAAGGTTCTTTTTTCCATATGATGACTTATTGAATTATATTTTGAACTCAAAACTAAGATCAATCCAACTAGTATTCTAAGGTGTACCAAATTAGCAAACCAACTAAGCCTACCCATCCCCCCCCCCCCCCAACCAAAAATAAATGCAAGTAATATACCCCCTTCTCGTACCCTAACCCAACCCAAGACGTACCTTGGGCGTACCACGTTCCATACTTCCATGTAACTATGGTCGAGCCCTTGCTTATAGGGGAAAGATGGGTTGGATGGTTATGAAGATGAATTGATTATGATGATTGATGACGATATAGCACTAGAAAATAAAGATAACTCAAGGATCCTAACATAGTTTTATGACTTTATTCGCATGTCTATTAATGTTGCACCAGTTTGGGGATTAATTTTGTTTGAGTTGATGATCCGTGACAATGAAATATTAAGTTATCTTATTGCATGAAATGAAGTTATGAGTTTTGATTTTATTATGTTCTATGTAAGGTTCTTTTTTCCATATGATGACTTATTGAATTATATTTTGGACTCAAAACTAAGATAATCCAACTAGTATTCTAAGGTGTACCAAATTAGCAAACCAACTAAGCCTACCCACCCACCCACCCAACCAAAAATAAATGCAAGTAATATACCCCCTTCTCGTACCCTAACCCAACCCAAGACGTACCTTGGGCGTACCACGTTCCATACTTCCATGTAACTATGGTCGAGCCCTTGCTTATAGGGGAAAGATGGGTTGGATGGTGATGAAGATGAATTGATTATGATGATTGATGACGATATAGCACTAGAAAATAAAGAAAACTCAAGGATCCTAACATAGTTTTATGACTTTATTCGCATGTCTATTAGTGTTGCACCAGTTTGGGAACAATATCTAGGGTTCCAGGCCGATTTCAGATTTACAAAAACACACACAAAAAATCATTTTATAAGCTTCACAATCACTAGATAATTGTTGTATTCCAAATCTTATTGGTTGAGATATGATTTAATAGTTGTTGAATAAGTAATTATGGGGGTTTGTTATAGTTGTACATATTTTTAGAAGATTTGTTATTCCTAGAAATTAGGATCCATTCCTTCCTATTTTTTACTTTTGTAACTTCTATAATATCTACCTTGTAAATATATGAGAATTATACAACTTTGATTCCATTTTTTTCGTGTTCAAGGTATCAGAGCCATAATCCCCTTCATACATCATTTTTTTTTCTTTCCAGTAGAGGCTTCTCTTCCAATAGCTAATGCAGCCAAACCAGTCTTTTTAGCAAAGAGGGGCTGGATCATCTTCTTCAACTACTAAAATCCAATGCACCGTAGGGTATTAGTTCCCTGGCCCAATCAAGTAGAACTCCTACTGGTAATTCTAGTGGTTTAGCTTTCGCACCATGGATTATTGATTCAGGTGCATCTGATCACATGACTAGAGTTTCTCATTTGTTTAAATCATATTCACCTTGTGCTGGTAATGATAAAGTTGGGATTGCAGATGGAAGCCTTTCATCCATTGTTGGAAATGGCTTAATTAAAATTTCAGAAATCATTGAAGTGCGACTTGTTCTCCATGTTCCTAATCTCTCCTCTCTTGTAATTTGTCTGCTAGTACATTATCCCAAGATTCCAAATATTATACAATGTTCTAAACGGTAGTAGGCGGGTGCGCGGTGGAAAGGGTCCGCCTACCGCCTAGGATGCCTAGGCGCCGCCTAGACGCCACCTAGGCGTTTGATACATTTTGGGTATTTTTTACTATTTTATCACTGCTTTTTGCATAATATGCATATTTTTAGGATTTTTTTATGCATAGCTAAGTTGTAGAACAAATATTTATGAAGTTTAAGTCATGTAAAAGTGACTCATATATCCATAATGCTTGCATAACTATTTTGCCAAAACATCTAGTCTGGTATTGCTCCGTCTAGGCGTTCACCTACACCGCCGCCTAACCCATTCTACTACAGAATTTGAATTAGAGTACACCGCGTGCCACATACTCATCTCCGCCTGTGTCGTCAAACCTCCGTTGGCCGTCTACTCCATCGCCAAGGCGCCAATGGCAAAAACGGTACGGAGGGTGACCGCCTACCGCCTAGGCGGACACCATTTAGAACACTGATATTTATATCATATTTTCGATTCCTATTTTTAATTTCAAGACCAGAACTCTGATGATTCGCAGTGCTAGAATGATTGATAGTCTTTGCTATTTCGATGACAATCGCTCCAACAATTAACAAGCTCAAGGTTTGAGTGGTAATATCAGTTCAGTCCATGTGCGTGAACAATGATGCTTTGACATCTTAGAGTAGGACATCCTAGTTTTCCTTCTTTAAAACATTTATTTCATGGTTTAGTTAAGAATTTTGATTGTACTTTGTTTAATGTGAAAGTTGTCATTTTATCTAAAAATCATCGAATGTCTTATAAATCAAAACCATATCTTGCGTCAAAACCTTTTTATTTAATTCATATTGATGTTTGGAGGTCCCTCAAAAATCACAAGTTTCTCTGGAAAGAAATGGTCTGTGACTTTCATAAATGATCGTACTCACCTCTCTTGGGTATATTAGATGAATGAAAAATACGAACTTAAAAAATTATTTAGGTTGCAAATGGGTATTCACTATCAAAGGAAAATTGGATGGCACTCTTGATCGCCTGAAGGCTCGTCTTGTGGCAAAAGGGATTCTCAAACTTATGGTGTAGATTATTTTAAGACCTTCTTCCCGGTTGCCAGGATGACCTCTGTGCAATTGCTCATGTCGTTAGTTGTTCGATATGATTGACCCTTACTTCAGTTGGATATAAAGAATGTATTTTTCCATAGGGACCGTGAAGAAGAAGTGTATGTGGTGCAACCTTCTGGATTCGTTGTAAGGGGGGTAAAGCGTGTCATCTGCGAAAGACATTCTACGAACTCAAACAATCACCCCGTGCTTGGTTTGGTCGATTTACACATGTAGTTTCCCAGTTTGGCATGTGCCAATCAAAGAATGATCATTCAGTATTTTACCAACAGACATCAGCCGGACGGATATTACTTGGTGTCTATGTTGATGACATCGTGATTACGGAAGATGATAGTCAGGGTATTGCCGAGCTGAAAAAGTTTCTTGACGAGCAATTTCAGACCAAAAATATAGGAGCATTGAAGTACTTCTTTGGCATCGAAATCATACAGGACGAGCAAGACATTATAATGTCTCAGAGGAAGTATGTTCTTGACATACTAACTGAAGCAGGGATGATGCAGACTAAGGGAACAACCTCATCCATAGATTCAGGAATAGAGTTACTTCCCGACGAGGGAATATTGGTGACCAATCATGATCAGTATTGTCGGCTGGTGACCAATACCGATGAGGGGATACGAGTTTCGCATTGGCAGGCTCTTCTCAGGATCTTGTGCTATCAGCTCAGAATCCGGGAAAGAAAATTCGTATGGAGAATCAGAGGCATAGTCATCTTAAGTGTTTTACTGATGATGACTGGGGTGTGAGTCTTACAGATCAACGGTCTACATCCGGCTATTCAATATTTATTGGAGGAAACTTAGTGTCATGGAAGAGCAAAAAATATAGTGTGGTCTTACGATCGAGTTCAAAAGCGAAATATCGAGCCATTTCTCATGGCACAACAAGGGTGTTATATTTGCAACATCTCCTAAAGGAGCCGAGAGAAGAAGCATGATCGAAAGTAGCAGATATGTGGTGTGATAACCAGTCAGCCATCTACATTGCTATCAATCCCGTATTTCATGAACGGACAAAACACATTGAGATCGACGTCCACTTCGTCCGTGATGAATACCAAAAGGGGTGATAACATTTCACCATGTGAGAACCGGAGATCAGATAGCGGATATCTTTACTAAGTCTCTTTTAGGCTCCCGTGTTCGATTTCTTTGTAACAAGCTGGACATGATTGATATCTATGCTCCAGCTTGAGGGAGGGTATTAAGTATTAGTATTATTACGTAATATCTCAAGAAGTGTGGACCTATATGTAATATTCCTATTGCTATATACATATGTGTGTCCAAACCCTCTCTTGAGGGATCAAGGGGTTTATTATTTTCTACAAAGAGGAACAACAATAAAAAAAAATTGATGTATTGTTGACCGAAATAAAAAGGATGAGCTAAAGCATGTCTACCATGACTGTATATACTGCAGCTTAAGCATAAAATATACATCAACCAACAGTGAGAAACTGGATGGCCATAACTATTGAATAAAATAAATAATAAACCAAAACCCTAGAGTTTTGGTGTAGTGGCAGGGACTTTAACAATAACAAAAGAAAACTAGGTGGCTGTTACCTTTTTCCAATCTACAAAATCAATCAGTTCATTATCCATTGTTTCTTTTGCCGCTATGCGTAATATTTTTTCCCTTTCCATTTGGGTCGGCCGTTGGAGATGTAATACTCTATCCATGCGCCCTGGTCTTTGCAATGCCTCATCAATTTGCTTCAGGTTTCTAGTGGTTGCCATTAGAACCACCCCATCTTGGTTTTCAAACCTGAGAAAGCATATTTATGCCAGAAAAAGTATTAGATGCCCTGACCTAAGAAATTTAAAATTATAAAGTAAATGTTCCAGTGTTAAGTTTTAGGGAATAAAGATTACTATCATCACGACAAGTCACCAAATTCTTTATCTTGTATTAGGCTGATGCATAAACCACACCCAGATAAAGAAAAGGTGTAGATGTATTGCAGTTTGATAGCATTGATCCAAAATCCATCAATATTTTAGTAAATGTAAATGGCCAGCCCATCGTAACCTGGTTTGACAGTTTTACTTCAAATCAACCAAACTGCCACAGTGCCACAACTTGACAACCAGTATTTCAGAGTAGGAAAGATTGAGTAGGGTGCCCCATGTAAGAAGTACACCACAGATTGCGGTAGAAATGTGGAACATATTGCCAGGGTTAGATAGTCTAACATGTACAACAATGTCAAGTGATGAAGAAGGAACCAAAGACTGGTAACAGGAAGAATTGTCATGGCATACATTAGTGCAACACTAGAAACTTCTAAAAGGAATATTGGGGAGTGGGAGACTATTATGAAAAAGAGAGACAGTAGATAAATTGTTGCCCTCCACCGATTTGAACATTTGAACATATGTGTGGGTATTATGATTAATTTGAAATTAATCATAAAGAATATAAAGCATTAACTAAAATGTGTACAGGAGCCAACATTAGATGATAACTAAAATTCAATAAATTCAGCATAATTATGACCGAAAGTAGTATGAAGTATAAGACACTAGTAGACTTTTTTATACCCATCAAGTTCTACAAGAAGCTGATTGATAAACGCCTCATGATCTTGCTTCTTAGTGTGAATAAATTCGCCTCGAACACCAGCAAAGAGATCGAAATCCTCAACAAAAATTATTACAGGTGCCTACAAAAGTAAGTGACATTAATTTTCATAAATAACAGTAAGAGTTTTGATGAATCTGAGGACACTGGACGGTGAAAATTGATCCTCAAAAATCAAATATTGTATGACATATATTTCATGATTGACACAAATACCAATTGACAAGTTCAGCTAATTTCATATAATAGTATATAATCAATATATCTTTTTAATAAAATTATAAAATGCCAAATTCCATAAGCAGTATGCATGGTTGCACTCTTGTCCTTTTAAGGTAAGTGAAAATGTTGAATGATGTCAACTTAATTTCAGTAGTTTAAAACTAACTAAAATAGATTATGTTTTCAGAATATGATAATAAATTATGCAGGATTCTGATACTTCACAAGGTCCATCATAAAGGACTCAAGAGCTACACTGTTAATTCCAATTGACATTCTTCAAAAATAATCACCATGGTTTCGACATGAAAACTAGTAACTTGATAAGAGGAACAAGAAACAGGGGAAAAGAGCTCAGAGGACAACCAAATCCCTAGCTGTCTGGAAAAGCTCTCTAACATTTGATGCACTCTGTCCAACCCACAGACCAGCTTCTAGTTGACGAGCCTTGACCTCAACAACAGGAACCTTGGCTTCAGCCGCAATGGCCAAGGCAAGGGATGTCTTACCTGTTCCTCTCTCGCCGACAATAAGAACTCCCTACAGCATCAGTCATACAGATTATCCACTAAGGGCCAGCAAGGACAATATCCTCAAATGTTAACAATGGTAGAATAATCTTAAAATACTCAAGGATATAAACATTTGAGGTTGAAAAACAGCAGTGGCATGTAGAAGTAAGTTTCAACTAATATCTAAAAGCAGGGACTGGAAAATCTTAAGCATCTCGAATGACAAAATTATATTACCAAGTCATGGACTCAATACATACATGCATATAATCCAAGCACATGTTTCATATACATCACTATTACATTGTATAGCTGTTAGGAAGAGAGACTCCACAGTTAAAGTTGCTAAGAATGGGGTTGATGAAAACTAATTGAGACTATAAAAGAGTATGCAGTTGCTAATTTACAGAGGAAATGACTCTCAATGGAGTTAAATCCTCATTATCACCATCTTCATCCAAGCCTTCTCCTATCATAATTGTGTCAGCTACAGGAGCATACAAAGGAGGAACCATGAAGAGGTCCCAAATCTTCCCAAAATCCAGATACCTATGACCCATTATGATTTTCTCCAACAAAACATAGCACAAAACCCCTCCCAATTGGGCCCCACAAATCCAATTCTCGGATGAAATTTGCTCTGATTTTTTTTCTCTATAAGGAAAGGATAGGAATTCTATTCATTTTTCATTGTTGTATATTTGATTGGATATGATCACATTTAATTTTCTTTTTCAGACTGCTTAAACATCTACCAATCAAGTATAAATATATTAAAGATTTATTATATTTTCTTACCTCTTATCTGTAATTTATTCTCTTTTACTCACAGTTACCTAATTATTTGTTTTTTAAACTCTTATAATCTTTTCATAAGAAAATATCATTTAGTAACTTGGTTCGAAAATAAATTTCATTTAGTTATTTGGTTTTTTTTTTCTTATGAAACATATATACTTAATCTGCATCTTAAAAAACAAATGAATTGTCTTTTAGTTCCTTCTAATGTAACCACAATGCCTACTCCTAACAGTGGAGCTACCAATGTGGGTGTCCTAAAGTTGGTCCTAAATGAAGAACAATACGCTATCAATCCATGTCATAGGAGAGTGTCATTACGTCAGTCGTAAGGGCAAAGCAACAACACTAGCAATCCATATTGTCCTATGACAATAAAGTTATTTTATCATAATTTTTTGTCAAAATTTTGCGTCTAAATTATGATTCTACTCTAAAAAAAAATTAGGTTGATTTCATGTTATTATTTAGGAACTTTCTCAAGTTGAATACCTAGTTTCTTGAATATTTGACAAACAAAGGATTATTTGTTCATTATTTCCCTTATAATTTAATAAGCCAATATATGGGCATTTTGGGTTTTAAGGGTTTTTTAAATGTTAACGTAAGGAAGCATGCTTACTCCAAAAATTGATGTTTTGTATGTGTTACATTGTGTTGGACATATATTGGACACATCACGGACACTCCATAATATACTAAGACACAAAAATAGGTGTTGTCTAGGTTGTCATGGTGTGTCCTATTCATATCCATGCAACATAGGTTAACGGGATGGTTTTATTAACCCATCCAAACATAACCCTAAACTCTGGATTCGACCCCTCTGAAACTGGTGCATCCCACCTCAAGGAAGCTGCAAAGTTAGGAGACATCACGAACACTTCAAAATACACCAAGACACAAGAATAGGTGTTATCTAGGTTGTCTTGTCGTATTTATAGGGCGTTTTGATATTACCCATGTTAGATGAAGGATATTGAGAATACCCTCATGTTGTTTCATAAGTCGAGAACACCCCCCTGAAAGTGTCGTTATTGAGTTTATTTTATTCTTAGTCAAAGGCAAAACTGACACTTTCAAGGGGGTGTTCTCGACTTATGAAACAACAGGGTATTCTCAATATCCTTCATCTAACGGGGGTAATATCAAAAAGCCCGTATTTATATTCATGCAAGATAGGTTAAAACGCAACATTTGCTTTTTCATGTATGTAACTTGTTTTTGCATATTAATATTAGAAAATATGGAGATTAATTCTATGTATAGTTTGTTCTCATCAAGTTTTTCCTATGTATCTATTTTTTTTAGAATATTGTTTTTGCTATGTCCTCAAGGTTGTAAAAGTCACTAGGCACTAGTTGAGCGGACACCGGGCGCCAACACCTAGCCCGTTTAAGCGGCCGTCAATTTATAGGCGGTTTATAAAAAATATAAATAAAAACAAAAATCCTACTGAAAGTTGTGAAAATGGTCCATAAAACCAAAAAACATGCATAGTCGAACGTCGGGGGCACGAGACGGGCATCAGGTAGACATCAGGCGCCTCGGCCGATTTTTAAAACAGTGGTGTCCTTTTCAAAAAAAAATACCTTTTTCAGAATCGATCAACAAATTGAACTGGAATCATCTCCAATTTGATTGCGTAGGAATTTTTTCAGATTATTGATTTTTCTTTAAGTATATTTTACGCAGAAATTTTTTACAAATTTGGATGCTTATATCATGAACTTTTTGGTAATTTCTTGATGAAATTTCAAATTGAATCCAGTTATAGTTTTATGTTGTAACTCATATATATCTGACATCTTAAAATGTTTCCGACATGTCGTCAACGTCTGACATTTCTAAACCAAATCACCAATCCAACACAAAATTAGACATCCGACATCTACAACCTTGGTTATGATTAACTTGAATTATTTAATATGGTTTTTTTAACTTGTCGCCTCTGCATAAGGCACTAGGAGACCTTAGCAGTTAGCACCTTAAGGGAGTGTTGAGGCCTTAACAAACACTGCTTCTGCTAGCTACAAAAGACTAACATTACTCTCAGTAACTCTTAATCCTCTTCCTATTGCCAATCCTACATCCCTCTTCATGTTCATCAACACAAGCTTTCTTTTTTCCACAACCATCTGCTTAATTGTTGCCTCATGCCCTTGGCAGCCAAGGCCTCCTACAATGTATTGTTATTGTTTAAACTAAGACTGGAGATTTTCTACTACCATCAGCTTCAACTGAGCCTTCTTTTGTTTCAATTTATGATGCCAAGATAGAGTAGATAAGAAGCAGATAAGAGGAGATGATGAACATACGAAAGAAGGGAGGGAGTTGAGTAAAAAAAAAGTGTCATACAGAGAATCCATTCTCCAAGGTTGCCTTCCAGACTCTTTACACACTTCTCCAACTATTGAGGGTTGGTGAAAGTAACCAAGATCCTTCAACCTCAAATCATACTTAATTTGGCAGACTTCTCCAATTCGATCTAACTTATCCCATTTGAAGACAGTACACCCCAGGGGCAATAAACAATTAAAGATGCAATGACCATGCCCATATTCATGCTTGCATTTCTCTTTTACAGAGGTACTCCATGTTAGGGACTAGAGAGGGTTCTCGGCATGACAATAACATGTGATGCTTGCCTACTGGAGGATGCGGGTTCTAGTCATTAAAACAATCTCTTTGCTAATGGGAGTATGTAAGGCTGAACGAACCTGACTCTTTTCAGATCCTGCATAAGCGGGAGCCTCATGGCTCTAGGATTCTATGTGACGGACTCATAAGCACAAAAAGATTTCCATGATTCCTTCAAAAGATTCTAGTAAGCTTAAGTACTATTTAATTCCTAACATGAAGAGCTTAACATTCTAAAAAACAATATATAAATTATTTTTTGGAATAGCATGAGGAAAAGAAGTGGAAAGATGAACATACCCGAGGTGCACGAGCTCCTTTTTCCTTGAAGGCAGTGGGATTTTGCAAACATGTCACGATATCATTAATTTCCTCTCTCATAGAGTCAACACTAGCAAAATCATCCAAACGTATAGGCGGATTCTTTACCCTCTGCATCAGCCAGTTATATTATGTGACAAACATCCTTAAAAGCACAAAACAAAGCAATAGCACAGTATACTCAAGCTTTCATCATTTATATTCTCACCTTCATCTGATCGAACGCGGACCTTATTGGATCAACACCTTCCTTTTTTCTTTGAATTGTTCTCCTTAGTTTTAACCGAAGATAAGATTTCTGCAGGCACACAAACAAAATGAGAGTTAGATTTTCACTTAAAAACCAAAGATAACTACAAGTTTTACATTATAAACTCATAGTAAATTATTACACAGTATCAAGTTATTAGAGTTTGGAGTCCATGTTTACAAGATAATTAGTTTGTGCTTAAAACCAATGCAACCAGAAAGAGCGAAGTATCTCTGAATGAGTAGATGGTGTGTTCTGCATGATAAACCACAAGTTCCCTTCTTATTGTGTTCTCGACAACAGTATATCACTTGCTATTAAGGCAATTGACACCCAAAGGACTGTTTATAAACCTGAACTTGTTTATATGCAAACTGTACCTAATGTCTTTGTTTCACACTTCCACTCTTTCTAATATGTTCTGACACAAAACTGATTCAACAACTCCCTTATAAGAATGATATACCAACAACGAAAGTAATCCTGAAAGGTTTATATAGATTCTATGATCATGATAGTTTTGGTCAAAGTGAGATGACAAAAGTATCAAAGGAGTAATGTTAGTTACAACAAAGCCATACCACTCTACGTAACTTCCTTATGTTTGGATCTCTTCGTAAAGGTCCATAACCGAAGAGGCTAGGTACCATCCGCCTCAAATAACGGAACACATTAAATAAAACAAACCCATATATGACGCTTCTTATGAGAAACCACAAGTACCACTGTATCTTATCCCTTTTCCTAGCTTTATAATTAATTTCTGCCTCAGACTGCCATCTCAAATACCACGTGGTGCCAACAGCTTGATATGCTTCCTCAGGCCATGCCATCCCTAAAGCCATTCTCACCTGAAAGATAGGATAATGGAAAGACAATATACATCAAACTTTCTAACACAATTAGCACCATAGGAAAAGCAGGCTGATATTGCTTGATAGAGGCCCCGAACTGGTTAACTAATTCAAACATTTGCTTTTTTACCTACCGGCTTTGGAATGATCAGCTCAACTAATGGAAAAATGACAACAACCATTATATCATCGTTGATATTTTTTATCCAGCTGTAAATACGTTTTCTAACATAAGAAACAACCGTTGACTTCCATAATCCAAGTAAGCACTCCTTTGACAGCCTTGCTATCAGGTGAAACTGCTGACTGATATCTAAATCTGAAAATGGAATCCACATAAATTGCACAATGGTTGGAACACCAGATGCTAGCATTTTCATATACAGTCCATCAAAGCCTCCGAAGTCTTCAAATAGTAGATCAAATTCCTGTGTCAAGTTTGACAAATACATAAAATTCAGACAGATCTAATCGGATATAGAGATAAGAGATAAGTGTTCGATAATATACCAATCACATGAATATATCAGTCTTACAGAAGAACCTGGCATAGATACCGGCATGGAACTAACCTTAATATCAACATAGTATTCTTTGTCATCACCCTTTAGTGCAACATACATGACAGCCCAGTCATGCCTAATACAAGCATTTTCTATTAGTTTCTTGGACAGGGCATAAGGAACCGCCACTGGATCCATTTCCCATCTGTTTTTGTCATCATTGTACCATGTCTTAGTTACCACCCTCTCTCGATCCAGAAGGATGCGCTCCTGCAGCAACCATAAGTCGTTAGTGTGATCATCTAATTGCACTTTATGTAGAATGTATAAAGGTTTGGCCAGCAAGTGGTCATAGAAGTGGAGAAAACAATATATGAATGAATACAGGAATGAATACAGGTACTTGCAACAAATGTCCAGTTGCATGTAAATAAACAACCGATACTGGAATTTGTGTAAGCCCGGACATAAAGCAAGATCTGACCTATGCTGCACAGATTCAATGGAGGTATCCAACACCATAACACGTATTGGATATGTACAGGCAGTGTTCTAAATGGCGGCCGCCTCGACCGCCTAGGCGGCGTCTAGGCGGTAGGCGCTCTCTCTCCACACCGCTTTTCGGTAGGCGGTGGAGTAGGCGGCCAATGGAACTTTAACGACATAGGTGGACGCCTAGGAGGAGCAATACCTAACAAGATGTTTTGGCCAAACGGTTTTGCAAGTATTATGGGCCTATGGTTCACTTTTACAAGACTAAAACTTTATAAATATTTGTTCTACAACATAGTTATGCATGAACATCCTTAAACTATGTATATAATGCAAAAACTGTGGTAAAATAGTAAAAATATCCAAAATGTACGCCTAAGCACCGCCTAGGCGGTAGGCGGACTCTTTCCGCCACGCAGCCGCCTACCGCCATTTAGAACCTTGTGTACAAGCTTAACACACTGATATAACATCAAGGACGTGTTGCATACATTTTAAAACTCTAATCTGATGTGTATCAGTGACTGACATTCCCTCTACTTTGGCATGGTTTATTAATTTCTAGTCATAGTTCTAATATTCAAGATTTATTTTGCAAAAAATCATGAATTATTCAGGCATATATAGACTTACAAATATATCCATCATTTATTTGGAGGTTGGAGAACTGATCGTATTGTTCATGAATTATTGGTATAACCCGCAATTTTTGTGAATTATTTGAATAATTCACTACAGATAAGCCAATTCACAAGTTAATGAACAAAATTCAGCTGCACAAAGTCACATCACAAAAGGAAAACTCGGGCAACAATGTTGTACACCCTCATTATAACTTATAACATGGTTTGAAGCCACTGAAGTAGATGGGAAGCAATCTTAATACCAGCAGCTAAGTACAATTGCCAGCAAGTAAATACTCCCCCTTCTCTCTGTTCTTGAGCAGAAGAACAAAAGGATCATTTGTTTTGGTGTCTTTGTTTCAAGGAAAACTCAGACAAGTAGGCAACAATGTCGCACTTGGTCATTATAACTTATAAAATGGTTTGAAGCAGTTTCGGCCGATACTGATATCGACCACTATCGATACGGTTGGGCATGTTCCGATCCGATACAGATACTGACCGATACCAACGTTAGGAGTCGCTTTCCCGGTCAAATCGACAGAGGAAATTGTTGAAAAAATAGCAATCATGAAGGGTGTAAAAACTTACTAAGGTTTTAAAAGCATGTAAATGAGGAAAACTTACTTATCAGCTATAAACCAATCAACAAGAGTGAGTATTATTTCATTCAATTTCAAAACTACCAAGAAATAACACATAAAATACTTAAAATTATGTCAAAATGTATAAAATATTTTTTCTAAATTTTTAATAATTTATTAATAATTATTTTCTTTCCCATACCAAAAAACGATATTCCAATCGAAAACTACAGATATTGTCTATATACCGTCGATTCTGATACTCACAGGAAGGGTCCAATATCGATTTCAATACCATGAACCTTGGTTTGAAGCCATTGAAGGAGATGGAAAGCAATCTCAATACCAGAAGATAAGTATACTTGCCTGCAACTAAATACTGCCCTTTCTCTCTGTGTTCCTGAGCAGAAGAAAAGGACCATTTGTTTGGGGTCTTTGTTTCGAGTAAGAAAACTGAACGATGGGCTAAAGTTGTTCTCTCAAGAATAACAAAACCCCTCAAATTGTTATCTTACTAAATCCATGTATTGTGAACATCCCCTTATTTTCATTACATAACATCTTAACTATTTGTATATGGTCTTTTTTTTCATAGGTGCTCCTTTTGTCTGGGCATTTAATGTTTCTATTCGATGGCCATCGCTATTGGCAAGAACTCACTGAATCCATTATTTAGGCTAGGCTCATAACAAATTAAAAGCCTCTCCTACTACTTAGCCCGGAGCCTTGAGCATTGTACAAGCCTACAAGGATGTGTTCTAGGAGTATCCCAATACCTTCTGGTCAGAATTGCCACAACATGGGAATTCTTCTTAGCAAGAGTTATCACAGTAGGATAATGGCAAGGAGGATTTAAAAGCATTATGGCATTAAGATTTCAAAGGTTTAGCTCAGGACCTCCCACTACTCGTCGTATTTGGTACCAGGGGCTTAGGGACTTAGGATACACATGTGGGTCATTATCATATTAGTGCTACCACACATAACTTTGAGAGTCATGATCATATAATTGAGGAACGTCTGTCTTTCTAAGAACGTTTTTGCTTCTCACTTTAGTCAATTAGCAATAATCTTTCGGAGGACATCCGGAAACATGTTTCAACTTTCACGTAGCTTGGCAAGGAAATTTTGAGTCGATGATACATGACCCTTTACAAACCTCTCGAGCCAGCCATCTAGGGTCATGATTCACGAACACAGGGACTTAGGACACGCATGTGGGTCCCGAAAAATAGGGACTTGGGACACACATGTGGGTCCCTAAAATGAGGGGTATTCTTCTTCTACTCTTATTCATTTTTTGTTCAAAGACTCCGAATTTACGTAATCGGTACAGATTACTTTTTGACTTTTTTCGAAAAGGTAAGGTTGGTACTATTGAACTACAAAAAATATTACAGAGGTGTCCGTAGTTCTCCTATCCACTTTGTACTTTGGCCTGAATACGAATGTTACTCGGTATGTCTATAGAACTAGGATCATTATCACTTTTATAATTACAATTGAGCATGAGATCTCTAACATCTTTGATGATGCTTTCTTGCAGCCAAATGGACCTGATTTTCTCCTGCTGCTAAAAATCTTTTGTTCCTCTCTTGCTAGATATTCCCGACTGTGGAGTTGATTATGTGCCTGACTAGGATAAGAGCTGATATTGTTCGTATTCTTGTCTCTGAGTTTTAGAGGTCTCATCAATAAGGCTATATATGCTCTTCCTAGGTAATTGCAAGTGTTTCCTCTTGCTCCATATGTTCTTGGAATAGTCACACAGGAAAAAGATATGCTCAGTGGATTCCTTATCTCTTTGACAAAATTCATTCTCCTGATATTGTTAACACATAGCTTAACAGCTTACTTTTGGTTGGTAGTTTCTCTCTTAGTCCTCTGTAAGTACAGAATGACATCTTGCTGCAATATCCCTTATACAAGATCATAATCACCCATTCAGGTGTTAAGAACTGGCCCCCATTAGCAGACTATAAGCTGATTTCATTGAGAATTTATTGCTGTGTCCAGACCCAAAAGTCCTTGGGCTTGCTGTTTGGAATCTTAACCTGTTTGATCTCCCCAGAGATAGGAGCTGTGATAAGAAGTTCTTGTGGTTGTCATTGCCCATCTTTGAGGATCTTGCTTGTAGTGTAATCTTCCTGATATAATTGGTATGCATCCCACCTACTTTGACATATATATATATATATATATATATATATATATATATATGTTCAAAAACCAGCCGGTTGGTTCATATTATAGAACCAACATATGTTACAACCATTAGATTTGAATTGCAATGCTGAGATTACACAAGTATCTTTTATGTAGATACTTTCACATTTTAATCTCAGCCTTGCAATCCAAATCCAACGGTTGTAACATAGGTTTGTTCCATAATATGAAACCACCCGGCTGGTTTTAAAGCATATCTCTCTCTCTCTCTCTCTCTCTCTCTCTCTCTCTCTCTCTATATATATATATATATATATATATAGTTAGAATTATATAAATATTAACCCTCACCCATACTAAAACTCTAGAGATTTGGTACAGTGGAAGGGACTTTAACATTATATCATAGCAGCCCATATTTGAATCTTATCTGGCATGCATTTCGAGCTGATTAACACAAAATTACCGCATCGTGAATCCAGCTCTTGACCCATGAAATCGACATTCGACCAGCGGGGGCGTGCTAGAATAATATAAATATTAACCCTCAACCCTCACCAAAACTTTAGAGTTTTGGTGCAACGGCATGAACTTTAACACAGATACATAATGTCACATCATGTAGTATCAAGGTTCAAAGTATCGGTATCGGAATCGGTATCGGACCATTCCTATGAGTATCGGGATCGGCGGTATCGGTAGTATCGGCAGTTTCGGATCGGAGTATCGGATTTTTTGGTATCGGAAAGCAAACAACTATTAGTAAATTATTAACATTTAGAGAATATATTTTATACATTTATGCATAATTTAAAGTATTTTCAGTATTGTTTCTTAGTATTTTTGATGTTGAATCAAATAGTAGTCATCCTTGTCGATTGATTTATATGCGATAGATAAGTTTTTCTCTTTTATATGTTTTTACAACCTTACTATGCTTTTACATCCTTTCTAATTGGTCTTTTTAATTCAAATTTTTTGCCGAATTGACTGGAAAAGAGACCTCTAATGTCGGTATCGGTCAGTATCGGGTATCGGTCGGTATCGGATCGGGACATGCCAAACTGTATCGGTATCGGCCATATCGGATCGGTATCGGCCGATACTTTAAACTATGTGTAGTATACATGTGTTTAATAATATAATTATAGTCCTAGAGTTTTGGTGTAGTGATAGGAACTTCAACCTACCCAAGTTTGAATCTCCCATGCGCACATTTTAAGCAGATTTTTAAAAATATTACATCATTGTGTGAATCCAACTCTCGGCCATGAAATCTCAACTTACGGGCGGCATGTTGAATAATATAAATATTAACCCTCAATTCTCACCACCACTCTGAAGGGACTTTAACAATATGCAACAAATGGTTCGACACAAGAATGACATATGTAGATCGAAATCTACGATAACCAAGAATGCACAATGAGAAAGTTCATATAATATATACAAAAATAGAGTCCATTAATGATGACCACAACAAACAAATAAAACCATGAGACTGGTTCAGGAGGGGGTTGTTTACCTAACTCCAATAGTTATTTGTTATTATGGTAGAAAAGAATTATATCATAACAAAGATAGCATGGTGACTGTCATTGTATGCAGATAATACAAAATTGTCTATTGTCCTTCGGGGAAGAAATATTTAGCATCAACAAAAGTAGGTTTTGTGGATCTAATGTTTGACAAAATAGTCTCTCTTCATTATTTATTCCTTATAACAGGGGAACAATTTTATGTTATGACAAAAATGACAAGTTAGTGATTGTTTCTATACGCAAGATCGTATAGAAATCTCCAGTGTGACTCTCAGAAGAAATATTTTGTATCAATAATGAGACAAATGAGACTAATGGACATTTTGAGAAAAGAATACCTGTCTTTGATTCATGTACTCTCTACCATGCTCTGTGTTCTGAAGTAGATCCCTCTTCAAGTTAGCCTTAGCTTCTTCACGCCACTTCTTCCATCCATGATATAAATGAAGACTGACAGCTTTCGGAACTGTAACTTCTTTCTGTCCAAACATCCACCTTAACTCGACTTCTGGAAAACCCTTCACAATTTCCTCAGCAGATGTCTCGACAAGGAAACATTTTTCATCTCCGTGCCTTTTCAATTTCTGTCTCAACTGGCCTTCCAAATTCATTTGCATCTGTTGTGACTCTTTAAGTGCTCGTTTTATGTTAGTAAAACTTTGGGTACTACTATCCAAAAACATGTCGGGATCTTCAGCTTCTAAAACTCTTGGCAGTAGTGTTTGCTCCCAATATTCTTTTTGGGCTGTTTCTAACTGTTTCTTGATATCATAGCTAGATAGTCCAGAAGAGTTCTTTTTATCTCTGTAATGGAATAAAATTAGTATGAGGAACTAACAAATACTGAACAATGTTGTAGTAAAACTGACACGTGCGAAATAGTCACCACAGAAGCTTTCCTTGCAATCGAGTACGCAATTGTTACTTTATACAGTACTAGTTTTGCATACATATAAAGTTCACTAAAGTTTTTAGACCATGTCACATATACTCCTGAGATTTATCACCTGTTATTCTTTTGAGCACTAAATACCAAGACAAGATTACTATATTATTGACCCACACTATACGCTAATATTTTCACAGAAGTTATGACTGTAACATATACTTCTAAGATGTCTCGCCAGTAATTCCTTTAAGCAGTAAATACCAAGGCAAGAAGCCTTGTCCCACATAATATGGTCCACTTTCCTGATCAAAGTACGTGATATCGAGTTAAAAATATGTCAAAGCATTAAGATTTGCATACCACAATGGAGCAATTCTAACTCTAGGAACCTAGGCAAGAGGGTAGCTTTTAAAATCAAACGTATCTCCACTCTAAAAGCACTGAATTTAATGTTCACAGACCCTCTTCATGGTGCCATGCCATCATCTTATGTTGGTAACTCTTGACTCCCGTGACTATACACACATTGTTAATATTTTTTTTTATCCAACATACCATGTTGACTTCGTTATCAGTTTTTTAAATCAGAATCGTACCCTAAAAAGTAAAAAATGTAATACATCCAGGAAAGAACCCTCTGTGCCACAAATCACATGCATACTAATATTTCATGAGAATCTTAGTTGCAACATTCCATGAAGACAATACAGATATAAACAAGTGAACTTGATAGTTCAAGAGACTGCCACATACGACCTCTGCCTACTGAACTTCTCCATCGTAAGCAGTCTCCCTCTCGATAAATTAAAGCGTCCTAATAAGCATACTGATGGAGGAGCATCATTGGGTTCGAATGGATTTCTGATTTCAAGTCAGAGTTCCTTGGGCTTGACTTGAGTTTAATCTGGGTGAAGTATTAATTTCATTTAGATTTTATTTGGTTTGAATATTTAGTAGGATTAGATTTATTTAATTGGGTAGATTATTTGTTTCTTGAATTATAAGTTATCAATTTATAATAATCTTCCGCATTATCTCAAACTTTGATTTGTAAGTCATACCCCGTTTAGGACAACCCTGTAGTTTTCCTATGTCAGATATAAAATCCTTCGACAAGAATCTTGCCCTTAATGTAATTTCCCTTAGTGTATCATACTCCCTTCAATCCTCCAACATCCCAACCTCCACCTTCACATTCCCGCTACTAACTTGCCCTTCAAGACCCTATCCCTCTCCTTCTCTGTTGCCAATGTCGAATCCAACATTCCCCATGCTACTTGACCTTCTAACACCTATGCTCTCTTGACTCGACTTTACCTTCTCATGGCCTCTTATATAATCTCCCTCCTCTTCGACCTCGCCGCTGACAAGACTGCCTCCACATCTCCTCCAAAGAACTTCGCCTCTTCGATTGTCTTGCCCAGAGAACCAAAAGTGAGGCAGCTAGTCCCTTTGTGTACTCCAAGAACTGATGATCTTTGAACATTGGGTCTTTCTTGATTAAATCCTTCAACAGCCATGGTTTAAAATTTTGATTTCACTTTTACTGTTTTAGTACCTGATGCTCTCTACCAGTACCAATATCGGCAGTTTCGGTAATTTTGGATCGAAGTTCTGGAATTTAGGGTTCATCTCTTTTTCAAATAGACCTTTATTGACAATATGAAAATGAAAGATTATGAGGTATACATAATTTCTATTTCTTTTCTTTTCTTTTTGTATAGGTCAAAATTGCATAATTACATGATTTGAATAAGTCAAGTATACAGCTCAAGATTTTGGGGTTTGGCAAGTTATATAAGTATTTACAAAGAAGTTATTTATTTTCAGTTAAATATTGTTTTGTTGTTTAAAAAGAATGTTATATTATAAAATTTTAGTCAAGCTTTTGGAGTTTCAAAAAGTCATATATAAGGAATAGAAGTTCTCTCAAATCCTTTTTATCCTAAGGGACTAGATTGGTAAATTTGTTATTGCAAGACTAGTCTATAGTGAGTAAAAAATATTGCAAGAAAGAGGGGGATCCTTGGTTGAAAAAAAAAAGATCTCCTGTATAGAACCAGATTAATGGGTTTAAGTCTTCAAAATCTCCATTTTGGCAAACCCACCTTATGACTGAGTTCCAGTTTTGCCAGTATCAGTCTTTCGATAATGTAAATACTTTAAAGAAATCTATAGAAGTAAATAAAAACTTTTTTAGGCATATTTATGCATGTTTTATGTAATTTGAATTTATAATCAACATTTCTGAATCGCATTCCACCAGCAAATAATATTTTGATCGGCTTGTATTTAGAACACATAACAATAGCATTGTCCATTGACTACATTTTAGCATATATAACAATACTGTTAAATCCATTATTTTGAGTTTATAATCAACATTTTTGAATCGCACTCCACCAGTAAATAATATTTTTATGGGCTTGTATTTAGATCACATAACAATAGCATTGTCCATTGACTACATTTTAGCATATATAACAAATATTGTTAAATCCATTAAAACGCATAACAATCGCATTGTTTATTGACAACTTTTAGCACATATAACAACATTGTTGAATTCATGATATATTTGAACTTATTTGATGATAAACAGTTAATAATTATAAATAACTAATTTAGTATTTATTAATACTAATACTAAGCATAATTATTAGTGTATCCAAGTATTTTACACCTATTTTATATCTAAGTAATGAAACTTCAATAAATTTATTCTAAGATATATAATTTTATGTAATTTTACATTCAACTAACGAGTATATATAATTGTAGTAGAAGTATATAAGTATATACAATTTTCTGTATAACTTATAAAAATTTCCTGTTCCTTTCATAGTTGAAAATTTGAAATCCACAAGTAGATGAAAGACGAACATAACTTCAACATGGGAACAACAAGAACTAATTCTCTCAAGACATATTTTTTATGAGTTTTGGTAAAGTGACAACCAGAACCAAATTGCGGGTAAGGTTTCAGATTGGAAAATACCAAATAAGATACGAAACGGGTGAAATGTATTGCTCTCAGGCAAAATATCAAATATTGGCTTAAATCATGGGAATCGGTTTTTGTTTGGATTTAATGACTAAGTTGATCCAAATCCGATCATTATACTTATCAAGGTAGTCAAAGGCGCAAGGCACACTCAAGGCGCAAAGGGTCCAAATCGGCCGAGGCGCAAGGCGCACTTAAGGCGCGTGCCCGAGCGACACGAGGCGCAAAAATTATATATATATATATATATATATATATATATATATATATATATATATATATATATATTCACATCGGATTTCTACATTGATAAACATGTGTGCTTCAAATTCTCCCATGTCTAGGTTGCAATCACTTTGAATTGAGTGAGTGAGAGAGAAAACAATAAAAAAAAAAGTACATCAATTCAAAAAACAGTCTAAAAATAGTATAACAGTTAAAAAAATAGTCTAAACATGTTATTTTTTCACAAGATTTTCAAGACGCGCCTTAGCTATTTCAAGGCGATCGAAAAAGGCGCACATAGGCGCGCCTTAGGTGCGCCTTAAGAATTGCGCCTCGCCTGGAGTACCCTGAGGCGCTGCCCCTGCGCCTAGG
>JAYESA010000007.1:178517460-178565971 GCA_036927795.1 Iris macrosiphon | reverse complement strand
GTATAGCCTCTCTTTTATGCTCTCAAACCAGCAAGATCGGTTTTAAGGAAGCACTCAAAATTTACTAGGCATCAGAATATTAATATTCAAATGAGCAATTGTGAATCTGCAATTTTCGTAACTAACAATGCAAGAAAAAAGTGAAGATGGTACCTTCCACGGCTCCCAAACCTCAACTGCATACTGAACCTCTCCACCAAAAGCTCGCTCTCCTTCTCAATAAACGAAAGCTCCCTGATCGCAATACTATAAGCCAAAGTCTCTTTCCTCAGTATCTTATCCTCAATCTCCCCAATTTTCTCCCACAACCCATTGTACTCCTTCTCGGAATTACCGATAAAATTCTCCAATCTCTCCACCTCCGACTTGTCGACAGCTCCCTTTCCCTTCAGGGTCTTGTCCCTCTCCCTCTTCGCCATGAGCGCCGAGTCGAGCACCTCCCCCGACTTCCTGATCAGCTCCATCTTCTCCCTCCTCCACTCCCCCGTCTCCTCGTTCAGCTTCTCCAAAACCTCGGCCTTGAGCTCCTTCCTCTTCGACTTCACCTCCGCCAGTGCCTGCCTCACCGCGCTCACGTCCCCCTTCGAGGCCTTCACCTCGTCGATCCTCGCAAGCAGGACCGAGACCGCGGCGAGCAGCCGGCGGGTGTGGTCCGAGAACTCGTGGTCCTTCGGCCGGGTCTCGGTGACCGGCGAGGCGACGGTAGCGTGAGCCTTGGAGCGGGAGATCGGGACGAGGGCGACGGCCGTGGAGAAGACGAGGAGGGAGAGGGAGCTCCGGGCGATGTCGAGGAGATTGGCGGCGGGCTTCGGGGGGGTTAGGGTTCGGGTTGGGTCGGGGGAGGAACTGACGGCAAGGATTCGCCGGCGGCGCATCGGGAGAGGGAGGGAGCGGCGGGAGGAAGATGCGGGGAGCAAGAAGGTAGTGGGCGAGAGGTGGAATGGGGAACGAAGAGCGCTGGAATCCATGGTGGAAGAAGGAGGAGAGATAAATTAGGGTTAGGATTAAGGTTTCATTATGGAGGAATGGAGAGATTGGAAGAAGAAAGAGGAGCTTATTGCTTCCTTCACCAGGGTTGAATTTGCAGGGAAAGAGGCGGGTTTTAGATAGGGTTTTCAGAACGTTGGAGGATTTATTTTACATAAAAGCACCCTCCATTAATTGTACTTTGACACTACGTGTTGTGATTTTATTTTCCTCTTCTTTTTCTTGAAAAAAAAAACATTTGTGTTATGACCTGAATTTTTGTTATTGTGTTAACTATAACATTTATTGTCAGAATAATGCTATTAGGGCATGTTTGGTTCTGATTTTAAACTCAACATTATGAGTTTAAACGTCAACATTAGAGGAAATAATGTTTGGATATTGAGTACTGAGAATGAGTTGTTCAGAGAAAGAAAAAAAGTTTTCAAATAGTTTTTAAACAAACTGCAGGGAGGAAAAAAGTTTTTAAACACACTTTGCAGGGAGGATATTGAGTACTGAGAATGTGTTGTTCAGAGAAAGAAAAAAAGTTTTCAAATAGTTTTTAAACACACTTTGCAGGGAGGAAAAAAAAACGGTTTTTTTTCGTATAAAGTAATATATTTATATAAATTTATAAAAAAAGAAAAAAGTTGGGAGAAATTGCAAAGAGGAGGAGGACTCGCCAACTGAGTTGGCTGGCGCAGTCCTCGAGAGGCCGCTCGCCAACTGAGTTGGCGGGGCGCAGTCCACGAGAGACCGCTCGCCAACTCAGTTGGCGAGCCACTGTCTTCCCTCCCTTCTGATTCCTGACTCCTCCCCTTCCTCGGAGACCACCCACGACCCCTCCCCTTCTCTCGGAGACCCCCCCCCCCATCCCCTCAACTTCCCCCCCTCCCCTCCCCTCCCATTCCCTCCCTATAACTACCCCCAAGTCCGAAGCCTCCTCCTCACACATTCTTCTCCTCCTCCTCCTCCTTACTCGTAGCAATCCTCTTCCTCCTCCTCCTACTCACATCTATTTTTGGAGATGGCTACCCACAATGACGGTCGTCTTCCTGGCGGACCGACTACTCAGCTTATTATTAAGCAACGTGAAGACCACATTTCTAGTCAGATATTTACTGGCGAGGTAATTTTTGAAATTACAAGTTTCCAACTTTAGTAATTTATATACAAAATATAATGCATATGTTTTTTATAGTTATACGACCATGATCTTGGTTTACGAACCCGGATCCATGTACATTGGCGGACCGAAAGGAATTATCGTACGTGGGAGCTAAATTCGGTCCAAAAGGCTTTGGTGGAATCCTTTGGATTCTACTATATAGATCGTGTTAGATATTTAATCCACGATCTTCATTTAGTTGTAAGTCTTGCGGAGCGTTGGTGGCCCGAACGCAACACTTTCCAACTCCCATTCGGCGAGATGACGATCACCCTTTTTGATGTGGCAAATATACTAGGGTTACCTATTAAAGGTAACGCTATATATTTTGATCCACACTTAAAGGGATCTGATCTGATCAGGAGGTATCTCGGTGTTAGCCCTCCATCAGGTATAAAAGACGGCAATTTTGTGAAGTTTATATGGCTTCGTGACAACTTCATGGACCTACATCACACTATTGACGGGGTGGTTGATGTAGATGAAATACGGGTATGTATTTTTATTAGTAAATTTGTTTATGACTTAATTTAGTGTCTATATAACACTTAATATATCCAGGTCATTCGTTGCACTAGAGCGTATCTGCTCTGTTTATGTGGTACAATTCTATTTTCCGATGCATCGGGAAATATGATAAATGTGCAGCTTCTACCATTCTTGGATGATTTAACAAAACCTACTGAGCATGCGTGGGGAGCTGCTACTCTTGCCTTTTTATACGCCAATCTGACAGAATTTGTCAGATCCAATCGCAAGAGTATTTGTGGATGTATTTCACTGATTCAGGTATGAATGAAAGACCTTAAAAAGTTAGAGTAATTTTATACGCAAATTTTGTTTGTACTAATGTCATATTTTTGTTTTATAGTTCTGGTCCTACGAGCACTTTTATATTGGTAGGCATGTTACTAGCATTCTCAGTGATGTTGGAGTATTTCCAGTTGCTATGCGCTGGCCTACAGATGTAGTGGATTATCAACACTACCAATACAGGAGTGTATCACTTTATCGTAGCCAATTTGATACACTGCAGTATAATGAGGTAATTTTTAAATATGCAATAAATATCTTTAAATTATTTAAGTTTTGATCGTAGATAAACATCACATCTAATTGATAGAATATCTTTAATTAGGTTACCTGGTTACCTTACTCATGTGAACCTGATGCTCCAGAAATAAAGAGGACATCATATGCATTTACTTTACACAGATCTCATATTATATATGATCGGTTCACCATGTACCATCCGGCAGACCGTGTTCTTCGGCAATTCAGAATAAGCCCAATAATTCCCGATGATCCACCGACAGTCGGTTATAAGGCAGCAAATGCATTACAACGAATCCTTGGTCTCGTTGCTGACTGGAATAATCGGTTCGAGAATTATAGTATGAGGGACATGTCTCCCAGACTAAATTCTGCTGAGGAATGTAAGTTATAAGTTACTCATTATTCGTATTGATTTAGTGTAAATAGTTTGCTAAAATTTTGTTTACATTATGCAAACATGGGTAACATGGACTATAGGCAATGGTGGGGATGCCCTCTTATGAGCAACCGAGTATACCAATATGAGGAGCAAAGGTTCAAGACTAGATCCGTAGATGATTCTACTCTGCGTGCTTTTGTCGATGGAATGCATGATTTGGTATGACTTCATTATACTTTCAAAAATACATATACATAGATATGATAAATATATTAATTTACAAGTTTCAAATTTCAGAGTGGTGTATACCGACAACATTTACAACAACCTCATAGAAACCTTTCTCCAGAAAGTCGGCGTCTTATGGAGGAACTTGTGACTCGTGTTGAGCATCTGGGTATTGGACGGGAACCTGAAATGCCTCCAGTACAATCACATCTTCCACCGGACTATCCGACCGGCTTAGTACGACAGAGACACTCTCGTCGTCGTCGGAGGGATACTGCAGAGGACCCTTTTCACCATAATGCTGGAGCGGGCCCGAGTGACCAGTATGCTGGAGGGAGCCCGAGTTACCAGTATGCTGGAGCGGGCCCGAGTGACCAGTATGCTGGAGCGGGCCCGAGTGACCAGTATGCTGGAGCGGATCCGAGTTACCAGTATGCTGGAGCGGGACCGAGTTACCTGACTGCTGGAGCAGGCCCGAGTTACCAGACTGTTGGAGATGAAAGCTACCAGATATTCACACAATTTTTTTTGACTCCATCAGCACCGCTGCCTACCCAAACTCAACAAGACGAGGAGGAGGAGGAGTAGATAATTTGTAACAATGAATGATTGTAATATTTGTATGATTTGTAAAGGGTTTTTATTACAATATTTGGGTATTGAACAATTCTATTTTACTCTCTCATTATCAGACTCAATATTATAATATTTTTAAGTTTGTATTGAATAATTCTATTTTACTCTCTCGGTTGACTAGTACATCTTCTTCGGTTGTGTCCCATAGCACCACAATTACTGCAACGTAGATCTCTCGTCGATGAATTCCGGGGTTTGATGCGGTTCTTCTTTGGTCTTCCGACTTTGCGTTTTACATCTGGCACCCCAATTTGTCCTCTTACCAAAGGAGCTTGGATCTTGTAGGGCCCTGGAATTGGCTCCATTTTTGGTGCGTATACACTTTTTAAGGTATCCGTCGAAAATACTGCAGGATAAAAATTATCAATACTAATATTGCAATATCTATAAACAAAACATGCATGTATACATGATATATAAGTATGGTACCATCTAAAACATGTACAAGATCTGTCAGTTATATTAACAATATAGGTTCTACTTGTTGCCCGGTCTATTATTTCAAACTTATAACTATCAATAGCTAATATTTCTAGGTGATTCTTCTCTTTGATAATAGAAGCCATGTTCTTTAACATCTTCGGACAATAATCTGTGTCTATATTTTCAGCATTCTTTCTACGATTGTCATGACGTGTAATAATCTTGGCTCTAATACCATCGAGATGTTATTGGCTTATCTCGTAATTTCTTAATCCAGCTATTGAAACATTCAGCAAGATTAGAAGTGTTAATATTTAATCTAGGACAAGTAGCATACGCTGTTATCCAATGTTCAAATCGACGACTTTCATCGTTTACACCAATAAGTCAATCGTACAAAATTATTTTCTCGGCTTTAATTATATCAAACACACTCTCTGCATCCGTTTCATTATATGATCTAGCAAGCGAGTCTAACAAGTGTTAAAATACTGGTTCTTTGGTAACTTTTTTTATGTTTTGTTTAAAATGTTGAATACAAAAAAAATGAGGAGATGCAGGAAAAATAGCACGAACAGCATTTATTAATCCCTTTTGCTTGTCAGATATAAATAAAATTGTACTCCAATCATTAAAACAACTTTCAAAAGATATTTTAAGAGAATTTAAAAACCAAGACCAAGAATCACTATTCTCACCTTCAGCAACAGCATAAGCTATAGGATATAATTGATAGTTAGGATCGTGAGCACAAGCAATAAATAAGATACCTTGATATTTAGACGAAAGAAATGTAGCATCAGTACTAATAATTGGTAAACATCCCCTTAAAAATCCATCAATACATGACTTAAAACATATAAAAATTCGTTGGAAGTTATTGTTTTCGGCAGTTTTAATAAAACATGTACTACCTGGATTTGTCTCCATAATTCTATAACAATACTCCTCAAGACTAGCGTATGCCTCATCATAACTACCATTAATTTCAGCTAATATTGTCTCTCGGGCTCTTCAGGCTTTGGAATAACTAACTTGTATACGGTGCTCCATATATATATCTTTAACAATTTGTGATGGACTGTATGACTGGTTATCTCTAATAATGTCAATTATCATGGTCTTAATCCATGCAGCGGGAGCTAGTCGATGACGTCCTGTACTAAGTCTTCCTAAATAAGAATGACAATTTTCTAATGTACTAACTTTAACTATATCGTCATTTCTAATAGATTTGACATATACTCTCCAATTACAATTCGGTTGATCACAACTATATATAATTCCAAGAGCATTATTCATAACACTAGCTGAACAACTAAAATTATATTTAATTGCTAAATTACTTATAAAGCTTCTAAAGTGAGAACGACTAGGAAATGATTGTCCCTTAAATACTTCATCAATGATAGCTTTTACAACATCATCATCTACCGTATAATCTACATTTTCAACTAAATCATCACTATTTCCATCGTCGTTGTCACTATCATCATCATGGTTAGATTCATCTGATGAATGACCTTCTTGGATAAATGAAACAATTTGTTGAGAAGAACTAGCACCCGAACTAACATGCTGATATTCAGAAAAATATTCATTATTTTTACTGTCTAAGGTTGCTGCTACTTTAATAACATATATTTTTATATACCGTGATTGTGAATTAATCTCAAGAATATAATTCCATGCATCTTCACTATCTATCAAAAAACAATTAGAACAAAAAATAGACTTCAGAATAAAATCATAATGAATAGAACAACGTTCAATAATATGATTACGTATATTTTCAAAACTAATATTCGGATAAGTTAAAAAAATTATACTTTCTCCTCCTTCGTAATTTAACCCATTTACTTTACCTCCGTGCGAGCATACAATTCTTATGCTACGATCCATGACGATTGAGAACTTTTGCTACAGGAAACTCAAATGAACTTTAGCTTGTAAAACCCCTCCCCAGAAAATCGTATAAGCCCTTTATTTATTAATTATTAATTAAATTGTAGTAATTAGGTCCAAATGGGAGAAATAGATTTTTTATAATTTTTATGTTAGGTGTTCGGGCCCTTAGATGACTTGTGGGACCTTCAGGAATTTTTCGGAATTTATTCCATGTAGGAGACCCCTTGAGCAGTTGTTAGCCTAACAATGTACAATACCCCATTATATAAATTTTCTTATGTGTGAATATATATATATATATATATATACAAATATATATGTATATTTTATTCAAAGAAAGAAAGAAAGAGAAAAAAATTTAATAAGTTAATAGAATATAATAATAATAATAATAATATAATAAGTTACTACTTATTATAAGGGGACTTTGTTTCAGCATAGTTGCTGACTTGAAAACCCAAGCAGAAATACCAATTGGCCGGCCACTTATTATAAGTTACTACTTATTATAATAATAAGTTACTACCAACGTTAAATATAATAATAATAGTAATATACTTATAGTAATATTGTAATAATAACATTCAATGACTTGCTACTTCTCAGCAAGTTGCTGAGAAGCCCATATACGTGAGAACCTTGCATCAGCACCTGGGGAGCCCGCCCTATGGCCTTCACCCGCCGACCCTTTATTCACCCGAACCTATATTTCCCCCCTCTCTCCTAATATATATTATATATATATAATAGCTCTCCAAAACCCTAACCTAAAACTCCAGACTTCTCCTTCCCATCTAGAGCCGTCACCGCAGCCAGAGAAGCCTCCCCAAGCCATCCAACCATCCCGTCGACGCCGACATCGCGGACTGCAGATTCCCACTCGAGGCACCTTCGCTCCGGCGTCATTTCCCGTTGACTCGCTCGACCAAACGCAGATCCGTTTTCATAGGTATGATCTTCCCTTAACCCTCTCCAATATCTGTTTTATAGTCAACCTCGGAAAACGTGTGCCCCTAGGTGAAAAACAGCGCCCAAGTCAGCGCGAGCAGACAGAATTCTGCAATCGCAGAAACTTGCGATGACCATCCATATTGTCGGGTTCGTATCTCCCACCACAGAGATCCGAATTCGACGATTCTTTTTGATACCTGTAGATTACATGACCTAGTTTAATTTCTGTATTATAACTTCGTGCTAATAGTTGCTGTGGACCAAATTGTAGTCGTTACAAAACTGCGCGCACCCACTTTTTCCGGTTTTCTAAAAGTGGGAGATCGGAGCGCGCCCCGCCTAACGGGACCGCCCCGTCTTGTGCCAAGTGTACCGAATGGTGCACACAGCATAAGCGGACACGTGAAAATTCGTGGGGACTGATTTGGACGCGTGTGCGCGCCGGAATCAGGCCGTATCCGCGAACACAATCCGTGTCGCCACTTTTGTGGAACTCGCGAGTATTTTGTGCACGCTTGTCAGATTGCGACGAAACTTGCGCCACTGGACTCGTGGTAACACGCTGGTCCTGTGACCCAATTTTCACGCATTTCTGAGACGGTTGACCAAATCGCCAATTGACGGGCCCCACAGTTGACTTTTTGGACCAAAGTAGGTTCGGCTCATCGGAATCCAAATTTGGACATACCGTTGGGATCGTATTGACATTTAGAGTTGTTTGACCCATAGTTTGTCCCATTTAGAGACTGTTACCCTCGGCACGCTTTTCGGTGCAAAGTGGGCCCACCTATGGAACCCGCTTTGGCCCGAAAATGACCTTTTTGCCCCTGTGTCCAAATTGGACGTAAGGACAGGCATTTCCAGCTATTTGACATCTTCTGAGACTGTTGGTGATATTTATTACAGCTTTCGGAGTAGTACCTACCGGATCCACCGATACCAGGACGACAGTTGATATTCAAACATCAGGCAAGTGTACCTTGCCAAACTCTACAGTATTGTTATATATTTCCCTTGCTTTATTATAGTGATGTGCATGCTCAACCTAGGACCGTGTGACGTACTTAGCGTCCGATTATCAGTCGGGTGCCGACACTGTGCGCAGTGTTGGGTACGGTCATCTAGAGATGGACATTCGTGACACTTTATTCTCGTACTTGTCTTATCAAGTACCATATGACCCAGGACACTTGACACTATTCATGAGACAGGATTTTCCCGAGATATTCGTGGTGATCCTGTATAGGATACAGGACATGGACATTATACTCTTAGATACTTATGACTTGTTGCATTAGCTATGATCGCGCTTGACATGGGCATGAGACGTTATGGTCATGATATGCGTGGTTACATTGGGTGGGGAGAGTCACACATGCTACAGGCTGTTTCATATATCTATCTACTACTATTGTGAGGCCTCAGACTCTCGTAGCAGAGCTAGGCACATTACGTGTTTATTACCGCTACCGGCTCCCCGACACAGAGCTTGTAGTGGCTTCAGCCTGAGTTTTAGTGTTACTCTCACTTGCATTTCACTTAGATGGTTACATATTTACCCATTGATCATTTAGTTATTTATTTGCTGCACTGCTTATCTGTATTTATTTGGCATGAGCTTTCTTGTACCTTGCTATGTCCCCTGAGGACCTGGATCCGGATTTTGTCCCCAGATTTTGCAGACGTGGTTTATCCCGAGGTTTACGGGACCGGAGCAGGAGCTGATCCAGGAGCTGTACCACCATCTGAGGACGAGGTCTTAGCTGAAGACTTCTCTTGAGCATCCATGTTCATGCTCAGCTTTTAGCATTTATTTCAGTCATTTACTTTCTGGTCTGTTGAACCATTGTACTAGATTTTTATCGGGTTGTTCCCCGAAGTACTTTGTGAGACTTGCTGATGATTTACATTCCTTATTTATTCTGTGGATCATATTTTATATCTTGTGTGGATGAGATTAGTTGTGCCATGATTGTCGTAGACTTGTTTTACAGCTTAAGTATGCCCTGATGGATCCATTATATTGAGTTGGTCCATCGGTGCGTACTGCTGGCCATTGACACGCGTCCGGTCCCTCGGTATTTTGGGACTGGGGCGTGACAAGCTGGAGGCAAAACTTTGACTGAAGCTTTGCTAGCGGCAGAGAGACAGAGAGAGTGTTGGAGACTTTGCTAGAGGGAAGAGATGAAATAGAGTGAGTGTGAGATAATTTGGTTGAGATAGAAAATATATAGAGGGAGAGTGTTGAATGTAATAGCCGTTGTGCAACGGCTATAATGACTTCCAAGTGTGTGAACGGATTCTTACTCGCCAACTGAGTTGGCGAGCAGAGTGCAACGGTCACTTACCCCAACCTAAACCATCACTCGCCAACTGAGTTGGCGGGCAGAATCCAACTCAGCATCACTCGCCAACTGAGTTGGCGAGCAGCCTCTCGAGGACTACGCTCCGCCAACTCAGTTGGCGAGTTACTCCCGACCACTGCACCCCGCCAACTCAGTTGGCGGGTCCTCCTCCTCCCTACAATTTCTCCTAACTTTTCCTTTTTTTTATAAATTTATATAAATATATTACTTTATACGAAAAAAACCGAAAAAAAATCTGTTTTCGGAGTGAATTTTTTGACTTTGGCTTCTCTCTCCACGGATCTTTCTTCGCGCACAGGTCTTTCTCTCTCCAGAACCTCTCTCCCTCTCTCTCGTCGTCCTCAACCTGGCCACCGAGATCATTTTCCTGGCCGTCGTCCTCAACTTGGCTGTCGTCGACATCATCGTCCTCGACCTCCTCGACTTGGTCGAGGTCGACCTAGCCTCGTCGAGATCGTTGTCCTGCCCTCCTGTCATGACCCGTACCCTGATATTCGGGTACGAGTACGTGGTTACGCCCAGCCTACGCTACAGAATCGGCGGTAGAACGCTGTCTGGGTCATTTTTAACTATCTAACATCTCAACAATATAATATGGTACATGTCAATCATCTCAACTCCAAATGGAGGAGCAATATGATATCTCACAAATATATCAATCTCAATCACAAAACCAACTAAGGAGGAAATAATGCACGAATGAAAATAGCGAAGGAAAGAAAGATACAATCCACAATATGAAATAATAGTACATCTGTGAATCTCCTCAAATATACTAGTCTAATACAAAATCCCTAAACAAAACTAGACCTCCTCGGTCACTGGTACTATGTCCTCTGGCTCTAGGGGAGTGTCCTCTAAAGTCTCACCCTCCTGAGGTCCGTAATGTGTGGGACACAGCTCCTCTAGCCAATCATCTGGAAAAAATATATCCAGTCAGGATTGGAGCGAAGTACATACCTCTGAAAGCAGTTCCAATAACATAATCGAGCATATATAACAAGCAATAGAAAAATAATACAAGATGCACAAGTAGAAAGAATATACAATACAAGTGAACAGGCAATAGGCACAACAAAGCTGGAAATAAATACAAGAATAACTGCAAAGAGAGAACAAGAAATACTAACTATGTGTTTTAGAGTGCGAGTTCGTTATGTGATCGGCTTAGGTTGCACATGAGGTATAAAGGTAACTCCATTATACGTGAGGTATATAATCGACATGCACATGAGATCAAGAGGGCTTTGATCACATAACCAACTCCTACTCCCCCTCTCCAACCAATACTCAGGGATCCAATCACGATACGTTACGTACATGATCACAATAGTCACACTAGCACACAAAATAGTGGATGCACAAGAAGCACATGAAAGTCAATACCCGATGCACACGATGAAATACATGTCATTAGGTACCCGTTGCACACGGTAGGGGATAACATCTCCTGACGGGATCCATATAGCACCAGTCCGTGAAATCACTGTGTCGGGAATCAATGTATACTAATCTAGAACATGCACATATACAATATTATGAATTAAAAACAAACAGAGAAATGTACTCGCCTGAAGTCCTGAGCAAAGTGTGTCTCTCGATGCCCAAGCTGGTGTCTCACAACCTATATATGGTATGTTGCATCAATACAAGGTTCAATGATGAAAATAAATGAAGTTGAAGAAGTTCTAGGTCAATACGCCGTTTCTAAGTCAAACCAATGCATTTCAAGGTTGCAAGAGTCTAATGCTAGTCGCTAAGTCGATATACTATGAAACTATGCTAAACTAGCTAAGCTAACACATAACAGAGCATTCAAGAAGTCGTATCCTAAGATACGCAGGTTTTCTAATATGAAAATAGGTTTATATATATATATACATAAGTCATATATAATAATAATATCTTAAAATAATTTAATTATGATACATTGGCCTTGTGCCAATGCGTATCGCAATATCCTAATACTCAAACTCAATACCTGGGGTATCGACTCATACCTTGGTGATACCTTGGTATCTCAAGGTAATCTAAAACTAAACACAATAGATATAAATAGATACCTCAAACTAATTGCTAACTATACACTAATCTCTTAAACTAATTAACCATCACCTTAACTAAATAAACTAACTGTTTTCTAACAAGTATACTAAACTAATATATTACCTATACTAATATACATATCTAACATAATCACCTAGTACCTCTACTACTCACTTACTACTATTAGAACTAGTATACATAGTTATATACATGCTAACTACCCCACATAGACTACTAGCCAAAACCTCAATACCTTGGCTCAATTAATACCCAAAATACCTTACCTGATACTGGACACTGTTACTCCCCTGTACTTGGCTGTTGGTGTGGAGCTGCTCAGTGTTCTTGCTCTCTGCCTGAAACTACTCACTGTGTCAGTCTAACTGCTACTTGTATGCTCGCTGAAGTGGTGGCTCTCTTTGCTATGATACTGTACACAGTGGTGGTTTCCACCAGTGCTGAGATACAGGGGCTGTGCACGAGATGGCCACTGCAACTGCAGCTCCCAATGGCTGCTGTGCACTGCTGAATCCCATTTACACCAAGCTGTTGGGCTTCATTTTGCTCTTCAGTTGTGTGCAAGCAGTCTTCAGTTCACAGTGCTTCAGGTTATGTTTCAGGCTATCGGTCATTCAGTTCTCAGGTGAGCATATGTGAATCTTCAGATATGTCTTCACTGTGCATCTGCACAGTGAGTCTTCAAATCAGTATCTGTACAGTGAGTTGCTGTTGCTCGATTAGGTATGCACTGCACAGAATGGTCTGTAGTAGCACTGCCTTCAGGTCCCTGCAGCAGTCTCTGTACAGTGAGTCTTCAGTCTAGGTGCAGTTCAGTCCAGGTAAGTCTTCAGTCTTCATTGCAGTGAGTCTTTAAGTGATCTTCAGGTGAGTGCCACTGGTTCTTTGCTATACCACTGGTTCTTTGCTGTGCCACTGGTTCTTTGTCGAGCCCTCTCACTTACTAGCTCACACACTCTCCACACAAAACACAGACACTTACACACCTAAGTATATATGCATACACATAATATAGCTATCCACAAATAGATACATATATTCTTCTATACCTCTCAATCTATATGCAAAACACTATATATACATATATACCAATACATACAAATCACTAGCTATATATATGTATATACTTACCACACATATAAAATAAATATAGAGGTATAAACTAACATATGCACAAATATATAACACAAGCACACGTACATATCCATATACACATATAGTGATATGTATCTAGGTACTCTATTAAGTACAATTAAACCCACACAAAATACATAACCTAAAAATACACTATATATACTCTATATATTACATCAATAGCCTATATATATACGTTTACATATGTACGTATAATAAAATTAGCCAAAACACAAACGCATGGAGTGTACCGCACCCGTATCACACTTTTCTATGATACGCTTGCGATACGGGCCCCAACTCACAACCAAACGTATCCCGGAGGACACGAACACATCCAATACATAAATTATGAATAACACATTTATAAATTAGAGTGTCTACGTGTCTGTGTCACCATATGATATGCACATGGCCCTGTGTCGGAGAAAAACCCCCAAAATCGATCGTTTTGTCAAATCGACGAGATACGGCCCACACGTATCCAATTGTGGACACGACACAAGCTACAAACAAACAATTAAGGGTCAATTAGATCTATTAGATCTATTAACAAGCACTACATGTGCCAATCTCGGAATTCTCCCAAAATTGGCACCAATTTGGTCATAACTTCCACCGTAGGTCTCCAAATGACTCCAAATCAAAACCTATGGGTAACTTGTCCATGTGGGGTGGTTTCTCATGGTAAAATCTCAGATCTATAGTCTATAGAAAGGGAGAAAACTGATTTGTACCTATTGGGAGATGGATTCCCAATAAAAAGGCCCCAAATTACAAGTAGCTCATCTCCTTGTAGATCTTGGCCTCCTCCTCCTTGTTCCTTGCTTCTTGCTTGTAGATCCTTGATGTAGAGGCTTCAATGATGAATTTAGAAAGAGATTTGAAAAGAATTAATGGAGAATTGATGGGGGAATGGAGGGAAAATGGAAGGGGAAAATGTAGATCTAGAATTTTGGGGAAGAATTAAAATGAGATCACTCTCTCTCCTCTCAATTATGGTTAGTCATAAACCCCTCCCTAATCAATGTACAAAGTCACAAATACCCCTTGGGGCCTCCCATGAAGAAATAATTAGGGAGAGAAGGTTCTAGTCTAATGGTTTCCCTAATTAATCATGTTTCTTAATCCATGGGCCTAATTCATGGGCTCAACTTAGACTAGTCCAAAAGTTTGTTCATGTTTTTTAATTAAATGGTTAGGTCCACTACACAAGTCCAAAAATAAGTCTACACTAGCAATAATTATTAATACAATAAAATAAATAAATCAGTCATGCATAAATATTAATTATAATAATCCTAAAATAATTAATACCCATGATAATTACCAAACTACCCTTGGATGGAAATGTGAGGGTGACAAACCTACCCACCTTAGAAAAATTTTGTCCTCGAAATTAAGGAAGAAACTATCTACCAAAACAAATAATATAATGCAAGAAGGAATTATACCTCACGGCTCAAAAAGATACGGATATCGCTCGCGCATCTCGGCCTCTCGCTCCCAGGTACTATCTCCTGGCGAGTGATGCCTCCACGCGATGCACACCAAAGGAATCGTCTGGTTCCTCAGCACCTTCTCTCTCTGATCCAGAATCTCCACTGACTGCTCTGGATAACTGAGAGTAGGGCCCACCTCTATCTCCGAATGATCCAACACATGATTGGGATCTGCCACGTACCGTCTCAACTGTGACACGTGAAACACTTTGTGTACTCCCTCCAGTACAGGTGGTAAGTCTAGTCTGTAAGCGACTGCACCGACCCTCTCAAGAATGCTGAAAGGACCGATGAATCATGGACTAAGCTTGCCGTCTCCACCGAAACGAATCGTGCCACGTGTCGAAGAAATCCTCAAGAAAACCAGACCGCCAACCTAGCACGAAACACAAACTTAGCACTCTAACAAGCAACAATCAAACACAAACAAGACAAAACTAAAGCTATACCTCAAACTCCAGAGGTCTCCGGTGGCTATCGGCCCAATGTCGTTGCCTGTCCTGCGCCACTCGAAGTCTGTCTCTAATAAGTTTTACCTTCTCTGCTGCATCCACTACCATCTTTGGTCCCAATAAAGCCCTGTCACCAACATCATCCCAGGACAACAGAGTGCGGCACCTCCGTCCATACAATGCCTCGAATGGTGACATCTCGATGCTGGCTTGGTAGCTGTTGTTGTATGAAAACTCTACCAAGTGAAGGTGATCCTCCCAAGAACCTCCAAGATCCAAAACACAGGTGCGTAGCATGTCCTCGAGAGTCTGAATAGTCCTCTCCGACTGTCCGTCCGTCTGAGGGTGATAAGTGGTACTGAACTTGAGCTGAGTGCCCAAGCTAGCCTACAAACTCCTCCAGAAATAGGATGTGAAGCGGCTATCCTGATCCGAGACAATGCTCACTGGAACACCGTATAATCTTACAATCTGGTGCACATACATCTCCGCAAGTCTCTCCGTAGATGTACCCACTTTAAATGGCAGAAAGTGGGCTGATTTGGTCAACCTGTCCACGATGACCCAAATTGCATCCTTGCCTCCTGGAGAACGTGGAAGCCCTGATACAAAATCCATAGTAACATGCTCCCATTTTTACTCCGGAATGGGCAAAGGCTGAAGCAATCCTCCTGGTCTCTGTCTCTCCGCCTTGACCTGCTGGCAAACTAAGCATCTGGACACGAAGCTAGCTACCTCTCGCTTCATGCCATACCACCATACATGCTTCCTCATGTCTCTATACATCTTGTTGGCACCGAGATGCATAGAGTATTGGGAACGATGCGCCTCTTGCATAATCTCCTCGCGCAATGCTCCCTTCGGTACGCACAACCTGGTACCATGTCACAATGATCCATCATCTGCGACGGTAAAGTCCTCTGCCAGCCCGACCTGAACCTGTGCTCTGATGCTCCTCAGAGACTCATCCTCATACTGTCCGGCTCTGACTCGGTCTATCAGCTCCGACTGAACCTGAAGTCCCCACATCTGCGCTGTAACTCCCGGAATCAATATCTCAATGCCCAAACTATCGAGGTCTGCCAATAGGTGTCTGTCCCTAGTCAAGCACATAGCCACAGGATACCTGCTCAAAGCATCCGCGACTACGTTGGCCTTCCCTGGATGGTACTGCAAGGATATGTCAAAGTCCTTCATCAGCTCCAACTATCGCCATTGTCTCATATTGAGCTCCTTCTGTGTAAACACATACTTTAAGCTCTTATGGTCTGTGAAGATCTCTACTCTCTCTCCATATAGATAGTGTTTCCATAATTTGAGAGCAAAGATAACCGCTGCAAGCTCCAAATCATGGGTAGGGTAGTTCTTCTCATACGGGCATAATTGCCTGGAAGCATAGGCAATTACCTTCCCGTGCTGCTGTAGTACACAACCCAAACCCTTCCCTGATGCATCATTGTAAATGAAAAATCCTCTTGCTCCTGATGGTAGTGTCAAGATGGGAGCTGTAGTCAATCTCCTCTTCAGCTCCTCAAATGCTGACTGCAATCCTCAGTCTAGACGAATTTCACGTCCTTTCTGGTCAGCCTAGTCATCGGCTCTGCTAGTCTAGAAAAATCCTGAACAAACCTCTGGTAGTAGCCTGCTAATCCAAGGAAGCTCCTGATCTCTGCTACTGAACTCAGGGTAGACCATGATTCAACTGCTGAGATATTCTTCGGGTCTACCGAGATCCCATCTCCTGTAATGACATGCCCAAAGAATTCAACCTTATCAAGGAAGAATTCGCACTTCGACAACTTGCCATACAACTTCTCCTTCCTGAGGGTCTCTAAAATAATCCTCAAGTGCTGCTCATGCTCCTCAGGGGTCTTCGAATATATCAGAATATCATCTATGAAGACTATAACAAACTGATCCAGGTACTGATGAAATACCTTGTTCATCAGGTTCATGAACACTGTCGGGGCATTGGTCAACCAAACGGCATCACCAAGAATTCGAACTGCCCATAACGAGTCCTGAAAGCCGTCTTCGAGATGTCTTTCCTCTTCACCTTCACCTGGTAGTATCCTGACCTCAAGTCTATCTTCGAGAATACCTTCGCTCTGCTCAGCTGGTCAAACAAGTCATCAATCCGCGGCAACGGGTATTTGTTCTTGATAGTAAGGTTATTAAGTGCCCTGTAGTCGATACACATACGTACCGACCCATCCTTCTTGGGTACAAACAGTACCGGAGCACCCCATGGTGACGAACTGGAACGGATAAAACTTTTGTCTTGCAACTCATCCACTTGCTTCTTTAACTCCGCCAGTTCACTGTTGTTTACTCTATAGACGTGTTGAGAGATTGGCTCTGCACCTGGTACTAAGTCTATAGAGAACTCCACATCTCTGTCCGGCGGCAACCCCGGCAAATCCTCTGGAAAGACATCCAAGAATTCTGCAATCAACGGATGTGGCGGCTCCCGCTCTTCTACCAAAGCCCCACAGAAATTGTCCTCGCTCTGCTCTACTCCTCGGACGAACTCGAACTCCGGCTCTCCTGGCATCTGAAATAAAACTCTGCCTCCACGACAATCGATACTAGCGTGATGTCTACTCAACCAATCCACCCTGAGTACTATATCGTAACTCAGAAGTGGTATTACAAGTAAACATACACTCAGCTTATGGCCTCCCACATAAACCCTCTGGTTCTTGCAAACATCACTGACCAGGATGATGCCACCCCCGGTCGTGATCTTGCAAGTCCGCGCCAACGGTTCAGATTCAAGACGATGTCTCAAAGCAAAAGATACAGATACAAAGCTATGAGATACACCAGAATCAAATAAGGCATGAGCTGGAAAAGAATCGAGTAAGACTGGACCTGATATAACGTCTCCGACTAGCTCTAACTCCTTCACAGTTAGGGCAAAAGCTCGCCCTTGATGTGCACCTCTCTGCTGGTGCTGGTGCTGCACGAACTTCTGCTGCTGGGGCTGTAAAGGAGGTCCTCTCGGCTGTCCCGCCGGGTGTTTAGCGGGTATCCTCTGGATAGGGGCTACATCCTGAACTGTACGAGCTAAGGTCTTGGGATAATCCCTCAGCTGGTGATCTGATGAATCGCAAAACAAATACTGACCGAGCCTCTTCCTGCAAACGTCCTATCCGTGCCCTGCCTTCCTACAGAAGGGGCAAGCACTAGCTGTTTGGGCTGGTCTCTGCATCTGGTACGTCTGCTGTACAGGTGCTCGGTTAGGCGCATTAAACTGCTGCCTCTGCTGCTGGAAATATGGCTTCTTAGATGGACCTGTGCTGCTGCTGCCACCATAAACATCTCGGTCCCTCTTGTGCCTCCCACTCAGGTCTCTCTCGACCTTGCGAGCCTCCCTCAAGATGTCGGTATACGTCTCGTGGCTCGAAGAAATGAGAGCCTTCACTTCCCAGTTCAGACCCTTTCTGAATCTACTAGCCCGGTTCTCTGGGTCTCTCACCATATAGTCGGCATACCTGCTCAACCTACCAAACTCGGCGGCATACTCCTCCACCGACATGTTCCCCTGGTAGAGGTTCTGGAACTGTCGCTCCAGATCAAATCTCTCAGTAGGCGGGAAGAACTTCCTTCTGGATAAGTCCCTGAACTCTCCCCATGTCAATCCTGGATCGGCGATCTGTGGCTCATTCCGGAACCACGTACTGGCGATGTCCATCATCTGCAATCCCGCTGCCTCCACCATCAGGTACTCCGCAAGATGGGATAACGCATGACGCGCTCCATGCTCTCCAACCAATCATCCGCATAGATGATGCCCTCTGTCCCCTTGAAAGGCCGGGATCCAACTTCTTGAAGTCCTGAATAGTGTCGGGCCTGGGTTGTACCTCTCGTGGATGTGGTGGTGCGGTCCTCTCTACGACGGTGATGGCCACCTGGTGAGCACTCTCGATGCCTTGTCTCATCACCTCGGTCTGTCGGTGCTGCGCCTCGGCCTGGGCCCTCTGGGCTTCCATCATTATCTGAAAAAGTGCAAACAGCTGTATAGCATCTGCTGGTACTGGCCGTGGTGGTGGAAGATCCTCGGGAATAACTGGAGCAACCCTCTGAACTAGGGGAGGAGCACCCCCAAAAGTGGCTGCTGAGACTCCCACCTGGACCGGTGAGGCGATCCTCTCGACTGGAGATGAGGCAGTAGCAGCTGCTACTCTATCCGCAGCAGGCTGGGAAGTAGCTGAGGAAGCTGCTGCTGCTCCTGAGCGATAGAATCTGACCTTCGGAGGCATCCTGAAGTCAGATTGAAAATACGGAATCAATATTGACTATAATGCGATATCCTCAAAGAAGGAAAAAACTTAATTCAAAATGAAAGACAATATCAAATAGATAAAGATTTGTAGAACAGATATTGGAGTTTTTCCTAGTTGTGATTGAGTAACTCTCAGCCTAAATCCTGTATCCTAAAGCAGGCTCGTATCAATACTCTAGTCGAGCACAACTACAATGTCTATCTAGACCTGCATGGGCCACCACTAAAAACGTGTCACGACCCGCACCCTGATATTCGGGTACGAGTACGTGGTTACGCCCAGCCTACGCCGCAGAATCGACGGTAGAACGCTGTCTGGGTCATTTCTAACTATCTAACATCTCAACAATATAATATGGAACCTATCAATCATCTCAACTCCAAACGAAGGAGCAATATGATATATCACAAATATATCAATCTCAATCACAAAACAAACTAAGGAGGAAATAATGCATGAATGGAAATAACGAAGGAAAGAAAGATACAATCCACAATATGAAATAATAGTACATTTGTGAATCTCCTCAAATATACTAGTCTAATACAAAATCACTAAACAAAACTAGACCTCCTCGGTCACTGGTACTATGTCCTCTGGCTCTAGGGGAGTGTCCTCTAAAGTCTCACCCTCCTGAGGTCCGTAATGTGTGGGACACAGCTCCTCTAGCCAATCATCTGGAAAAAATATATCCAGTCAGGATTGGAGCGAAGTACATACCTCTGAAAGCAGTTCCAATAACATAATCGAGCATATATAACAAGCAATAGAAAAATGATACAAGATGCACAAGTAGAAAGAATATACAATACAAGTGAACAGGCAATAGGCACAACAAAGCTGGAAGTAAATACAAGAATAACTGCAAGTAGAGAACAAGAAATACTAACTATGTGTTTTAGAGTGCGAGTTTGTTATGTGATCGGCTTAGGTTGCACATGAGGTATAAAGGTAACTCCATTATACGTAAGGTATATAATCGACATGCACATGAGATCAAGAGGGCTTTGATCATATAACCAACTCCTACTCCCCCTCCCCAACCAATACTCATGGATCCAATCACGATACGTTACTTACATGATCACAATAGTCACACTAGCACACGAAATAGTGATGCACAAGAAGCACATGAAAGTCAATACCCGATGCACACGATGAAATACATGTCATTAGGTACCCGTTGCACACGGTAGGGGATAACACCTCCTGACGGGATCCATATAGCACCAGTCCGTGAAATCACTGTGTCGGGAATCAATGTATACTAATCTAGAATATGCACATATACAATATTATGAATTGAAAACAAACAGAGAAATGTACTCGCCTGAAGTCCTGAGCAAAGTGTGTCTCTCGATGCCCAAGCTGGTGTCTCACAACCTATATATGGTATGTTGCATAAATACAAGGTTCAATGATAAAAATAAATGAAGTTGAAGAAGTTCTAGGTCAATACGCCATTTCTAAGTCAAACTAATGCATTTCTAGGTTGCAAGAGTCTAATGCTAGTCGCTAAGTCGATATACTATAAAACTATGCTAAACTAGCTAAGCTAACACATAACAGAGCATTCAAGAAGTCGTATCCTAAGATACGCAGGTTTTCTAATATGAAAATAGGTTTATATATATATATACATAAGTCATATATAATAATAATATCTCAAAATAATTTAATTATGATACCTTGGTCTTGTGCCAATGCGTATCGCAATACCCTGATACTCAAACTCAATACCCTGGGGTATCGACTCATACCTTGGTGATACCTTGGTATCTCACGGTAATCTAAAACTAAACATAATAGATATAAATAGATACCTCAAACTAATTGCTAACTATACACTAATCTCTTAAACTAATTAACCATCACCTTAACTAAATAAACTAACTGTTTTCTAACAAGTATACTAAACTAATATATTACCTATACTAATATACATATCTAACATAATCACATAGTACCTCTACTACTCACTTACTACTATTAAAACTAGTATACATAGTTATATACATGCTAACTACCCCACATAGACTACTAGCCAAAACCTCAATACCTTGGCTCAATTAATACCCAAAATACCTTACCTGATACTGGAAACTGTTACTCCCCTGTACTTGGCTGTTGGTGTGGAGCTGCTCAGTGTTCTTGCTCTCTGCCTGAAACTACTCACTGTGTCAGTCTAGCTGCTACTTGTATGCTCGCTGCAGTGGTGGCTCTCTTTGCTATGATACTGTACACAGTGGTAGTTTCCACCAGTGCTGAGATACATGGGCTGTGCGCGAGATGGCCATTGCAACTGCAGCTCCCAATGGCTGCTGTGCACTGCTGAATCCCATTCACACCAAGCTGTTGGGCTTCAGTTTGCTCTTCAGTTGTGTGCAAGCAGTCTTCAGTTCACAGTGCTTCAGGTTATTTTTCAGGCTATCGGTCCTTCAGTTCTCAGGTGAGCATATGTGAATCTTCAGATATGTCTTCACTGTGCATCTGCACAGTGAGTCTTCAAATCAGTATCTGTACAGTGAGTTGCTGTTGCTAGATTAGGTGTGCACTGCACAGAATGGTCTGTGGTAGCACTGCCTTCAGGTCCCTGCAGCAGTCTCTGTACAGTGAGTCTTCAGTCTAGGTGCAGTTCAGTCCAAGTAAGTCTTCAGTCTTCATTTCAGTGAGTCTTCGAGTCTTCAGTCTTCATTGCAGTGAGTCTTCAAGTGATCTTCAGGTGAGTGCCACTGGTTCTTTGTCGAGCCCTCTCACTTACTAGCTCACACACTCTCCACACAAAATACAGACACTTACACACCTAAGTATATATGCATACACATAATATAGCTATCCACAAATAGATACATATATTCCTCTATACCTCTCAATCTATATGCAAAACACTATATATACATATATACCAATACATACAAATCACTAGCTATATATATGTATATACTTACCACACATATGAAATAAATATAGAGGTATAAACTAACATATGCACAAATATATAACACAAGCACACGTACATATCTATATACACATATAGTGATATGTATCTAGGTACTCTATTAAGTACAATTAAACCCACACAAAATACATAACCTAAAAATACACTATATATACTCTATATATTACATCAATAGCCTATATATATATTTACACATGTACGTATAATAAAATTAGCCAAAACACAAACACATAGAGTGCACCGCACCCGTATCACACTTTTCTATGATACGCTTGCGATACGGGCCCCAACTCACAACCAAACGTATTCCGGAGGACACGAACACATCTAATACATAAATTATGAACAACACGTATAGAAATTAGAGTGTCTACGTGTCCGTATCACCATATGATATGCACATGGCCCCGTGTCGGAGTAAAACCCCCAAAATTGACCATTTCGTCAAATCGACGAGATACGGCCCACACGTATCCAATTGTGGATACGACACAAGCTACAAACAAATAATCAAGGGTCAATTAGATCTATTAGATCCATTGACAAGCACTACATGTGCCAATCTAGGAATTTCCCCAAAATTGGCACCAATTTGGTCATAACTTCCACCGTAGGTCTCCAAATGACTCCAAATCAAAATCTATGGGTAACCTATGCATGTGGGGTGGTTTCTCATGGTAAAATCTCAGATATATAGTCTATAGGAAGGGGGAAAACTGATTTGTACCTATTGGGAGATGGATTTCCAATGAAAAGGCCCCAAATGACAAGTAGCTACTCTCCTTGTAGATCTTGGCCTCCTCCTCCTTGTTCCTTGTTCCTTGCTCCTTGATTGTAGATCCTTGATGTAGAGGCTTCAATGATGAATTTAGAAAGAGATTTGAAAAGAATTTATAGAGAATTGATGGGAGAATGGAGGGAAAATGGAAGGGGAAAATATAGATCTAGAATTTTGGAAAAGAATTAAAATGAGAGCACTCTCTCTCGTCTCAATTATGGCTGGTCATAAACCCCTCCCCAAGCAATGTACAAAGTCACAAATACCCCTTGGGGCCTCTCATAAAGAAATAATTAGGGAGGGAAGGTTCTAGTCTAATGGTTTTCTTAATTAATCATGTTTCTTAATCCATGGGCCTAATTCATGGGCTCAACTTAGACTAGTCCAAAAGTTTGTTCATGTTCTCTAATTAAATGGTTAGGTCCACTACACAAGTCCAAAAATAAGTCTATACTAGCAATAATTATTAATAAAATAAAATAAATAAATCAGTCATGCACAAATATTAATTATAATAATCCTAAAATAATTAATACCCATGATAATTACCAAACTACCCTTGGATGGAAATGTGAGGGTGACACCTCCTCGACCTAGTCGCGGTCAATCTGACCGTCCTTCTCAACCTAGCGTAATCGATCATCGTCCTGTCCGCCGTCCTCTTCGACCCGGCCGTAGTTGATCTGGCCGTCCTTCTCGACCTAGCGTAATCGATCGTCATCATGGCCGCCATCCTCTTCGACCTGGCCGTAGTCGATCTTTGTTGTTGTTGGTAAGCCCGTCTCGTTGTCGTCCATGCAGGTGAAAGCCACATGGACGCCCGAGGTCAGATCTGCTCATCATCTTCTTCGAAAAACCTCGAGCTCTGGTAGTCATCCTGGCAACCCAAGGTCGGATCTGGTTGTCGTCATAGTCGTCGTCCTCCTTGAGCTCGTCTCCGGTCGTCGTCTCCTTCGAAAAACCCTAACCCTAAATCCGTCATATTCTTCGAGTTCGACTTCTTCTTCTTCAGGCCAACCCTAACCCTAACTACAGTTATGACTAGTGATCTTTGGTTGGACACAGTTGGAAACTTTCGTTGACGAGAACGGTGATGACCGAAGAAGTTTTGGGAGGGACACAGTTGGACACGAACAGTATGGACACAGTTAAAAAAATTACTTTCTTAAAATATTTTACCAAACAGAATATTCAATTTTTGTTTCTTAAAATCACTTTCCAGATGAAAGTAACCAAACACAAAGCCAAAATTTCTATACTCAGAAAACAACTTTATTGTTAGAATAAACGTAGAAGAAGGAAGAAGAAAATAGGAGAGAAGATTTATTATTCATGTGTAATTACATAGTGGGAGGCAAAAGTCTTATTTATACAATCCATTGAAGGTGTAAAACTAATCTTTAACCAATGTGGGACTAAAATACAAAGTGGGAATCCAACACTTTAGTAACCCACGTTATAACACCCCCCTTTGGATGACCACAATCTTTAAGCCTATTGCCTCGTTAAAACTTTGTCAGGAAAATCAATTAGGTCAAAACATGTACGAAAGAAAATAGTACAATATTTAGGATGACTTAGATAGGTGTTGGACACGCTTAATGTTGCATCATTAAAACCTTGTCAGAAAAAACCCAATAAAAAAATCTATGACTAAGGAAAAAGAGTACAACGCGTTATAGTCCATACAAAATGTATCTCCCCCTGAAAATAATTACTCCCCCTGATGATGTTGATCCTGAACAGTCAGCTGATGAAGACGTCGCATTCCAATTCCATAAACTAGTTTCTGAAAAGTTGACTTTGGCAACGATTTGGTGAACAATCTGCAATATTATCACTTGAGCGAACTTGTTGGACATCAATATTAAAGTTCTTCTGAAGCTCATGAGTATAGAAAATTTTTGGTGAGATGTGCTTGGTCCTGCCTCCTTTAATGAATCAACCTTGAATTTGTGCAATACATGCTGTATTATCCTCATGAATAACAGTTGGAGTATCTGTGGTAGGAAAAAGGTAAAAAGAGCTACGAATGTGTTGAATCAACGATCTCAGCCAAATATATTCTCTACTTGCTTCATGGAGAGCCAATATTTCTGAGTGATTTGAGAAGGTAGCAACCATTGTATGTTTTGTTGAATGTCAAAAAATAGTTGCATTGCTATTAAGAAATACATATCCAGTTTGTGAACGACCTTATGGGGATCAGATAAATAACCTGAATCTGCAAAGCCAACTAGATTCACGATGTCAGATAAACCACAAGTATAAAATAATCCCATATCGGTAGTTCCACGAAGATATTTTATCACATGTTTAATGTCATTCCAATATCTGCGAGTTGGCGCCGAGCTATATCTAGCCAACAGATTGATAGAGAATGATATGTCTGGCCTTGTACATTGTGATAGATACATTAATGCCCCAATGGCACTAAGGTACGGTACTTTGGGTCCTAGCATTATTTTATTGTCGTCTTTAGGACGATATGGATCTTTATTGATATCTAAAGATCGAACAACCATTGGAGTGCTAAGGGGATGAGCTTTATCCATATTTAACTGTTTTAATATATTTTCTGTGTATTTGGATTGATGTACTAAAATTCTATTAGTGCAATGCTCAATTTGTAATCCGAGACAATATTTTATGTCTCCAAGATCTTTCATCTCGAACTCCTTTTCAGATAGTTTATAGTCTCATTGATTTCATGTCTTGTCCCAATCAAGTTTATGTCATCGACATATACTGGAACTATAGTAAAATCCTTCTTAGATTTCTTTATGAAGACACATGGGCATATAGGATTATTCTCATATTCCTCCTTTTTCATATATTCACTAAGACGGTTGTACCACATCCTTCCAGATTATTTTAAACCGTACAATGAACGTCTTAGCTTTATGGAATACATGTTCTTAGCTTTTGAGCTGGGTAGGTTAAATCCATCTTGGATTTTCATATAGATATCGCTATCTAAATCACCATATAGATATGTTGTTACAACGTCCATAAGTCTCATGTCCTACTTTTTCTCAACTGTAAGACTTATCAAATAACGGAACATTGTTGCATCCATTATGGGAGAATACGTCTTTTCGTAATCAATCCAGGGTCTCTGAGAAAACCCTTGTGCCATTAATCGTGCCTTAAATCGAGCAATTTTATTCTTTTCATTTTTCTTTCTTACAAACACTCACTTGTAACCTACCGGTCTGACATCTTTTGGTGTTTGTACTATAGGTACGAACACTCCACGTTTATTAAGGGAATCCAATTATGCTTGAATAGCATTCTTCCATTTTGGCCAATCTTTTCTTTGTCGACATTCATCGATGCTACATAATTCAGTGTCATCAATGCCCTTAGATATTTTAGTAGCTACTGAGAATGAGAATATCTCATCTATTGTTATATCTTTGGAATTCCATACCTCTCTTGTATATATATAAATATAGAGATATATTTGCTTTCAGGTACTTGAGCCTCCTCTTGGGCTTGTGTCTTTTCTAAGACAATAACCTCTTCTGGGTTTTCAGAGAGTATGGATCTGTCATTCATAACCTCTTCTTGAGCGTTATGTGTAACCTCCTTAAGAGCGTTATTTGGATATTTTCTCTTTCTAGGGACTAAGTTCTTTGAACCCATAGGTCTACCACGCTTCTGGCATGCAGTAGATTCATTAGCCACTCTTCTATTTTTTTCTACAGGGATATCAATTCGAGCTGGCGTATTTACAGCGGGCACATATGATTTAATCACTTTAGCTGCATCAGTAAATACATCTGGCATTTGATTTGCAATCTTCTGTAGATGTAATATCCTTCGTACCTCAGTTTTATATTGATTAGCACGAGGATCTAGATGAGACAGAGTGGGATTATCCTACGATAATTTATGTCATTTATTTATAGCGAATCGTTCTGTAAGAATATTCTTTTCCTTCTTATCTTCCCCTAACGGCGAAAATTTAGTCTCATCAAAATGGCAGTCTGCGAATCTAGCAATAAAAATATCACCAGTTAAAGGTTCTAAATATCTAATGATTGAGGGCGAATCAAAATCAATATAAATTCCTAAAAGGCGTTGAGGTCCCATTTTAGAGCACTGAGGAGGGGAATATGAACATAAACAGCACAACCAAATTTACGCAAATGAGAGATGTTAGGTTGATGGCCTGTTACAAGTTATAATGGTAAAAATTTATGATAAGCAGTTGTCCTAACAATGATCAATTTAGCAGCATGTAATATGGTATATCCCTAAGCTAAAACGAGTAAGTTTGATTGCATGAGTAAAGGCCTTGCTATGTGCTAAAAATGCTTAATCAAGGACTCCACTAAACTATTTTGGGTATGAACATGAGGGACATAATGTTCAACTTCTATTCCTACGGAAGCACAATAATCATCAAAAGTATAGGAAGTGAACTCAGCTGCATTATCAAGTCGAATCGTTCTAACATGTTAGTCAGGAAAATGAGTCTTAAGCTTAATCAATTGAGAAACTAGCTTAGAGAAGGCAAAATTTCTAGATGAGAGTAAGAAAACATTTGACCATCGACTAGAAGCATCTATTAGAACCATAAAATACCTGAAAGGTCCGCTAGCAGGATCAATTGGTCCACAAATATCACCTTGTATTCTCTGAAGGAATGGTGGTGATTCAAAAGCTATTTTGAGAAGTGAAGGTCTTGTAATGAGTTTACCATGTGAACAAGCTACACACAAATGTTCAGTTGGAAAGGAAAGACTTTGGTATGATAAATTATGTCCATTGGTATTGTTGATGACATTTCTCAACATAGTCGATCCTGGATGACCCAACATATCATGCCAAAAGATTTGATTCCTCGGATCCTTTAGCATTTTTCTAGTGATGAGGTGAGATTCTACTACATTTATAGTAGTTTGATATAGCCCTGAGGAGATTAACTTGCATGTAATATGAGCTTATTTCTTCCAACATTAGAGGTGATACATATATACTCTTTGTTATCATCGTTCATGGTTTCAACATGAAACCCGTTCATTCGAATATCTCTAAAGCTGAGTAGATTTCTATTAGATCTACTAGAGAATAATGCATTTCGAATGACTAAGTGTGTTCCATTTGGCAACACAATATCGCCCTTACCATAACGTTCTATAATCTGCACGGGTCCAGCAATGGTGGTCACCTTGGCAGTATTTGAGGCATATATTATGAAAAACTTCCTAATTTTTAATATAGTGTGAGTTATTTCACTATCTATCAAGCATATGCCATCATCATTGTCCATACCTTTCAAAAATAAAATTTAATAATATATTAATATGCTACTAAATGGTTAAACTTGGCATATTGCCAATTATTACAACTTGATCTAAATCTAAATGAAACTGCTTCAGAGAAAGTAAACTACCTAGACTATTTATCATATAATGACCAATTTATTCAAAGTGTAAAGTAAATAAACTTAGATAAGCATACAATAACTATTCATTGACTTCGCCTATCATGGCGTTGAACTGATCTTCCGAAATTGTGTTTACATCCTTATCTTGGAAGGAATTATAAAAATCCATTTATGTTGTACCCTCCATGAGATTAGTCTCCACACCCTTTGAGGCTTCATACTCGTCCACTTTCTTTTGTGAGGTTCGACAGTTTCGTATCCAATGACAAGCTCTTCCACAATATTTACAAATATCAGTTGGAGCAACTGATTGAGAATTTAGGCATTGTTTCTTCGAGGAATAAATCTTTTATTTTTGAACTGTCTATCGTTCCTTGGACCCGAATTATAGCCATTTCTTTGGCTTCCACGGCATCTATGCCCTCTACCTCTGTGATTTCCTCGACCCCTAGTATTGGTCACATTTTTTCGAGTACCAGTCGCATTCACTTCAGCTGGAATTGGTGCAGACCCAGTTGGTCTACCAATGTGGTTTTTTATTAATAACTCTTTGTTTTTCTCGGCCACGAGTAAGACATCAATGAGTTCGGAATACTTTTTAAAATTTCTCTCCATATATGTCTATTGTAGGGTTATATTAGTCGCATGAAATATGATAAATATTCTCTCTAGCATGGAATGCTCTGGCACTTCTTCACCACATAACTTCAATTGTGAAGTAATCCTGAATATAGCTGCATTATAGGCTGCAACTATCTTATAATCTTGGAAATATAGATTGAGCCATTCATGGAGTGCACATGATAGTATGATCATTTTTTGGTGATCATATCTCTCAGCTAGAGAATTCTATAGCACCAAAGGGTCCTTGACTATTAAGTACTCAGCCTTGAGATCATCATGAATATGATGTCTTAGGAAAATTAAAGCCTTCGCTTTATCTTGTGCATATATTGACTTATCAGCCACAATTATGTCACCTAAGCTTGTGGCTTGAAGGTGTAATTCAGCATCCAATCTTCAGTTGAGAAAGTTTCGGCCTTCTAAGTTTAGAGGCTTGAAATTATGTTTTGTGAGGCTCGACATATTGTTGTATAAGATCAATAATAACAAGTTAACATAAGAACTTGGTAAATCACCAAAAAATTCATGTTCATGGTGTATACTTCAAACAATGATGTTTCAGAAGTCTATTTATACCAAACAAATCTTATTTATGGTATGCTTTGAACAATGATGTTCCAGAAGACATAGGTAAATACCAAATACTAGATGTTCATGGTATGCTTCGAACAATAATTATGTTCAAGAAGTCTTTCAAAAATACCACATATGGTATGCTTCGAACAATGATATTCCAGAAGTCTTATATATATAGACCAAACAATTCATATTCATGGTCATCAGATCTCTGATGGTTTTGATCTGAATATATTAACATATATAAAAAAAGTAAAAATAAAGAATAACTCCAACGTTCTCTCTGAGAGATCTATATGCGATTAACATCAGAGTGCTATCAGAGTTAACTAAAAGAAGTGAGATGAATAGATAAACAAATATTCTTTTTACCCTAGCGGTATGCCAATAGATGTATAAAATCAACATCAGGCTGCGCATAGGATATACATATACAGAAAAATAAACATAAATAACCATACATATTACCGAAGTAGAGAATCCATAAATGGCGGCTTCACAGAGATGCTCTTGCTTATTTTCTCCCGTTAGAGCTTCGTGTTGATAACGTGTTAGAATAAACGTAGAAGAAGGAAGAAGAAAATAGGAGAGAATATCTCTTATTTGTGTGTAATCACATCGTGGGAGGCAAAGGCCTTATTTATACAACCCAATGAAGGTGTAATACTAATCTCTAACCCTTGTGGGACTAAAATACAAAGTGGAAATCCAACCCTTTAGTAGCCCACGTTATAACATTTATAACTTACTTTCAGAAAACTATTTTCAGAAAGGCTATCCAAACGGACCCATTATCTCTCTAGAATGTCCCTCCAAACTATCCTGCCTTATACAATCAACCTAACAGCTAATATAGCAGCTGATATGACAAATTTTAACATTAATATTAACATTAAAATTAAGAGTTATTTGTTTTTATCCCACCCATTATTAATTGCTAATTATGTTTTCTCTATTTTTATTTTTATTACTAACCCCCTCCCCATTTCATCATAATGAGTTATTTGTATTTAAACCCCCTCCCCAAAAAAAAATGCCTAACTCTTAAGAAATGGAAGATAGTATTAATAAAAATAAAAATGAAGGAAAATAGGAATACGCATTAGGAATGGAGGTAAACATAAATAACTCTAAAATTAACAATAATATTAACATTAAAAAAATTGGGTGATTGATTTTTTGGGTTAATTTTTCATGTCAGATGCCATATAAGATGCCATATTTAACATGCTACGTCTGTTGCCATATAAGGAGGGATAGTTTGGAGGCATACTTTGAAGGGATTAATATCATTACTCTTATTGTAAATCGTAATTTGTGGCTAACTCAAACATTGGTTGCCCATATCTTGTGAATGATATATATATATATAATTTATTTATTTATTTATTTATTTGTTGTTGGAAAAAGAGACATTTTAAGGCAATAACGTGCCAAAGAACTTCGCTCGAAGGTGAAAAAATCACAGTCAGGAAGGGGGAACAACAAAAGGAGAGATCAACATCTCTCAAACCAAAACCCCAAAAGTATACCCAAAAAACAAAGGCTTTTGATAAGGGCACTGCCCATTTTACTTGGGGCTAGCCCAGGATTGGGGCTAGCCCACAAGAGAGGAACATTTACTCATACTAGCCCAAGTTTATACTTGGGGCTAGCCCAGGTTTTTGAAAAAAAACATTCTTCTCAAACCTAGCTTCCCCCCTCAGCCGACCGGAGCTTTCCCTCCTCAGCCGACCCCCTCCCGGCGGCCTTACTCCGCTGTCCTCCTCCTCGTTGTCGATGGCTCCCAAAGTCTCGAAAGAAGCAAGGTAGAAATCATCATTCTCCTTGTGCTATTGTATTTGAAAATTTGTCCAAAAATTATAAGAAATCATCTTTCATGTTGAAAATTTTGAGTTATTTTCTTTCAAATGAGGGCATACTAGTCCTTGGCGGAGTCTATGATGTAGTTTAGACATAGAAGTCGTTTGGAACATGATTTTAGGGCGTACAATATCGAGACTGCTCGACATTGTCGAGCAGTATCGAGCGGGACTGTAGAATTTCCTACAGTCCCATATACATTTAGGACTGTAGGAAATTCGACAGTCCTATATATATATAGGACTGTCGAATTTCCTACAGTCCTAACTATATCTGGGACTGTAGGAAATTCTACAGTCCTAAAAGATTAGGACTGTTGAGAAAACTGCAGTCCTGTATACTTACAGGACTGTATAAATGGCTACAGTCCTGGGAAAAAATTCACTTATTATGTTAAAATAGAAATTATTTTTTGTCTGTATCTTATAGTCATGCCCCTGGAAAGGACACTGTGGATGAAGAAATGAGAAGACGCCCTACTGCGTCGATGCGTAAGGAACGCACAGTTTCGCAAGGCGTGACTATCCGCGAGGCCGAGGCACGCCCTGAAGTGAGGAGACGTCCATTGACGAAGAAGATTGCCACAAAGAGACGTGCTCCTCCTAGTTCTTCCGGCTCTTCTTCCTCCTCCGATGAGGACATGCCAAATGTTCCAAATCGGCCTACTGATGGTTCAGGACCTTCTCAGCCTGCAGATAGTCCTGTCGAGAGTCTTCCACGAACTCTCGGAAACCGGCCTACTGATGGTTCGGGACCTTCTGAGCAGGCAGATAGTCCAGGCGACACTCGTCCAAACGGTTGCTCTATGTTACCGTCGATCGAAAACCATATTGCATACCAAATATGGAACAATCCGGTAAGTACATTACGTTATGATACATTTATATATAGTTGTAAGTTCAAAGTTGATTTTACATAGAGGTTTAATTTCATCCAATTGTTGACTTTTCAGGAGAGTGTTCGTATGTTGACGGTAATCAACCATGGCAAAAAATGCAATACATGGCGGTATGAATTACTGGGAGATGATGTGAAGTCAAAAATCAGTCCCACCGGTCTGCAATATTTGGGTAGCTACTCATATACGACGGTGGATAATGCACTGATTTCAGCATTTGTAGAACGGTGGCATCCAGAGACCAACACTTTCCATCTACCCAATGGGGAGTTGACGATTACCCTTGATGACGTCCATCATATATTGGGACTTAGGGTTGATGGTCGTCCCATGCAGGATCATACTTTTGATGATTCGAGCATCAACTATTACGACTATATGGTGGATTATGTATCAGGGTGTCTGGGAGTTGATGCCACTAGTTTTACTAGTATTCGAGAATTCAAGAAGTCCTACGGACTTCCTCTAAAATATTTGGAGGAGATATTCGCTGAGACGGTCCCTGAAATTGATAATAGCGAAAATGTGGCCCGCGGATATATTCAGTTCATCTTAGGGGCTGTCGGCATTACCGATAAGTCTGGAACGTCCATAAATGCGAAATATCTCATCAATTTGGACAACATTGATACGGTGGAGCAAATTTCTTGGGGAAGCGGTATACTGGCATACCTTTACCGCGAGCTTGGTACGGCATCCCGTGTGGGTTCGAAGACTATTTCCGGATGCCAGACTCTACTCCATGTATAGATATATCTTTGTCAACTTGTTTACATAAATTGAAATTGTGTTGTTTATTTTTGGACTAATATATTTCCGGTAACGTGTAGGCATGGATATACGACCACTTTCCAACCCTGCAGCGGGCGAGCCTGAACCGAGGGTATGACGAGAACATGCCTAGAATGTGCCGATGGAAGCCAAGTAAGGTAGATGCCAAACGTTCTCACACATTGGCCGCTCTACGGCATGCACTCGAAGAAATGACGACAGAAGAGGTGAATTTAGACCTAATATTGTACTTAATTGGTATGAATTTACTATGTTATGCTAAATGACGTTATGCTACATTTTATGCGGTGCAGATTGTATGGGATCCATACCGTGATTTGCGACAGACTACCCGTCCGTTGCAACCAGTCGCCTTATATCACGGTGTTATCAGTTGTCATGAGATCGAGGAGGCTTATATGCCGGATAGAGTGCTACGTCAGTTTGGCTACGTACAAACTGTCCCAAGGCGAACTTTGCAAATGATAACTCCTCCGCGCGGTACAAAACCGCTAAACTATATACCTGCAAATTTTAACTGGGTATCGCACTTCTTCACCGAGTGGCAACGCCACGTCATTAGAGATACCGGCCGACTAGCAGCAGTCAATATGGCGGAGTGCAGCGACGACTACCTCGCCTACTACGCCGGTGTCGGACTACCGACCTTGTTCCAACGCGGAGGGGATATTGTGCGTGTACCGTCAGATCTTCCTCCCAAATCGGTCTTATATACTGCACTGGTCAAGATGGTGAGCCTACTTGTAGAGTTGAAGTTTGATATTTGTAACTGTGGCTAACAATTATTTTCATTTTTCATGAATAGGCAAGGAAAGTTAAGAAGTTGGGAAGAAGCCTCGTCAGTTGCCAGGGTTCCAATTATATGACAATCAATGACGAACTCCAAAATATCGACAACGCTGAAGAATATCCTTTCTTGGATACTAGAGAGCAACGCACGAAGAGGCGCCATGACGTTTGAACATTCATTTTGATTTGTATAATTGTGAACGTTGTAAAACTTTAAACTATAATTTGAGTTGTAAACGTTGTAAAAGTTTCATTGAATATGACTTGTGACAATTTGAGTTAATTTTGCTATGTTGTGACACTATGATTTTATTTTGCCTTGTTATAACTATTTTGATCTGTATACTGTGCCTATTGGTCAGTGGGTTAACTGTATATTTTGATATGTATACTGTCCAAATTTGACAGTGGACTGTTGCCATTTTGACAGTGAGTAAACTTTAGCCCACTGTCAAAAGAGACAGTGAGTAAACTTTAGGACTGTCACAATTTTGACAGTCCTAGCTTAAACAAGGACTGTCACAATTGTTACAGTCCTAAAGTTATATCTTTCCTCAAAAATGACAGAGAGAAAACTTTAGGACTGTAGCCATTTTGACAGTCCTAGTGTGAAGTAGGACTGTCACATTTGTGACAGTCCTAAAGTTACATATTTCCTCAAAAATGACAGAGAGCAAACTTTAGGACTGTCACAATTTTGACAGTCCTAGCTTAAACTAGGACTGTCCCAATTGTTACAGTCCTAAAGTTATATCTTTCCTCAAAAATGACAGAGAGAAAACTTTAGGACTGTAGCCATTTTGACAGTCCTAGTGTTAAGTAGGACTGTCACATTTGTGACAGTCCTAAAGTTACATATTTCCTCAAAAATGACAGAGAGCAAACTTTAGGACTGTCACAATTTTGACAGTCCTAGCTTAAACTAGGACTGTCCCAATTGTTACAGTCCTAAAGTTATATCTTTCCTCAAAAATGACAGAGAGAAAACTTTAGGACTGTAGCCATTTTGACAGTCCTAGTGTTAAGTAGGACTGTCACATTTGTGACAGTCCTAAAGTTACATAATTCCTCAAAAATGACAGAGAGCAAACTTTAGGACTGTCACAATTTTGACAGTCCTAGCTTAAACTAGGACTGTCCCAATTGTTACAGTCCTAAAGTTATATCTTTCCTCAAAAATGACAGAGAGAAAACTTTAGTAGCAATGCGCAATATACAATCAAAATCTTCATAACTCTTTTCATTACAATAGGTACAACATGTAGTTCAATATACACTTAAACATACATGGATCAACACTATATACATCTTCACATGGGACAGTATCAATCGATTAAAATATCAAAGTAGTCGTCCGACATAATTTTTGGATCCTCCATCTTCATCATCTTCTTATAGGCCGCCATTGCATCCATGTAGGGTGTCGTCCATGCGATCGCTTCCTCAGGTGCGTGTTTATACCAAAGCGTAGAAGGTGGCGGAATAGGAGAATGAGCGATCAACCTTGGGATGACGAAGTGTTGTCCGACGAGCCCAATGCAACATAGAGTGGATACTCCGTGTTCGGCCGGGGGGGCACACATTGGAAAGAAAGTATTGTTAATACCATGTGAGATAATTACAATAGGTAACTTATACCTATTAGCGAAGACGTAAGCAGCAGGCGGGACATCCATGTAATGCTCTGGGCCGGTAACTGTTTCCGTACAATGTATGCCTGCCAACAAATCCCCAACAATTTCTTCACCAAGTATCTGGCTATAGAAGGCTAGTCGCGACTCCAACTCCTGGTACAGCTCTGCCCTAACCTGTCGCCATCCTGCTTCCACTGAATAGCCTAGTTGTCTTGCTAGTGCATGGTATCCACAGTGGCCATCCGCAGGAACATCATCAATAGACCAAATGAAGTTCCGTATCTCAGGTAGGAATTTATCAATGTATAGAGTATAAGAAACAGAAAAGTTGTCAACACCCTCCGCCGTGCCTGCGTCTATCGTTTTCTGTTTCTTCCCCCTTCGAATAGTTAGCTTAGGAGTTCGAACAACGGACTTTGCCTCCAAACTCCGTTCGATATGTTCAAATAAGGATGGATCTCTTTTAGTTGACTCCTCCTCCTTCTTTTTGGCTCTACTCTTTCTTGAGTGTGGTCTTCCCTTAGGAGTTCGAACAACGGATGGCTCTTGCAATCGAGTACTTGCCGGGACTGCAATCTCATGGATTTTAAACTCAATGGATCTTCTCTCCGGCTCCGTTGCGCCACACCACCTTGCGTGAAGTAGTTTTACTTGGGGCAACGCAAAGAAATCATCTTGCACTCCCACCGCCGGCATTATCGACAGTTGTCGCCAACGTTGGTCAACAACATCTATTGGAATAGGTTTAGATTCACGACGGTATTCGTTGATTTCATGTGCACACGGAAGTCCGAGTGAATGTCGATATGAACAACCGCAAACCTCGGGATCATAACCCACCGACTTCGACCTTCGAATCTCCTCAAGCAATAACCCCAAGGCCTTGTGAGATACCACATGACTTAAACCATCCAAGAGGTGTTCTTGCTTGTATTCATGCTTTGCAATATTGAGGCTCATCTCAAATGATGCTACAATATCGTTCACCGTGGAAATAGTCATCAAATGAATCAATTGCCAAACAGAGACAAAATTACCGACCGATGAGCGTAGATATCTTTTCAAACATGAGTGTGCCCCTTCGACCCGGTTCGTAGTGATCGTGCCATAATGCTTCACCAGGTTGGTCCATGCTAAGACGAATTGCTCTTTATGTGGTCCTAGCCAAGTATCTTTGATATAAGATATGCATGTCGGGTTACTTGGCTCCCACTTTTGTTGGAACATGTACCATGCTGCGTCGTAACTGTCTGTAGTACTTGCTCGCCATACAAGACTCCAATCACTGTAGAATTCTTCGAAGTGAAGCATGTCAATTTTACCGTCCACACTTTCAAATTTTTTCTTGCATTGAGCATGGATATTTCTATTTATATGCCAAGTGCATAGTAGTCTATGCGCATGAGGAAATACAATATCTATAGCATTCATCAATGCATATTCTCTGTCAGTAACAAAAACAGAGGGCTCTTTGTAACCTGTGTAAAGGGATTGTAGTTTCCTCAACGCCCATGTGTAATCCTCTACTGTCTCACTCTTCATAAAACAAAAATCGACTGTAAAGGTTTTTCCCGTAGACGTAAACCCGACAACATGCAAAAGAGGCATCTTGAACTTGTTGGTCTTATATGTACAATCAAGGACCAACACGTCTGCGAAGGACCTAGCCAAATGTGTGCAATCGGGATGAGCCCAAAACAATGAAAGGAGTTCATCAGTTTGTGGATGTCTTCTATGGTACTCCACGTAGTGATGCTCCGCAAGCAACTTTAATACTTGCTGCATCGCCATTCTTCCTTTCATACTATTGCATTTTGCTCTGGCCAAACTATTATAGATCGTCCTCATAGTAGACTTGTTCCCATCTTGTTTTTGTTTGACAGCAGAATAAATCTGTTTCGGTGCAACTCCTGAAAGGTACATTTCTTCAACCAACTTTTTCTCATCCTCCTTCAACCGTGCCACGTAGGCATGACCCGTAAGTGTCCCTGGAATAGGATGATTGTGTCTTCCATTCTTAACTTCGACTATCCACTTCACATCTTCAACATTTACAATCAACACCTTCAATGGACAACCACATTTTCTCGTCCCAACATTTTTCTTAGGGATTTCTTTTTCAACAACACCTTTCTTTTTATGATGCCTAAACACACCTCCTCTTTCGCATCCAAGCTCAAGATATTTTCGGCCCGGCCGAGATCGGATGGATCTTGCAATAACAATAATTACGTTATGTCGTCTCCCAACTTCTCTGCACCACTCTAATGCTTCTTCATGGCTTGCAAACTCAATATCCGTTGAGAAAATATCCTCCACATCAACACCAACAGCAGGATGTCCCACAATATCTGAACAAGCTTGGTCCTATAACCAATATAAAATTATATAAAAATTAATAACTTCATATAATTATCCAGGACTGTCACTATTTTCACAGTCCTTTTTTAATATAGGACTGTGAAAATTATGACAGTCCTACTTTTACTTAGGACTGTAGAATTTATGACAGTCCTATATAAATATAGGACTGTGAAATATTTGACAGTCCTATATTTAGATAGGACTGTCTAATGTTTACAGTCCTAACTCGTGACTGTCAAATTAGGGTTCTTGTTTTACGTACCGTACGTTCTTCGGAACAACCAACTTGTACTTCGGAACGTCCGGAGTGCATAATTAATGAATTGGACGATCCGACTTCGTCATCGAACATTTTATCATGCATTGTTCCTACATTTATCAAAATAAACTAAATCTTTTTCGCACATTTGCAAAACTTATTCAAAGTAGGTTGTCGAAGACATACCGGAAGAATATTCCTTGGGGTATCACCAAAGTAAATTACTCCTCCAACCACAACTACCTATTTCCAAATTTAGGTTTGGGCTTGGTGGAAGGAGGGTGTCTTAAGTCTAGGTGGAATGCCAAAAGTAGAAACCCATTTGACTTTTATACTTTGGTGTGGGGTAGCCCCAACTAACTAGCAGACTGGCAAACTTGTAATTTTTGGTAAATTTCCAATGGGCTAGCCCAGACTCAAATGTGCAGTGTCCTTATAAATAGGACTGTCACATTTTTGACATTCCTATATATTTGTAGGACTGTCAAAATGTTGACAGTCCTTCCAAGTTGTAGGACTGTCAACATTTTGACAGTCCTGTGTATTACAGTGGGCTAGCCCCGAGTAACTTTCATGATGGCAAACTTGGAATTTTTTGTAAATTTCCAATGGGCTAGCCCAGACTCAAATGTGCAGTGTCCTTATAAATAGGACTGTCACATTTTTGACAGTCCTATATATTTGTAGGACTGTCAAAATGTTGACAGTCCTTCCAAGTTGTAGGACTGTCAACGTTTTGACAGTCCTGAGTATTACAGTGGGCTAGCCCCGAGTAACTTTCATGATGGCAAACTTGTAATTTTTTCAAATGTTCAAATGGGCTACCCCCGAGTAAAATGTGCAGTGCCCTTATAATTTACCAAAACAAAACATAGCTGATCCTAGGAGATCTGAGAGAGAGTTGGAGACCTCTGGAAACATCGGACTGCTTGTGCCGGTGAGTACAGGCGATGGTAGCTTTGACAAATTATCGCGCTATCTCGGAAGCAAGCGAGAAGGAGAAGGTGGAGTGGTGCTTGTATCTGAACTTGTTCCTATTTTTCCATATGGACTAGATAATGGCGGATGCTAGGATATCCTGAGTGTGGAGATGATGTCCGTCGCTCCAGGCGTACAGACGAGTGGGGAGAGCACTGCCTGAGAAAGAGACTCCCAGAATGCGCTAAAAAAGGAGCCAAGTACGCTGAGAGCTAAGGGGATGGCGGAGAAGATGTGATCGTCTGTGGGGATCTTGTATCTCAGCACTCGTCAGATCAGGATTGACCACTTTTGAGGGATGCACTTGCTCCATCACGGGAAAGGTTCAGCGGGCCTGAAGAAAGGAGTCATCACCACACGCCAAGCAAAAGCCGTGGAGAATCTGGCATTGGGGCAAGGACTCCACCTGAAATGATCTGGCTCAAGAGAGAGAGAGAGAGACTAGAACTACGGATGCTGTCAGCCACCTAATGACCGAAGAGGTGTGAAATGGTATCGTAGTCCCATGAGCCCTTAGACCAGAGCTGCTGGATCCGCGAAATAGCGCCCAATGGCTGAATCGGTCTGATGAGACCATGGCCAGACCAGTTCTCGCACTGAATATCTCCCCTACCATCCCCGATGTCTAACTGAATGGAGCTTTCTCCTAGAGCTCGGCTGGTAAGGATCATACGCTATACTGCGGAGGCTACCCTATTGGCGATGTCCGTCGTAGGATGGATACGTGGGAAGTATCTTACCCGCATAAAATCAGTCCAAAGCAACGAGTGTGTGTGTAACTGCCACCAAAGCTTGATCGACAAGGCATGAACTGTATCAGAGAAAGTATGAATCCCTAGCCCGCCCTCGGATGTCGGGCGCGCGATCGTCTGCCAGGAAACCAAAAATCTCCTACTGGATCCAGGGAGTTGTCCCCATAGGAAGTTGTTAAAAAGCTTCTCAATAATAAGGATGACCTACTTCGGAGGATTGTGGGCGGCAAGCATGAATATCGGGATAGAGGATACGATGTGGCATTAAAGGACTAGCTTCCCTCCAAGAGAGAGAGGATATTGTTGTGGTATCCTTCGATGCGGTGTTGGATCTTGGCGATAAGCAGCTCGAATAGGGTGGTTTTCTGTCTGTCGTAGGCGAGGGGGCAACCGAGGTACTGAAAAAGAGGGTGATGGATTGTGAATCCGGTGATGGCTGATAGGGTTAGCCTGAGTGAGCGGCGGTCAACTCGTGCATGTAGATACGACTCTTGAAACTGTTGATGCTCTGACCTGAGGCTATTTCGTATCTGGGCAGAGTATTCATGATGAGGCGAGCAGTCCGCTTGTCTCCTGATGAGAAGATAAGGATGTCATCTACATGTAAAAAATATATGATGAGAGGGACATCCGCTAGTGGTTCGAAAGTGACTAAAACTCGGACGATCTCCAAGCTTGATGAGATTGCGGCTCAAAGCTTCAACAGTGAGAATAAACAATGAGGAAGATAACGGATCACCTTGGCACACTCCCCGGTGAGATTTGAAGAAGCCGGAAGCTTCACCGTTGATGAGGACAGAGAACCAAGAATTGCTGACGGATCTCCAAAGAATGTCAATCCAAGTTTTGGAAAAGCTTAATTGTCGAAGGACCCAAATCAAAAATTTCTAGTCTAGTATGTCGTACATTTTCTCCATATCAAGCTTTATGGCGATATTGCCTCCACGTTTATTGGCTCTCATAGTGCTGATGAGTTCTTAGGCGAGCTAAATATTGTTTGTGATGCCCCTGCCCTTTAGAAATCCGCTCTACTCCTTCGAGATAAGCCTTGGAAGTAAGAATGCAAGTCTGTTAGAGATTGTTTTCGAAATTAACTTGTTAACAAAATTACATAGGCTGATAGGCCTATAGTCGACGAACATAAAGGGGTTGGCAACTTTGGGGATAAGCATGAGAAGTGTGCTCAAGATGGTTCTCGAAAAAGTTTAAGCCTTCAAAGAAGGAAGTGACTACTACTATGATATCATGCTGGATGAAGTCCCATCACTCGAGGAAAAACCCCTCGCTGAATCCGTCGGCCCCTGTCTAGTGCTTGGATGGAGGCAAATACCTCATCAGCGGTGATAGGCCGCAACAATGCGAGATTGTTGTCCGTGGTCACAAGAGTAGGGGTAACATCAAGGAGAGCGGGATCGTATCTGACCTGGGACTTAGTGAACAAGGAGGAGAAATGTGTTTCAGCCTCGACATGAATAGCAGGTTGATCTTGAATCAGATTGCCGTCGGGATAACTAATTTGGAGGATAGAAATATCTCCGCTTTTGTCGAACACAGGCGTGGAAGTATCAGGAATTCTTATCGCCATTGATATCCCATCTCAGTCTGGCCTTTTGTCGCCAAAAAGAAGCTTTAGTGGCTGCATTTTGCTTTAGTTGGGCGCATGCTCGATGCAAGGATGTTCTGTCCTCCTTACTATTTGACCGCTCGAAGATGATTTCAGCCCTTGAAACTTCGTCTTCAGTGTTATGCATAGACTGGAACACATCCCCGTATGTCTTATGACTCCAAGTAACAAATGCAATGCGGGTGGCTTTTAATTTGAGAGCCACACGTTGAAGAGGGATTTCGTGGTCTGAGAATGCCCAAGATCTCTGAACAATGCTGCGGAAGTCAGGGTATTTCAACCAAAAGTCGAGGAACTTGAAGCTTTTGCAGCAATAGGGTTGGATGGCTTCGATGTGCATGAGGAAGGGGAATGATCGGATTTTGTCCGATTGAGATGCGTCACGGTGGAGCTGTGCACCATCTCTAACCAAAAATGGTTGACTAAAACTCTGTCGAGGCATGATAGCTGTCCGTCGGTACCACTTCTGGAGTTGTCCCATGTGAACAAGTTACCATGGAAGGGAATGGTGGTAAGTTGGGCTTCAAAGATAAACTGTTGAAACTCGAACATAGATTTGGCGCTAGGGTGAAAGCCGCCAAATATTTCGTCTGTGGAGGCGACGATGTTGAAATCACCTCCGCAAATCCAAGGGTGTTCGGGATAGTTGTTTTAAAGGTTGAGAAGATGCTCCCAAAGCTCACGTCGACCAATCTTGGTGCAGTGGCCGTGTACAATGGTGAGTAGGGGTTTAAGTTTGAATGAATCGTGCTCAATCTCAATGGTTAGGGATTGGGGGTGAGAGTCAACAACTATGGCGCTGGTGTTAGAGTTCCAGAACATCTAGATGTTACTACCGTTGGCAGCAACATCGGAGAAGCCAAGTTTAATCTTGAATGATTGAAGCTTATCGACGGAGACCTTAGCTTCAATGATTGCGAGGATAGAACAATCGTGGAATTTAAGGAGGGATTTTTAGCACCAATTTCCCAAATATATTAATAATAATATGTACATATTTAGGATTTATACACCAATAGGGGAACATTAGACCCTTAGTACTCAATGAAGCTCATTCTAGGGTTTAGAACCATGGTTAGGCCATTAGGAATTTTCTGTAATTATTAATAAGTAAAATCTAATTTTCTAAGACTTCTAAGAATTTATATAGGAAACCTATAGGCCAAAATTGACCCCAAACATTGTTTTAGGGTTCAATATTATATTTTACATTTTCTAGAATTTTTTCATATTTCTTTAGATATTTTTTATTATTTATTAGGAGTTATTAAACTAAAACCTGATTTAAATAACCAATTTCTGAAAAAGAAAACCGAATAAAAAAAATCCCTACCCAGTCAGTGCTTCCCTGGCACACCCGCCAGTCATAGTGCGAGCTGGAGTGGGCCCGCCTGTCGGTGAATGCACCCGAGTGGGCGGGTCAGGTCGCGGGTCTCCGAGCCGTGCTCGGATTCCTGAACCGAGCCGAGCACGGAGTAAGCCGAGCCGGCAACAACTAATGTCGTTGGATCCCGAGCGGGAATCGCCCGATGTTCGACACGTGACCCTTGAGCCGTAGCTCTTCCCCCCGTGCCTATATATATAAGTTAGAGTTTGTTTTTTGCCGACTTTATTATTTTAAGGAGTGAGAAAGAGTTTGAGGAGGATCTCATCTAGGGTTACTCGATATTCGTGCAACCATTGCTCATAGCTCCGAACTCCAAATGCGTCCCTGTTTCTTGCGTTAGAACTGTCTCGATGTTAGATTCCAAAATATATAATTTGTTTTTATAATTCTGAACCTAGATTTCTAAAAAATTCGTAGAATGCCAGTTGTCTGAAATCTGACACGTTATGGTGTTTTAGAGCTTTTAGGAGATCCTGAACTCGGAATCATGAACCGCTAAAAGTTTTAGAAATATGACATGATGAAATTACATAAAATTATTTTTCCAGAATTTAACCTATAATTTTAATATACTGTAAAATTCGTGCAACCTATATGTAGTCAGGGAACCGACAAAACTGTCATCTGAGCGTCATATTGGCCATAACTTTTTTTTCTAACTTGTAAGTTTATGAAATCTTCGATTCCAACATTCAAGTAGTACTGAAATCTATAGGAATCTACACAAAATCTATATTTTATGTCGATTGACTTTTTGGACAACATGATGTCTCGATTTGCGTGCTAAGAGTCTCAAGTTAGCAAATTCGGTTTCTTTGGACAAAATTTAGGAATTAACCTAAAAATCATAATAATAGAATTAAAATAAGATATTATACTAATTAATTCAGAATTAAATAAATTATTTTTTGACGTGATAATTCGTACTATATAGGCGATTTGGACTCTGATTTGAGACTTGATTTGTACCACAACTAAGGGCTACAGGCGAGTACATTCTCGTAATTACTTTCAGTACTTGATAGTATCTATAATACATGCTTGTAGAAGCATAGAAAATCTATCTTTCATGCGCTCAAACAAACATATGCCCAAGGCCGACTCGGAAGAAATTATGCCACATAATAACCATGCGACCAAAGAAAAAGCAGCATCCATGCGCCCCAATACTACTCGTATCCAATTGTGGACACGTAGCTAGTCTCCTAACCCCGATCTAAATTCAATTAGACTAAATTAGTCTTATGACACACACTTGATATGTCAATCTCGTAATTCCTCCAAAATACATACAAAAATCTATGTAGAAATCTCTATACACAACCAATTGGCCTAAAACTTGTTCCTATTGGTATTTCTATGCCATGTGATCATTTTTAATGGTCAAATGCATGATTTAGGAGCTAGAATGAAGGAAAATTTAGATCTATACCTATTGGAAGATAGATTTCTAATAAAATGCACAATGAGTATGATCCGAACACGATCTCCTTGCCACAAGCTCCTCTTCCTAGTGCTCCTTGCAAATCCAAGCTCCAATGCTCATTGCTAATGAAATTGAGAGGGAAATGAGAAGGAATTGATGGAGGGATGAGTGAATTGGGGATCTAGAAATTGGGGATCTCAAAATGAGTGCAAATAGGGAGGAGAGAGAGAGAGAGAGAGAGAGAGAGAGAGAGAGTGGCCTATAAGTGGTCGGCCCCCCTTTCCCCTTTCCCAAGTCACAACAAAGGTCCAAGTTGCCCGTACATGATAAGTTATGAAGAATAATTAAGGAATGTTATTATGGGAAGTTTTTACACTAATGCAAATTAGTCTAATCCTCCTAATTAAGTAGAGAGAATGGGTTTAATGGGCTTGGTCCAAGTTGGGCTCAATAATGTCATGAGAAAACTAAATGAGCTAACAAGTGTCAAGTCTAACTATTGGCTAGCCTCCTAACTATAAATAAATAATACAAGTCACAAATAATTATATAGCATACTAATAAATAAATAATTAGTACAAGCATCAATTAAATATCTATAACACACTAATATTAATATTTATTCCTAAAATTAAATACCTATGCCAAAATTACCAAATTATTCCTAGTTGAAAAAGTGGGGTTGACAAACCTACCCACCTTAGAAAATTTTTGTCCTCAAAATTAAGGAAGAAACTATCTACAAAACAAATTCAGCAAGCAAGAAAGAATTATACCTCACGGCCCAAACATATGAGGATATCGCTCGCGCATCTTGCCCTCTCGCTCCCAGGTAGACTCCCCTGGCGAGTGATGCCTCCGTACGTCGCGTACCAAAGGAATCGTCTGGTTTTATAGTACCTTCTTTCTGCGATCCAGAATCTCCACAGGCTGCTCTGGATAACTGAGAGTCGGACCCACCTTGATCTCCAACTGATCCAATATATGGCTAGGATCTGTCATGTATCGTCTCAGTCGCGACACGTGGAACACGTTGTGCACTCCCTCTAGTGCAGTTGGCAAGTCTAGTCTGTAAGCTACTGCACCGACCCTCTCGAGAATACTGAAGGGTCCTATGTACCGTGGGCTAAGCTTTCCGCATCCACCAAAGAGAATCGTGCCCCGTATCAAAAAAATTCTCAAGAATACCAGATCTCTGACCTAAAAAAAATACAGCCTTAGCACTCAGACTAAAACAAGCAATCACAAGTTTTACAAAATAAACTTATACCTCAAACTCGAAAGGTCTCCGGTGGCTATCGGCCCAATGTCGCTTTCTTTCCTACGCCACGCGAAGTCTATCCCTAATAAGCTTCGTCTTCTCAGCTGTATCCACAACCGTCTTTGGTCCCAATAAAGCTCTCTCACTAATATAATCCTATGATAATAGAGTGTGGCATCTCTATCCATACAATACCTCAAATGGTGATATCTCGATACTGGCCTGGTAGCTGTTGTTATAAGCAAACTCTACCAAGTGAAGGTGATACTCCCAAGAGCCTTTAAAATTCAAAACACAAGTGCGTAGCATATCCTTGGGGGTCTGGATTGTCCTCTCCAACTGTCTGTCTGTCTGAGGGTGATATACGGTACTAAACTTGAGTTGGGTGCCCAAGCTAGCCTACAAACTCTTCCCGAAGTGGGATGTGAAACGACTATTCCGATCCAAGACTATGCTCACAGAAACTCCATGCAATATGACTATCTTCCGTATATACATCTCCGCGAGCTTCTCCGTAGACGTATCCACTTTAAATGGCAAGAAGTGGGTTGATTTGGTCAACCTGTCTACGATGACCCAAATCGTATCTTTCCCTCATGGAGAACGCGGAAGCCCCAAAACAAATTCCATCGTCACATGCTCTCATTTCCACTATGGAATGGGTAAAGGCTGAAGTAATCCACCTGGCCTCTGTCTCTCCGCCTTTACCTGCTGACATATTAAGCATCTAGATACGAAGCTCATCACTTCCCATTTCATACCATACCACCAAATATGCTCTCTCATGTCTCTATACATCTTGTTGGCACCTGGATGTACAGAGTAGTGAGATCGATGCGCCTCCTGAAGAACCTCCTCGCGCAACGCTCTACTCGACACACACAATCTGGTATAGTTTCGCAATAATCCATCCTCTGCAATACTGAAGTCTTCTGCCAATCCTATCTGAACCTGCACTCTGGTGCTCGTCAGAGACTCATCCTCAAACTGTGCGGCTCTGATCTGGTCCATCAACTCTGACTGAACCTGGAGTCCCCATATCTGTATTGTAATTCCAGGAACTAGCACCTCAATACCCAAGATATCAAGATCGACCAATAAATATTTGTCCCTCGTCAAGTACATAGCCACTGGATACCTGCTCAAGGCATCAACAACTACGTTGGCCTTCCCTGGATGGTACTGCAAAGAAATATCGAAGTCCTTCATCAACTCCAACCATCATCGCTGCCTCATGTTTAGCTCTTTTTATGTAAACACATACTTCAAGATCTTGTGGTCTATAAAGATCTCCACACCCTCTTCGTATAAGTAGTATTTCCATATCTTTAGAGCAAAGATGACTGCTGCCAACTCTAAGTCATGGGTAGGGTAATTCATCTCATGAGGTCGTAATTGCCTAGGTCGTAATTGCTTGGAAGCATAGGCAATCACTTTTCCATTCTGTTGTAATACACAACCCAAACCATTTCCCCAAGCATCAATATAAATGGTAAAACCTCATATCCTTGATGGCAATGTCAACACTGGAACTATAGTCGACCTCTTCTTCAGCTCCTCAAATGTGGCCTGATACTCCTCCGTCCAGATGAACTCTACGTCCTTCCGGGTTAGCCTAGTCATCGGCTCCGCAATCTTGAAAAAGTCCTGAACCAATCTCCGATAATAGCCTGTCAATCCAAGAAAACTCATGATCTCTACCACTGAACTCGGGGTAGACCATGACTCAACTGCTGAAATCTTTTTTCAGGTCTACTGAGATTCTATCTCCTGTAATCACATGCCCGAGGAATTCAACCTTATCAAGAAAGAACTCACACTTTGAAAGCTTGCCATACAGTTTCTCCTTCCTGGGGGTCTCTAAAACTATCCTCATGTTCTTCTCATGCTCCTCCGGAGTCTTCAAGTATATCAATATATCATCAATGAAGACCACAACAAACTGATCTAGGTACTGATGAAACACCTTATTCATCTGGTTTATAAATACCATCGGGGCATTGGTCAACCCAAACGACATCACCAAGAACTCAAACTGCCATATCGAGTCCTGAAAGCTATCTTCGAAATATTTTCTTTTTTCACTTTCACCTTGTGGTACCCCGATCTCAAGTCTATCTTCGAGAATACCTTCGCTCCGCTCAACTGATCAAACAGATCGTCAATCCGTGACAATGTGTATTTATTCTTGATAGTGAGGTTATTGAAATCCCTATAGTCGATACACATACGTACATACCCATCCTTCTTCGATACAAATAATACCGGAGCACCCCACAGTGATGAACTGGAGCGGATGAAGCCCTTGTCCTATAACTTATCCACCTGTTTCTTTAACTCTACCAGTTCGCTATTGTTTACTCTATAGACCTGATGTGATATCGACTATGCACTTGGCACCAATTCTGTAGAGAACTCTATATCTCGGTCTGGCGGCAAGTCCGACAACTCCTCCGAAAAGACATCCATATACTCTGTAATTAATGGATATGGCGGCTCCTGCTCTTCCACCAAAGCTCCACAAAAGTCTCCCTTGCTCTGTTATACTGCTCCTCTGATGAACTCAAACTTTGGCTCTCCTGATGCCTAAAACAAAAGTCTGCCTCCACGATAATCGATACTAA
>JAYESA010000007.1:178507460-178512460 GCA_036927795.1 Iris macrosiphon | reverse complement strand
CTTCCAAAATACATACAAAAACCTATGTAAAAACCTCTATACACGACCAATTTGCCTAAAACTTGTTTCAATGGGTAACCCTATGTCATAGGGTCATTCTTAACGGTCAAATGCATGATTTGTGACCTAGAATGAAGAAGAATTCAGATCTATACCTATTAGAAGATGGATTCTCAATAAAATATAAAATGGACATGATCCGAACACGATCTCCTTGCCACAAGCTTCTCTTCCTAGTAATCCTTGCAAATCCAAGCTTCAATGCTCCTTGCTAATAAAATTGAAAGGGAAATGAGAAGAAATTGATGGAGGGATGAGTGAATTAGGGTTCTAGAAATTGGGAATCTTAAAATGAGTGTAAATGAGGAGGAGAGAGAGAGAGAGAGAGAGAGAGAGAGAGAGAGAGAGAGAGAGAGAGAGAGTTGCCTATAAGTGGTCGCCCCCCCCTTTCCCCCTTCCCCAAGTCACAATAAAGGTCCAAGTTGCCCCTACATGATGAATTTTGGAGAATAATTAAGGAAGGTTATTATGAGAAGTTTCTACACTAATGCAAATTAGTCTAATCCTCCTAATTAAGTAGAGAGAATAGGTCTAATGGCTTAGTCCAAGTTTGGCTCAATAATGTCATGACAAAACTAAATGGGCTCACAAGTGCCAAGTCTAACTATTGGCTAGCCTCCTAACTATAAATAAATAATACAAGTCACAAATAATTATATAGCATAATAATAAATAAATAATTAGTACAAGCATCAATTAAATATCTATAGCATACTAATATTAATATTTATTCCTTAAATTATATACCTATGCCAAAATTACCAAACTACCCTAGTTGAAAAAGTGTGGGTGATATAAATGCCTCGAAAGACGCGAGCACGCTAAACGATAAGAAGCTCTCATCAGACTAATAATGACTTCTGACAGGCATGTATCACCACGTGTATGAGGCCACATGCGTCCTAGAGTCCATGCGTCTATGGCCTCATAAGTCCTAGACTCTATGTGCTCCATGCGTCTCTGGCCTTATGCATCCTAGACTCCATGCGTTCCATGTGTCTCTGGCTAAGCGTTCTAGACTCCATGCGTTCCACGCGTCTCTGGCCCTATGCGTTCCAAACTTCATGCATTCCATACGTCTCTGGCCCCATGCGTTCCAGACTCCACGCATCCCATGTGTCTCTGGCCCTATGTGTTCCAAACGTCATGTGTCCCATGCGTCTCAGACTCCATGCGTCCAATATGGCAATATTTTCTGAGACAAAATCTTTCTGTTGTGACTGAAGTGATTCTCTCTAACTAAATGCTGACTACATGTCAAGTTGACCAAGTTACGTAAACAAAATGGAAGAACTACCCAGATACTCAGCAACATGAAATCCTAACAAATGTCCATGTGGCAGCTCGACATGGGCTCAACTATATCCTTTTAAGGATGAAGTATACGTGGCAACCTGCCTATCAAATGCGCCCATGGTTGTAACCACGTTCTGTTGAAGGAACCCCCTGTGGCTACTAAATAGAAGCATATGCGACACCTATATCCCATCACCACGATGGCTATAAATAGGAGCAACTTGGACGTTCCAGGGGATGCGAGCGAGATTTTTTCTGCTTCAGAGAGACTATACCCTTTTAGACGAGCTAATTACTTGCACACAAGCTCGAGAGAGAGCGAGAGAGAGAGAGAGAGAGAAAGAAGAGAAGGGGGCATCCCTCATTCTCTCGTCGGACCGTCAACAGAGTAAAGGAGTCGCTGCCATACTCGATCTCCATCGTCACATTATCCAGATTAAATATTGTACTTAGATTTTATGTTTAGGACTTCTTTGTACGTTTTTGTTTGTTATTAAACAAAGGTTTTCCCAAACTCACTACAATGGCAAACAAGCTGGCGACTCTGCTGGGGACATCCTTCTCCTCTGATGAGAAGGTCATGACGCAGTTCGATGTATTAAATATGGATTCGACCCAGAGGATGCTAGTTGTACGCTTCGACCAGCAAGCCTATGAGAAAATGCTCTTTAAGGGCAGTGCTTCTCCAAGGCTGGCAAAGCCTAAGAAGACCCACAGGATATGGGTTGCAATGGCCGTTGTGCCTCTCCCAACTGCAGAGCATGCGCTCTCTGTCTCCGTCTCTGCTGTAGGGATCGCACATTATGTGTCCACCTCTCATGCGACAACCTCTTCTAACAAGAAGAGTGCTCAACACCTGAAGACCCGTAGGACATGGATTGCAAAGGCCGCTGTGCCTCACCTAACTGCAGATCATGCTTTCCCCGTCTCTCTCTGCCGTATAAGACTGTATATTATGCGTCCACCTCTTATGCGGCAGCCTCTTCTAACAAGAAGAGTGCTCAACACCTAAAAACTCGCTGGACAAGGGTTGTAAAGGCCGCTATGCCTCACCCAACTGCGTAGCATGCTCTCCCTATCTCTCTCTCTGTCGCAGGGACCGCACATTATGCGTCCACCTCTCATGTGACAGCCTCTTCTGACAAGGAAAGTGCTCAGCACTTGATCTCTGGCAGAGAAAAATATTATGATGCCAGAAGTTTGAGCGCTAAGACACGTTTCATACGGCCACATCAAAAGTCGCATAAGGAAGACTATGCGGCACCGATCGACAGCCGTAGGAAGATGGCCACATTCGGCGAAGACAGCAATAAAAATATCATCTTCGACCGAATCTCATGTTGCGCTGACTCCATGCGCTATGCTGAGAAGAGATAAGAGGTAAACTTGGACTCTTCATATTATGCACCGGCGCATGTTAGGATGAAGAAGTCTAGGGCAACACGAGCTCGCCAAGCTCAAGCAATTGCTCATACGACCGATCGTCAGCAGACGCCGCTAACTGTAATGTGTGCCCTTGACAAAAAGTTGTACAAAACTGACCCATGCATCTAGCCCGCAGTGGCTATTAGACAGGGACAGTCTAAAGAGTCTTCCATTAGCAACGTAGGAAAGTTCTTGTACGAATCCCAGGTCAGGGAGCAAAGTCAACACCTATGCACCCATGTGCTCGGTCTACCCGGGCTCATAAGGAGGATGCAAAGGTGAATAAGCTCTCGCTCGACTTGTGCAATTTGATCAACCACAAGCACAAAGCAAAAAAAACAACTACGACATACGAAGTATCCTCCCCAGGATATCACTGTGCCAATATTATTATCAACTGCTATTGTAGCAAAGCTACGGTACCCCCAAAAAGGTATTAGGAATCCTAGCGGCTACAACCAAAGGCACCTACCCCCTCGAATGGAGAGATGTACTATATCCGCCCAAGTACAAGCCCTTCAACTTGACTCCATTTGATGGGAATATATATTCTCGTCAGTTCATGAATTACTTTGAGACGACAACGGGGCATCTACCTCGCAACGACACCCTCTTAACCAAGCTCTTTGTTAGGGGATTGTCTAGAATAGTCTTCGATTGGTTCTACAGCCTCCAGGACAACTGTATTTCGTCATTCAATGACCTCCAAGGTCTTTTTTTTGCTCGGTTCTATGATGGAGGAAATGATATGATGATGTCCCCTTTAATGGATATCGCATAAAAAAAGAAAGAGTCTGTACGGGAATACATTGAGCGGTACAAGTAAGCGGCGCTGAAGTTACCCCCCGGTAATCCTGAGTCAACGATAATAGATACCTGCATGAGGAATCTTCTTTCCACTGTCAGACTCTGGATGAGCGACTCTCAGTTTAAAGACTGGACGACATTCATCATAAATGATGTCAGTTCTGAGAAGAAAGTAAAGGACACCCACCTCTTGGAAATACAGATCTATGTCGCTGATGATAGGAAAAAGCACCCTTACAACAGCAGCAACAACAGTGACCATAGCGCCCGGGATGGCAAGGAGAAGTAGGCTCTTGTGGCGAATATAACCAAGAAGCCCGAGGAAAAGCCCGCAGAGGCTCCAAAATAGAAGGAAACTTATTCCTTAAAAGACGATGATGTCATGGCAATCTTTGAGGTACTAATAAAGGAAAATAAGCTTCGGCTCCCCGACGTCAAGCGTCCTGTAGAGGCAGTCGATATGAATAATATAAAGTACTGCCACTTCCATCAATACGTCCACCATGCGATGCAGGATTGCTACACACTGAAGTAGTACATCCAGTGTCTGCTCGACACCAAGGCTCTCACATTGGTCTTATATGATAAGATCGTTCCCGCAAACATGGTATCTTCTAGTTCGACAACTTTCCGAGGATAAAAGCCCAAGACAGAGTGATCCCAATCCCCATGGCAACAATGAAGGTTGTCAATCTTCTGCCAGCTCATGACCAAATAGCTGTGCTGATACCTCTTACTACATCATATGGGGAGGTCATATGGGTTCCTTATGACCTTGCTCCAGACTTGATACAACAGGTAACATACTCCGCCACCAAGTCTAAGGGCAAAAAATCCAAGTCCTGCTATACGGTTTCTCCCCCTTCCGAAGAAGCTATTGCGGTAACAACAAGGTCAGGCCTGGATTACTAATATGAGTATGATACCCCTGAAGATGGTGTGCTCCTAATCACAGCACCTGCTATATCCGATCCGGGTCATCGCAGCCTCCTACATCAGACAAGTCCAAGCAGAAAAAAATCTGCTTTGACAAACCGCTGCACAAAGATACCGCTCATGTGGTGGAGAAGCCCTACAACTTCGACATCTTGGCATATCTCACCAATACTCCAGCGACATTGTAACTATTTTAGACTATTTTAGAATGATATGATTGTATGTTATAGAATATATACTATTTTAGACTGTGATTGATGGGGTTTGACCATAGTAAGATTTGTATGAATAGGATATGACTGGCCCAAGAGAGCGGGGTGAGGGTTTTAATTTCAAGGACGAAATTCTTCTAAGGGGGTGGATTTGTCACTACCACATTTTCTAGGAAAGGGTATTTTAGTCATTTGGTAATTAATTAAATATTGTGCATGTTAAATTTTTATTTATTATATTATTTATTTATTTATTATTAGCAT
>JAYESA010000007.1:178499960-178504960 GCA_036927795.1 Iris macrosiphon | reverse complement strand
GTTTAGTATTGCGATACTAAGTTGGTTCAAAACCAAGATAATCATTTAGCATTTGTAATTATGATTTATATATTTAATATTGCTTTATTATAGATATGTGATATTTACCTATTATTTCGTATCCTGAGATACGGTATCTTAGTATCCTAAGTTGTAGCTTGTATGACCTAGATTCATAGTGTGTGAGCCCAATATCTTTGAGTTAGACTTATGCAACCTAGAAATAGGTAGTTGACCATAGTTGACCATAGTTTGACTATAGTTTGACCGGTTTGACTTAGAGTTGACCTAGTTTGACTTTTGACTTAGAATTGACTTATTGACCTAGAAGTTGACTAGTTTAACTTATTTTCTTTCCAGAACCTTATATTAATGCAATATTTCATATATAGGTCTGTGTGACACCAGTTCGGACAGTTGACATTCATTACTCTGGACCACAGGCGAGTATATTTCTATGATTATTCTCAATTCATAATATTGTATATATACATATTCTAGAATTGTATACATTGATTCCCGACACAGTGATTTCACGGACTGGTGCTATATGAATCCCGTCAGGAGGTGTTATCCCCTACCGTGTGCAACGGGTACCCATCACATGTATTTCATCGTGTGCATCGGGTATTGACTTTCATGTGCTTCTTGTGCATCCACTATTTCGTGTGCTAGTGTAACTATATCGTGATCATGTACGCAACGTGTCGTGATTGGATTCATGAGTATTGGTTGGGAAGGGGGAGTAGGAGTTGGTTATGTGATCAAAACCCTCTTGATCTCATGTGCATGTCGATTATACACCTCACGTATAATGGAGTTACCTTTATACCTCATGTGCAACCTAAGCCGATCACATAACGAACTTGTACTCTAAATCACGTAGCTAGTATTCTTGTTTTCTACTTGCAGTTTATTTTCCGTATTTACTTTTCAGTTCTTATTGTGCTTATTGCCTGTTCTTCATGTATTGTACATTTTTATTACTTGTGCATCTTATATCCTTTTTCTATTGCTTCTTATATATGCTCGATTATGTTATTGGAACTGCTTTCAGAGATATGTACTTTGCTCCATTCCTGACTGGAAAACATTTTTCAGAGGATCCGAGAGATTGGTGTCCGACATACTATGGACTTCGACTTATAGATGGTGCAGACTTGGATCCACTAGTTCTAGAGTGATTGCCGGAAGGTTTATCCGGATCACTAGTTTTCATAGTTAGTCTCTTTAGCATTTTGGTACCGAATTTGTTTTCGGCATAGAGTATGAGATTGGATATTGTTTCTATTATTGTTTATATATATTTAATGGATAGTTATGTTAGACTTCCTTGATATCTTCTCATGCTTTAGAATGTGATTGAGTTTGTGTTGAGATATTGTTAGCAGATTTTATATTATTGTGAGATATTTAGATAGTATAGTTAACCAAGACAGCATTCTACTGCTGATGCTGTGGCGTAGGCTGGGCGTTATTCCCGACTTGCATCCCTACACCGGGTGCGGATCGTGACACATTTTTAGTGGTGGCCCATGCAGGTCAGGCTTCGCAAGTTTTGCGATATCGTGGTAGTGCGACAACTTAGTTGTACTACTATGTGCCTGCGATAGGATATAGGACATATGACACTAGGATGAGAGATGATACTCAATCAAAAATTTCTTGAGAGATTCCTGGGATGACCCTTGAGAATCTTATTATAATTTCTATTTTAAATCTTTTCTCTTATTTCTGTTCGCTCTCACTTGTTGTTGTTGAAATTAATTCTTGGTGATCGATTGTTGAATTTGATTCTTGGTGATCGGATGATTCAAAATTCTTGGTGTTCGTTATTTAGTTTGATTTTATGTCGAGAGAAATTTTACAGACTAAATTACGGTATCATCTGATGACATATGTTGATGAGGACAGTGAGAAAGATAAAACTTCTATTTTGGTTATGGAGCCTAGAGTTTATCGCAGCCATATTAGCTGGCGTAGCAAAAATGTTGGGACCTGACTTTGGATATACATATCTTAGTTATGAAATTTAAAATTTCTCGCAGCTATACTAGTTGGCACATCGAGGATTCTAGATGACATGATTATAGAGTTGCATACCCTAGTTATGGAATCTATCGTTTATCGCAGCTATGCTTACTGGCGTGGCGAGGATTCTGAGTGTCATAATTTCGGACAGACGTGTTTGATTATCAGATTGTACCTTAAATTGGTTCTTAAAGTATCATCTCAATACTTATTCATTTCTGTTATTTCAGGACTTCGTTCCTTTGTTCCTTAGCTTAGCAGTAGAGATACCTTCAGTTCTCTAGTTCCTTATATAGCTTATTTCTATTAAAGTCCTTGTTAGTATGATAATTGGGAGTTACAATTAGGTCTGTATCTTGAGTATTATTATTGACTATTGAGAGTGTGACTTATGAGTCTGTAAGTGGTTTTTGGTTGGGCATGTGAGCAATAGGCATAAATCTAGGGATAACCCATAGCATAGTACTCTATAGCACTAGTTCTATGATAGGTGTAATTATAAGTTAGTAGTTACTATAGGTAGAAGAGGGAGTAGAGAATATCAGTAGTTGTTCCATGAGTTAGTATCAAAGTCAGCATACCGGTTTAGGATAATCATGAATTCATGTAGTTGGGTGATCCATGTAAACAATTAAGTATCAAGGAAATTGTGTTAAAAATTAATGAAGTATGATATTTAAATTAGTGGTTGATACTTGGGTGTGTCAAGAGTATAGATATGTATATGCATCAAGAGTATTAATGAGTGTGCCATAGTGGAAAGGTACCCATAAGTGTATGGGAGAGCATGAGGGAATAATAATACATTGTGCAGTATGACTTGTGTTAAGATAAAGTAGAGCATTAATGTGAGTGGATAGGAGTATACCAGTATATGACTAGTGATGGGTATCTCACCTAATATTGAGGCTAGTGATGTGTTGGAAGCAATAGGTGGGAGAAGTATCGAGAAATTGTGTGCAAGATGTATAGTGGATGATAAGTGTCAGTGTAAAAGTTTATGAGTATCAAAAAGTGAAAGCTTGAGAGTTAATATTATGTCATGGGTTGAGAAATATCAAGATTGGTCATGAAAGATATGTAGTGTATCACTGATTAGTGTATTCGTCTGTAAAAGGTTTAAGGAGAGATACATATACATCAATAGAGATATGGAACCATATGCCTGCCTTAAGGGTGAAATAAAACATGTGTATTATAGAAGTTAATAACTAGTGAATTGGATGCAAGTGATCATAATTTCTAGTGAGTATGATGAGGTAATCTAATGATAAAGCTAGTATCCTAGAACCTTAAGGACATATGTTATGTAGTTAGGAAGCTAGTGTTACTATATCAAGAGTGCTAGTGTTTCTATATCAGGGATTAGTTGAGTAATGTGCTAGTAATAGTAAGTACCTTGTGTAATGATATTGGATTGGTGTATCAGTTAATGGATAAAAAAGCATTTGGGAGTAATAGTACAAGTCATCCAAGCAGTAGAGGAGGGAGATAATACATATATAGAAGTAAGTATAGTATCTTGTTAAATTTGAGTATAGAGGTTGTATGTATCAGAGAATAAACCGAGGGGTATAAGGATACCAGTGAGATATCATGATATTGTAATGATTAGAAGGTAATTGTATAGTTATTATGATACTAATATATCAATGAGAACCTTAAGATGATTAACAAATGTTAGAGGATGAGTTACACCAAGTATCAGATAGAAAAAGATACCCTAGTAATAAGAGCCGGAGTACCTCAACTATTATGAAAGTTTAGAAACAAGCATTTTAATAACTAGTATAATAATATAGAGAAGAGACATGAGTAGCTTGGTATGAGAATGACATCTAAAATACATATGAGAGCTGGTGCATTGTGTAGACAGTAACGAGATTTGAGAAGGCATCATATGAGAGTATTCAAGTTGGACAAGGGTGTGCTAATAGAACACTTGATTGAAAAATGTATACAAGTGTTCATTGCAAGAAAATAATTAAGAAATTTTGGTGATTACAAGAATAGAACAAGAAGGTAGTATCTTAGCAGTATTTTATCCTAAGTAGCAAGTGCCAGTGAGTTAAGCATGTCTATGACCTAGAATTAGAGTATATCACTAGTATTTGGTAACTCTCAGTATTAAGAATATCTTGACAAGATCGATGATTAATAGTGTGTGATGGAATAGGCCACAAATGGCATAACAGATTATCTTACCAGTAAAGGAAGACATACCAGCATGGCATAGACTGATTTCATGATAGTTAGAGACTATATCCAAGTATGATTTTCCTTTCAGTAGAATGATATGATTGTATGTTATAGGATATATACTATTTTAGACTATAATTAATGGGGTTTGACCATAGTAAGATTTGTATGAATAGGATACGACTGGCATATTTTCTAGAAAAGGATATTTTAGTCATTTGGTAATTAATTAAATATTATGCATGTTAAATTTTTTATTTATTGTATTATTTATTTATTATTAGCATGTTAAATTTATTTTTGGACTTGTATTAGTGGACCTAACTAGTTTAGTTTATACTCATGGACCAACATTAATTCTAGTTAGAATTGAGCCCAATAATTAGAAGCCCAATTATTAGGAGGATGATTAATTATGTTAAACCATTAGAATAGAAGCTTTCCTCCTTAATTAATTTCTTCATGAGAGGCCCCAAGGGATATTTTAGACTTTATATAGTAGCTTGAGGGAGGGGGCAAGTGAGGCCTATATAAAGGGGATAAAAACTTTCTCTCTTCATTTTTTATTCCAAATCTAGATCTAGAAATTCCCTCAACCAAATTCCTACCAAATTTTTACCCAATTATTTCCCAAATCACCAATGGAGGCTATTAGAGCATGGATCTACAAGGAAAAAGCATGGATCTACAAAGAGGAACAAGGATCTACAAGTTGAAGGCCAATTTCACCAATTTTGGAGGTTTCATTGGGAATCCATCTCCCAATAGGT